>JAAKBF010000138.1:0-142101 GCA_012656075.1 Phytophthora hibernalis
AAAGGCGAACTCGAATAATTCCGCATTGCTGCTTAGCCCTTCGAGGTGGTGGTTACGTAGTTATTTCGGCTCGGGTTTTGGTGGGAGGGGCGCTAGTCCAGGTCCGTGCAGCTGCCCCCTGAGCTCTGTTATCGCACGTATACTAATTCAGTACATCACCACAAATGAATTTTAAGAGAACATTACCTTCGAGTTGCTTGAATTTCTTAGCAGCACTCTGCATGCGTTGAGCGCCAACGCGCTTTGAGCGGTGCTTCGCCCATGACATCTTACGGATATCGCTTCGAGAGTCTCGCACTTTAATCCCTTTGCATCGTTTCTTGTGCTTCGAGAAGTTCGTGCGCGACACAGCATTCTCGCACTTCTCGCTGTCAACCATCGCGGCGCTGCCGTACGCTGCCTTGGCCATCTTGGAGAGTGATGACAGGCGGCCAAATGTCGTGATTGTATTGGTTATTTATATTTAAGTGAGATGCGTGCAGCTGATTGGATAACATATTTTTGCATGGGATTGTTTTGGAGTTGCGCTGGTGAAAGAAGTAACGTTGCCGGTACCTGCCGGGTCAAAATTGATATTTCTCAACGTCGAAGCGATGATCAGAGTGGACGAAGGTGACGTTATCGGAGGCTGCAGCCTAGGGCTCGATGGTGTAGACATAATTGTCGGTAGCGAGATGACCGCGCAGTACTGAGCTTTTGAATTATAATACGTGGTCCTATTGTCTGAGACTCTGACTACTACTACTATTTTAGTAGTCAGGTAAGTACGTTCGTGATTGCCGTCTACCACGAGAAGAATCCAGGTGCAAAGTGGTGTCCGAGAGCTGGGTGCGAACAATTTCACTTTGTTCAGCAAAACTATATACCCGAAGTTTAGAGTACCAGTAACGCGAAAAGCCGCTGCATTTCATGCTTACATAAAATGTACACGAGACACATTCGACCCTACGTGCCACGCGCCTAGGCATGGTACTTGCGGAAGATGTGACCAGGTAGGACCCACTGGTCCCAGTCCTTCTCGTACTTGAGGTAGTGTACGTAGCAGGCATTGGTGCGAATGACCTTGAGCACGATCGCGTTGTACAGGTCGCCCTTGCTACCCCAGCGCGCCATCACAGTCTCGTGCACCTCGGGCGTCTTCTTCAGAGCCACCTTCTTTCCCTTCTTGCGCTGATAGAGAGATGATACAGGCAGGAACTCGTCGTAGATAGATTCCCAGTCGGAGTAGTGGATCTGCACCAGCACCTGGTTTTGCACCACCTTGAGCACCTTGGCCTTGTTACGCTTCTCGAAGACCTGCACGCCAATGATGTCGCCCACCTTGAGGCCTAGAGAGTCCCAGTGGGTATTTGCTGCCGATGCCTCAGCTTTGTGTTTAGCCAGCTTATTCTTGTTTGCCGCCGCTTCAATAATCTGCTGTGCTTCAGCCACTTCCTCACCGTTTAGCGCGGCCATTGCCTTCGTGAAAGTAGAGCCGTGGGTCGAGTTCTTCTTCTTGTTCAGTTTGGCGCTAGAATCAATACGCACCAGCAAGTGGTCAATGTCATCCAGCAGCTTTTTCCAGTCCCACGATTCTTCCGTGGGAAGGACCTGCTCCAGTGACAGCATCCGGCATGCATGGCGCAGCCCACGCAACGTGTCCAACTTGCGCAGCGTGGTAATGTCCTTGTTCAAGACCTGGTTGTTGGCATGGTAACTCTCCTCCAGCGCTGACATCACATCGTGCGCAGCGTTCCAAAGAATCTCGGCATGATTGATCGTCGGGGAGTCCTGCGCCAAAAATGATCGCAAGAACCCCGTGAGGTTCACTGTGTCCACGTGGAAGCGGTGGTACGACAAGCATGCCGTTACGTTCTCGCAAGCGTGCAGCGTGCCCTCAGGCATGTACAAGATTTGACCGGGCTTCACATCGACCCGCCACGCTGGGAGAAACGCTAGTTGAGGCATCTTGTCCAGATCCACGTCGTGGAAGTTCACCGATTCGTGAACCGAGTCCAGTTTAGCCGCCTGACGGTGCAGCATTGTCACACGCTTGGTGCCGATGATAGGGGCGATGGTGATGCCAAGACCACCCGGGTCCAGGTGCATGCGACTCCTTGTGCTTTTCTGGCCCATGAACAAGTACTGCAGTGGATTGTCGCCGCGCACAGCATCCAGCCAGTAGAGAAGCAAGTTGTCTCCCAGCACAGGCAGCTCCTTACACTTGTAGCACAGCACTTGACCGGCCTTCGGGTCCAATGGGAATTGCCACTGGTGCAAGTAGTAGTCCGACTTTTCGGGCTCCCAGTAGTTCTTCACGTAATAGCTCAGCGGCAAATACGTCTTGATCGGGTTGCGTTCCTCATAGTTGCGCTCCAGCACGGGCACCTTCACGGCGTGGATGCCGTCCAGGAACGCCGTCGTGTTCAGCTTTCCGTCTGGGTTTACCCATCCGTCTGCAAACCGGAGCCAGTCCGTGTGGCCCTCGAGCAAGAACGGCTCGCCTGCAAAGCGCTTCGCCTGGATCTTCTCCTTTGCAAGGCGGTTGTTCACGTTGATCACCTCCACTTGCTTGAAATACAAGTGCTCCCACTGCGTCGGGATCGTGTACGTCGGGTTTGTGCCTTGCGTCTTGGCATCCTCTGACGCGTACGTGGTCTCCTCAGCCAGCGCTGTCCTGAGAGGCGGGGCTGCAGTGACTGCGGGCTCTTCGTCCGTCTTATCGCTCGCCTTAGGCCGCTTTCCTTCCGCCCCTGACTCGGTGATTCCCGTTTTTTCCAGCGAGCGCTTGCGTGCACTGCCCTGTTGCTTCCCAAAGATCGGCGCCAACTTGTCACCAGTGGATTCCGCTGAGGCATCGTCCTTGGGCGCGACCGCCGCCGCAATCGCTTCCACTTCCGCCACGACCGCTTCAGCAGCAGGCTCAGGGATGGTTCCCCCAAAGAACGGAGGACGCAGAGGCAGCGGCTGCCCAGTCAGCACTGCCACACATAACAGTATCAGCTTCACAGTTACAGGTATTGGCAACCCCGAAAGCTGCCGCGTACCACCCGCGATGCTCCCTTTAAAGTACTCGAGCGCCTTCTCATTGGCCTTCAGCACGTCCAGCATCCCCTGGATGGCGGACGCCGCGCCAATGGTTCTACGACACACAACCAATAGTCAGTCTTTCACTCTTTCGCTATCTCTCTTCTCAGAAGCTACTTCCACGCACTTTTCCTCCACCAACTGCGTGCGCAGCTCGTACGTCTTCTGACTCAGCGCCGGGTGCCCCGCGAGCCCCTCGCTCACCTACCACCAATGTCACAATATCGTTACTTAACCGTTGGATAACTAACGTGCTTAGTCACTGGCACTGGTCCACCTGCAGGATGACGCGGTCCAGCTGGCCGGTCTCCAGCGGCGCCGACGTGGCCAGCACGCCCTCGTCCAGCTCCACGTGCTGCTCAAACGCTTTGGCTGCACTCTCCATCGCTCTTCCCGCCAAATGGAGAGGGAGAGTGGGGTCAATCCATCCTAAGTACGGATAATGTAACTCACACCATTTCGAGGTTCTTAACCGTTTCCGCAATCTCGCGCAATGGTGGCTCCGGGCGCGAAGAAGCCATCAAGCTCTCGGCAGGACGAGGGCTGCGGGCGCGCCACGAGGCGCTGGCGCTGGTGGAGGAGCAGTTCCGCGACTTCGACGTGGTGTGGTCCAAGGTGCACGGCTTCCCGTGGTGGCCTGGCGTGCTCTTCCACTCGTGGGACGTGGTGCGACGCGCTGGCATCCGCACGGACCCCAAGATCGTGAAGGAGCTAGTGGTGCCGCCGCCCGAGAAGGTGCCGGGACGAGGACGGGCGCCCTCCGCCTGCGTCGCCACTGCCTTGTCATGTTCCTGGACAAATTCAACTTTTCGGTCGTGGAGATCGAACCTGGTAGCGTCGCGAGCTTCACGGCGCACTACGATCTGTACCAGCGCGCAGTTATGGGCACCAAGAACAAGAAGAAGACGGAGTTTAGACGAGCGCTCGTGAAGGCTACAGAGCTGCTGCACTTGGTGGGGAAATAGGAGGGGTTACAGGGTTTTAACGAGTTTTTTCACTGATTTTTGGTGGGTTTTGATAGGGAAATGAGTATGTGGAGGGTGATCTGGTCATGCTGGAGGAGCCGAGCCCGCCGAGAAGAAGCAGCGAATGGAGGAGGTGATGGGCGCAGACGAGGAAGAAGAAGGCAGCGCGTCGCTGGATGACGCGTGGAAGCCGCATCGTTTAGTGCAGAAGAGGTGAGTGACGTGTCGGTGGAGGCAAAGAAACCGGCACGTAAGTCGCAGAAGAAGAGGAGAGGGACGGTGGCGGACGCGAAAGATGTGGAGGAAGTTGAGAATGAGGACGATGTGGTGCTCGTGACGCCAGCGAAGCAGCGACGAAAAGCACCAGCGAAGGACGCCAAGCCGAAAGCTCGGAAAGCGTCGAGAAAAGAAATCCAAGGGGCAGCGCATGTTGTTTCACGGTCTTCGTCGCCGATTGATCTGACAAATACCCCGGAGAGCGAGAAAAAGAAATCACACAATGATAGAGCAAGCGGCAAAAGGTCAGGAAAGCCACCCAAGTCCTGGAAGAAGAAAATTGATGGCGATGGTGCTGAGAAGCGTGGTCGCAGTAAAGTTCTGATAGTGGACGATGATGACGAATTTCCGGTTCAATTGGCTAAGCTTGACGGTGATAATGAGCAGGTTCCAAAGGAAGTTGCAGACATGACTAAGGAGGACGAACTGAGCGATCTGGCGCTGACGCCGCTGTCGTCAATTTGGACGACGACGGTGGCTGGTGATCGAAATGCTGGAGTTCACACACATCTGGCGTACAAGCAAGATTTTTGTGGGATGACGCTGTGTTCACAGACGACCTCAGCATCGCTGAAAAGGAGAAGGCTGAGGTCGAACGGAAGCAGGCTGAAGACGCTGCAGCGCACGCTGGGTCTGGGCGTTCGACAGGCAAGCGGCAGTCGCGGTCTGTTCAGCAATCGCAAATTCGTCAAAACCTAATGACAGGAAACTTAGATCCGCATACGATGGTCCAATGCACTGCCTACCGCCCAAAAGATTACGTGGAGGACCCGAATAGTCGAAGTCGCGGAGGGCCTACACTAGACCCCCCATTTCAGGTTGTGGTGCACCCGGATGCAGTATTTGTGGCTGATCTTCACTCGCACCTTGCTACTTGTGAAATCATTGGTTTCCTAGGCGGAAAATGGGATGAAGCTTCCAAGACTTTGTACATTCAGGCTGCCTTTCCGTGTCGCTCGCTAGTTATTGATGGGGACGATGGATCGACTGACGTTGAAATGGATCCGGAAGTGAAATTGAACTGCGTGGCATCATTGAAAACGCGCAGCTAGAGGTCGTGGGCTGGTACCATTCCCATCCAGCATTTGCCCCTGATCCATCCGTTCGAGATATCGAAAATCAAACAAGTTATCAACAGCTTTTCAACGTCCTGGCACTATCAAAGATGCGAGTGGGGAAAATAAACCGCTGGAGCCATTTGTCGGACTGATTGTTGGCACGTATGATACCCGACGAAATTCGGCGGTCAGTCTCTTCCGCTATTTCCACACACGAGGCGAAAAGGTCAGCGGGGGAGCGCGGCGTGAAATATACATGCCTTACGAGTTCATTCCGGGTCGACGCCATTTCCGAGGCCTGCTGCAGGATGAAGAGCGGGAAAAGACACGATTATTTCCAATGTACCGTTCAGTTTTGAAGCTCTTTGACTTAGAGCTGACACCTGTCAAGCAACAACTACCAGTGGATATTAAGGTTGCACCCACGCGGAGGACTACATCTAAATCATCACCGATGAGAAAGCGCAAACAGAGTTCAGAGAATGCTGGAGATGAGCCAGTGAAGAAGGCTAGGGCAAAAGCAAACACTCCGCACGCTGTACTCCAGCAAGCCAGATTGATTTGACTAGAGAATATGACACCAATAATCCGCAGCCTACAGAAAATGCGGTGGCAAAGAGAGGAAGTAAGTCTGCGGCGACGAATGGAGATATGGCTGAGACCACTATAGTAGAAGCAATCATTTCGAATGATCCCGCCCCTCATGACGAAAATGGCGTAAAAGTCCCAGCGCTTTCCAATGGTGTTGACGTGAGCAGTAGTATGGCTGCCGATGAAAAACCAGAAGATCTTGAAGTTGTCAGCGTTAAACGACAAGTCGCGGAGGTCATCGCGGACACTGTACTATCTATTTCTGAGGCTACTGACAACGGTGGCAAACAGCAAAAGAAATCAAGAAAAGGCTATCATTTAAAGCAGATAAGTGAAAATTCGGGCAGTTCCGGAGGCGATGATCAACTCCCTAAGGTTAGCCCTGTGGACCGTGACGCGATGGCCAAATCAGTGGCGAATGGCTCTTTAGCGAGAGTCGCGCAGCACGAGGGTACCGAATCGGGTGCTGCATCGGTTAAGAGCGACGTGGACTCCAATATCCTGCAAACCTCATCGTCATCAGCTGCAAAAATTTGCGTGTCTCTGTCAACGAGCAGCAGCTCCAGTCGAAAACGGAATCGCAAACCCACGAAGACGATAAAAATAGCAATCGGTCAAATTCGCCAGCAAGCGATGGGTCATCGCCCGGTAGATCTCCAAGTGCGATCCAACCTCCAGCCCAGACATTATTTGATGCGTTTCAAGCACCAGGGCCTCGGCTTCCGAACGGAGGAACGCATGGAGACAGTGTACAACCGCCCAACCGTACTGGCTGTCCAAAACCAGATAATCTGGTAGTCGCCGAAATGCATTACATTGAGGTGGATGAAAACATGGGCATATCTGTACCTAGTCATGCTGGCGAGTCGGAGAGGGCCCATGTGGACAAGGCCCCGGTGCCTGTGAATGCTACAAAGTATGGTAATCTTGTCAACCCCGATGTTCAAGTTTTTGTGACCAACTTGGTGAACATAGTGGTGGAGAGAGTGGTTCAAGCCGAGGCAGGTGATGGTATATTGCAAGATGGAAGAGAAGCTTTGCCTCCTCCAACCGTTCCTTCGTCCTCTTCTGATGTGGCAAACGGGTGTTCTTCGGACCCCGGCAGCTCTGCGGACGACGTGGCGGTAAATGGCTTTGCGAAAATGGAAGTCAAAGACAATGATGGGACGTCCGACGCAGTAGTAAAAAGAAATGTGGCTGCTCCTGCTAAGGACTTCAATTCAAGCGAAAATGGAAAGCAACGAAGTACGAGCCCACTTCTTTTGGGAGCAATTGTGAGGTCGAAGATATCCAGACGTCATTGAAGAAGATGGCATGTCATGTCGACAAGTTAAAGGCTGTCTGGGCTTCCAACCCAAGTAAAGCTGAAACTAGCCTCCCAACTGATGCACGCCCTATTACGGACTCCAAGCTCGTAATGGTGAATCCCGAAGTCAGGCAAGGTGGTGTAACTGGCGAGCAAGACTATCTTACTTCATTGCGAATCAAGTACGGCCCAGGCGTGGGTGGATGTACAGAGCAGGTGATCACTTTGGTGGACTATTATCGTGAATTCGAGCGACGCACGGACCTGAATGAGATTTGGAAATCACGGATAACCAAGCTGGAGAAGATTGAGAGTTCTCTCTCAGAATACGTCCAATACCTGAACATCCCTGCGGCCCTCAGACATGGCTTTATCAAGGTACGCCGATTATTGCGTTTGGTTTGTGATTTGCGTAGTGCTAACTTGTTGTGTTAGGACCTTATTTCGTATCTGCGCGAGTCGTGGGAAACAAACGATCGACGAAGATGAAGTTCTTCGAAGTACCATCAAGTGATTAGCCGAAAAGCAGTGATTTATTTGGGCCATTCTTCGTTTTCGAAATACCATAACACGTGAACGCACTACTTCCACTAATCTGCCGATCTGATTGTCTTATTCCCCATGCGCTACTGCCTCAGCACCCAGTCCCCTCGATCGCCGGCTGATCGTTATACTTGCTCACACGCCGCAAAATGGGTCGGGCTGGCCCGCGTCGAGAACTCGTCACAGGGGGCACGTACACTGAGCCGTATGGATCTTGATATTGCGAGCGGCCATACGAAGGCATCGAGTACGAAGGTCCCGGAGGTTGTGTTAGCAAGCCAGGCGGGTCGTGTATCCTGAATTCTTGCCGACTCCACCGTTTTCCGAACCGGAGTCTCTGAGATCGTCCGAACACCCCATCTGGACCACCTGCGTTTTCATGCTGGTCCGGATTTTGATCCTGTTGCGAGGATATTTGAGCAGACGAGGTCACTACAGGAACATTGGTAATAGGACGGCTTCGGCTGCTCTGATATAGCCTCGTGTCGACGTTGGCATTGTCGTCAATGCAAAAACGCGAGCGAGAAAGGTTCTCCTTCTGTCTCATCCAGTCTGGCTTCAGCCCACCAGTCACACGACGCGAGGCTGGGGGTTGAGTTGGAGCAGGAGACTGTAATGGGGTGGTGCCTGTCTAGGCCGCGATATCCTAGGGATTGGCGTGTTGTCGTCCGGAACCAGGTGCTCTTCAGGCGGCACCCTCGGCGCCGATGAGGCCTGGCGCTGGGGTCGCTGTGATGGCGATTGCCGTCGATTCAACTGGAGGCTTCCACGTCCAGGGGGTCCGCCACGACCCCCACGCCGAGCTTGCTGCTGTGGTCTACTATTTGACTGCCGAATCGTGGCAGGCGTCTTTGGTGCTGTCTTCGAAGCAGAGGGGATATTCTTGATCCAAGAACTCTTGATCCATTTAGCAAGACCCAGGATGCATTTTGGCAAAGCCCTCTTACGTCCTGGAGGCCCACGCGCTTTACTCAAATAGTTGATAGTCTTGCCAATATTCGAGTCAATCACCTGATCTCTTGCAGGTGTGGGCAGCATGGCGACAATCTTCAAAACGTGAAGCAGTTCATCATCATGCTCCATGCGCTCGCGAACCTTTTCTGGTGAATTACATGCACCGTCCTCTTTACTTTCTTCGTCCTCGTCAAGAACTTCAGTTGAAAAGGAGTTCAACAAGTGATTAAGCACAATCAATCCGTCAGCCTCCATAAAGCGAATAACAGCGTCACGGTCCCGAACGTCAGGGTTGCCTAGCAAGTCGTACTGCAGGGCTATTTTCACGCTATTCGCCTCCTGTCGATCCAACAAATTCAGTAGCGAGGCCCGTAGAAGCTCGAACGCCATAGCGCGCCTCGGCAGTGGTTCCGTTGCCTCGTGGGCTTTCTTATCAATGATATAGAACGGCAGTGAGCTCTTCTTCCCTTCCAGCGGTGAATCGGCGGGTTTTGCGTCAGATGCAAGCTCTTTGTTTCTCGGTTCTTCGTGAGTTTCAATAATCTCCACTACGTCATCCTGGTCTGCCACCTCACCTTCATCAACACACATAGGTTCTGACTCACTAGCCATCTCCAACGTATTTGCCAGAGCAGCACTACCTACTGTGCCACTCATAATCTCTAAAATGTTAGGTGCCGGCTCTGTCTCCTGACCTGCACCAGCCCCCACCTCAGCTTGATCGACTTGTACAACTCCATTGATCCGTTCTTCGTCAGCCACACTCTCCACCACTGCAACAGACCCTGCCGGAACCTGCTCAACTGCGGCACCGCTTTCAGCCTCGACACGTGGCCGCTTCCTACTGCCAGGCACTACCTCGTCTTCATCCGTACTTCTTGTTCTGATCGTGCCGTTCCGTGCCTTTTCCGTCTCGGTGATGAGAAGAATGGTGACTTGACCAGGGCAATCATGCCGTCGATGACAGCCGACTCTGATACCTCTTCGGTCGAGCCGTCCTCATAATCCACACAATATCGATCTCCAAACGGCAAGAAGCACGTCACGTGACCGCGTATATCTTCATCCACATGACTGTCCTCATCACTTGAGCCTTGTTGAGGTCGGCGCAGCTTGACACCCAAATATCGACTAGTTGTGGTGTCCTTCACTGGAGGGGGAAGTCGTCCTGATCGTCGTCGTGGAGCTCGATATTAGGCGCCGACAGGAATTTCATCACCTCCCCTCGAGCCAGTCGTATGGGTTCCCCCTTCAGGCACGAACAGCGTATAACAGTCCAGCGCCTCATCGTAGCGTGTGAGCCACCCATGCTCTGCCCCGCCCTTCTTGGGCTGTTTGCGCACCACGTGCGAGCCCACGAAGCCGAACGGGTCCTTGTTCTCAATGTGCGCCATCTTTACCCTATGAAAGATGCCGCACTTACACCCAGAACTCGCTTAAATTTCGAGACCGGGGTGTCCAAACGTGCTGTTGGGCGTTTTCACAAAAAAGTGTCTAGACGTCCAGAAACTTAATAACTGGAGTGCGAGGCCCTTCTCGTGTCGACTCTCGTTGCTATCTCTTGGCCGTCACTTAACACTGCACGCAGTAGCGACCGACTTTTCTCTTTTTTCTTCTCTTTGGGTCGGGTACCTTTCCTCTCTTTAAGCTGCCACGTTCTCCTTATCCGCACGCCAAAGCAAAGCGCTGTTGGACTTAGGAGCGGATGGGAGATGCAGAGCAGCCACCGAGAGAAGGAGGAGACGACGCCAAACGAGGGGAGACGAGGCAAAAGCGCTCGAACACGAGTTCTGTGCCTTTTTGACTACTTGCCGAATAAGGTCTGGCTAAAATATACCAATCGATGAATTACGAACAATACGATTGGTTGAAATTCAGTATTTCCATATTGGACGAAGCGCCACACGAGTGTGAATTGATGAGTCGCCTCTCGCTCTGGCTGGCACTGCTTTGCTGTGCGCATTGCAGTCACGTAGGGGGTTAGTGCAGGACAATGATGCGGTAACGGAGCAGGTGGCGCTGAATCACGTGCTGGAAGCTGAAATCGACGCGACCAGGCAGCAGCTGGAGCTGTACAGACGCAATCATGAGCTGCTCGGACGCACGATCCTGCAGCTTCAACGCCAAAACAATAAAAACGCGTCGAGCTCAGAGGATCCGGGGTCTGGATCTGCTGCAAATCAGCGCCATCGTCGACCTCGTGAGTCTCCGCAGCTTTTCAGCGACTGGTTCGAGCCCCACGGAGCATTTTCACCGCCACGGAATTCGCTGACTCGGTTGATCTCGTTTCAGCCGAATACATCACCGGTGGGGAGACGACAGCAGACGACATCCCGACGTAAGACTAGCGTTGACGAGGAGCCACTGCTGCAGTTCCTGCTGGTCCTGGACCCACACTCAACTACCATGAGTCTGTTCCATCCCACTACGTTTGAGCTCATGTGGCAGCACGCGCTGAATCTACGGCCGTTGTCAGGAAAAGAACACTTTCAGGTTACTGATATGTTCTTCGTGTCCGATCGCAGTGCACATCTGGCGCTACTTTCGGCTTCGGGGAACTCGCATTTTTCAAGTTGAGACTTTGGCATGGACGTCGGATTGTTGCGGGTGACCCGCGACGCCTGAAGCCGCTGCAAGAAGTGGAGGACGATCAGCTACAGTGTGCAATGGGACAGGACAGCTTGAGCAAACGATATATATTGCGACCACCGTGGCTGCAGCAGTCCATGTCGGTCTTGACAACGCCAGGCCCCGGTAGATATCTTCACGTTGACGTGGAGCACGTGTTCGGAGCTACGCTCAACCGTGACTGGCAGTACGACCACGGCAAAGTAGCAGTTGTGGTGCAGTATTACCGCGTCTTCGTAGTCGCGAGTGACACCTCAGGCGGATATTTGTCGATTTTCAACGGCGATAATGGAAGTTTTGTCAACGATATTCACACGCAGATCAGCTCTCACGGCGGCGGGTTTGTGAATCTGGAGCCGACTCCACGTAGTCGAGGCCTGGTCGCATTAGTCACATCGAGCCGAGTGTTGTTCGTGGACGCAAGTGTGCCTCAGCTGGTCCCAGTAGTGTGTGAAGCGCCAGGTCGTCATATATTCACAAGCCTGGCAGCAGACCCCCTGCACCCCACTGTCTTGTATGTTGGAACTTCAACAGGCCGTGGGCTTGTGTATACGCTGCATAACCTCGGAGCCTGGAGACAGCACAACGAACGAGAAACACAAGGTCCGGTAATGTGCACTTTGGTGGGTCAACTCTTACCGCGACAGCCACCATTTCCTGCTTTCAGTCACGAAGCACCGGCTGTTATAGAAACCATGCCGGGGTTTCTCCTTTTGGGTTCTGGTTCTCGTTTGGTGTTGTACAAATTATCTGGAAGTAGCGATGAGGTACATCCTACTTACCTTTCGGAACGCTCGTTGGTAGACCCAGTAGTTCAAGTGCTCCACCCATCTGCTCAACATCCACGAGTTCTTGCTGTAAGCGCCGCCAATGACATGGTAGTGCACACGACAGGGTTTGCTGTCCTCGTGGAGGTACCGCTAGCAATCAGTGATGCTACTGCAACTGTCCTGATCCAAAGGCTGAACATGTTCGAGTCTCGCCTTTCACCGACCGGCACCAACCTCGACTTGAGCTGGGTACGCGTGCCTGCGATGATGATATGCGCCCTGGCAGCGATGTTCTGGCAGCAAAGGGTCGCCTTGCCAATTCTGCAGGCGGACGAAGCGCCTTCAATGAAGCAGAGCTGGCAGGTCTGCTAAGCGGGCGAGGAGGGCGATTTCCGAACATGGGCTCCATGAACCAAGGTGGCATGCATTGAACCGATGACAGGGTTGTCAAAAATGCGCCGAAATTGAAAATTCTCTGAAATTTATTTCAGGTGGTTCGATTGGAGGTGCGATTTTGAGAAAACAAATCTACCCTGCAAAATTTATGATCACTTAGAAGAAAAATGCACTTTACATTCGGTATTATTTGCAGAAGAACGTATCCTTTAGAACTTAATAAATTACCTACGTGTTATGTGTCGCCCACCTCAGCTAAGTGCGAGAATTTATTAGCCAATCAGCTTAAATGGATGTTGCACGAAGGTTTGCTCGTGGCCAGAGCAGGTAGTTGTACGTTAACCAAATAAAGGGCGAGCACGGGAAGGTTCTCTGTGCTCTCGCAGCCAGTCAATTTACAGATCTAGACTACACCAGGTGGGCGCTACGTTGGAAAAGCGAGTATTCCCGTACTCTTGCGGCCACATCAGACGATGGTTATTTACACTCCCCGCGGTCAAAGTCGGTAGGCTCAGAATCAAAACTCTTCCCGGCATGGAAAAACGACACGAAACCTACGGCTTGACCGGCAATCCCGGACAGACAGGCACGGCGGTTGCCGCCACCCGAAGAGTGGCAAGGCGCCCGCCCGCCCGAGTTTGGTGACTCTTCAGATTATTTTAGTTTAGAGCTTTCGTCGAAATGAGAGAGGACAGCTGCCCGCGAAGCAGTGCTGGAAGCGATAGCGCTGCGGACGTTCCACCCAACGTTATCCTACCCAGAACAAAAAGAAGGGTCTCCTGTCGACGTGGTTGTCCTATCCTACTTTTACGTGGGCGCCCGAGTGCTTGACAGACACACGGAAGCCTTCTTGTGTTGTTGAGGGATGTTCGTGTACGCCTGCAGTGAAGGAGTACACAAGCCGCATGGTTCATGATATCGAGCACAAAACAGTTCTGTATTATGCACGGTATACGTGCACAGGTGTGTCTAAGGCCAGATCGTTCTCTACAATAGATGACGAGTATATATATCCTCGTCGAAGATAACTCTCCTTGCGTTTCCCTATTTACTGACCTACAAATCTGGTGTGTCTGTGGAAATGTTTGATCTTGTGTATGACAGCATGCTGACCACGAAAGGCATTGCAGGAGCAACACACAACGTCACCCGGCGACGACAAATGCGGTTTTACCGCTTGTTAGCTCTAGCTTCAACGAGTACGGAGTTACGGCGAATAGAAAACCCCAGCTTCTCACCCCGCTCCTACCAACACTCGAGCAGTTTATGGCAAGCAACGGGTGCATTGATGAAGAATCGCTACAAAGAGTGTGTCACGCTCAAACTGAAATATGCTCTAGGCTTCTGGAAGCCCAAATGACTCGCGCGAACTGCACGCGCGTAATTCGTATCGACCACTCTCAAAAGTTTTGCAGCAAGTTCAAGGTATTTGGTTCAAGCGGTGAGAAAGAGCAGTCGTCTAGCGTGCGAATGCTTCTTCTGGTTCAAAATGAGGTGGGCCAGATTGTATCGAGAGGTCTCACCCGTTCTGAAAACCACGACGAGTCTGCATCAATACTTCAGTCGGTGATCCCGAACCTAGATCTCGATTCCAGCCCACCACTTGTGTGTGTCTGCGATAATGCCAATCAAACGCGTGTAATGGTCGATAAAGTGTTTGGCGGCACAGTCCTTACGAAGCAGGATCCATTTCACGTCATTCAGAGATTAACCGAAAAGCTTTCAGAGCAAAGCCAGCGAAAAGCGCTGTCGAAACAGCTTTCTCGGGCGATGTATGACGTGGAAAATAAAATTCGCGCTCCTGACGCTATGGTGGAGAGGTTTTTATCTGTGCTGACCGAAATCCAGCGGTCAAGTGTTCGTGTCAGTTTTCCTGTATGGGAAAACTGCATTGCTGTGAACGTCAACCAAATTCGTGCTGGGGATCTGTTTGTTGAAGAAAATGAGTACTTGGAGAAAGGCAAGAAGATTCGCGTCGTTTCCACCAATCAACTAGAAGTTGTGCACTCTAAGCTACGGAAACTACTCGATCGAATTGTGTCAATTGAGGTTGGCATACGCATTCTCGATATCTTCCTCCTGCAGGTAAGCTACCGCTAGTAAGCGCTCGTCTGGTATTTCTCTCTGACCGCTTTTGTATTCGCAGCACAATCTCAAGACGGGAGCGAAGTTCAAGCGTAACCCGTCGTTTGCTGAGTTTGACTTTGTTGCTCTGTGTAAGACTGCTGTGATTTGTCGTGGTGTTATTCCAGATTCACCCCAGCTCGAATTTATTCACGAGCTGTTAGCAGTTAAAATCACTATAGCATTTTTGCATCAACGTCTTCGTCCTGGTGGAGATTCAGCGTTAAATCGCCCCTGGGAGCGAATATATGGCATGTTTAATGTGTCGACCGCCTCAGTGGAGGCATCAATGCTACGAAAACGAGCTGCGTCGTCAGACATCAGGCAATTGCTGACTTCAGTTCACGTCAACCGGAAGCTCGTCTCTCAGGAGGTGTTCGTACATCAACTTGGCTTGGAAGTGGAATACGAATCAACAGCTGAATTTTCCTCCAACGAGTTTTCATTGCTAGAGCAGATCAGCAAGGAACAGCTAGCGTTGGACCAGCAAACGTACTGGTGGCGGGAATGCGAGGTTGTCACGACAGTCCTGTATAATGCGTCAGTACGCCAGCTGGATAACCCAAGTCTAAAGCTGAGAAAGCGTTGCTTCCACACGATCGACAAATACCTAGCAACTATCGACGCCAAGTTGAAGGCTGGCCCAACGCAGTCATCGGCTCCGAGTATTCTGCGTTTGAATAAGGACGAACATGGCAAACCAAACGACGATGTAAACTCTGAGGATGACGAGTGTCTTCAGAAGAAACTGTTCAACTTGCTTCGAGTGAAAAATGTGGTCAAGAAGCGAGCGCAAGTGTTTGCAACGTGTTTGATTTAGCTGGGTGTCTTTGTGCTTCAATATCACGGAAGACTAAGTCGTGGCTAATGCGTCGATGGACGGCGCTGTGCACCGCTGAAAATCGTATCGAACGAATGAAGATAGTTCTGCGTGTCCCGCCCAAAATGCAGCAGAGAATTGGATCGGAGTATTGCGATACGAGTATCTCACAATGAAGCACATTTACAGTAATTGAACAGATCACCGACGAGATAAACTCCTCAGCTGCATCGCCGATAGCAGGCACAGAGCCAGCACCTTCCACCCAAACCACTTGTCGTCCTGAATTTAGCTTACCAACCAACAACAATTCTGTTGTGTCCGCTACTGCTGGTCTGCTGCACTCATCCGACGAATTAGATGGTGCACCGTCAGCACTAGCCAACAGACCAGCGACGGATGTACTGGCTAACGGTGAATTTGAGGTGATTGACGAAGCGACACGGGAGCATTTGAGGCAGTTACAGCAGCAATACCCAGGTCCAAAGGCAAGTGGGCCAAAGTCTTGGAAGAGTACGCGATCGATTTTCCAGCCACCAAGCTAAGCGCCGAAAATCTTCGATGCTAAAAGAAACACGCAAAGTTCGTAAACAAACATCTCCGCTACCCAACACGCCAGTATATTTCAACAGTCAGATCGACACACTCCCAGAAATTGGCTTGGACGCTCGTGATATTGCAGAAGCGAAGAAGCGCCCAGCATGTCAGAGCTTCCGCGACGCAAAACGCAGGTGCGGTGCGGACGGCAGGAATTTGAAGTGCCAGTACAAACAGCAACCAAAACACACGATGTCATCGTTCTTCAACATCTCGATAGAGAGCTCTGAAACCTAGCAACCCAGCCAGCATATATGTTCTTCACATTCAACACAACAAACACTAGCATTAGTGCATTTACGCAGCATGATAGGTAAAATAATCATACAGGAACCCCTGCCTTATTTGTCACCGCCGATGTTTCACAGCGATGAGGGTATAGGCACGACGAAGGGCCGCCTCCACTTCTCGAGCCAATGTCGGCGAGGTAAGTGCCAGCGGCGCTCTGTTGGGCGAGCGGTCCACCTCGCCGCCGCCATCCGAATTGTCCTTCTCGCTGTCCTTCCTCTTGGCTGTATGTGCGCGCTTCTTGTACACCACCTTGTTTCCGCTGTAGTCGACGTGGGTCTTGGTCTTCTCCTTCTCAGCGTGGCTGCAGCAGGTGGCTGCTCAAGCTCGGCGAAATGACTACTACAATGGGCTCCGATTGGCCGATTATTAGGGCTCCTATTGGCCAATTATTCTCGGGGGCTCGGACGGACGCCGGTGCCAAACGGTGCCCGACGGTTGCAGGACAATCCCACGAATTCCGGTCAAGCCAATCCTACGAAGGAAAATCAGAGAGCGACAGTGAAGATGATCTAAAAGAAGTTGCGGCCACGCAGAGACGCCTTCCTGTCCCTGAAATCAAGTCAGTCAAAGAGGCGAGAGGGTGGCTCTCCAAACCCGAAAAGGAAAGAAAGGCAACAGCTTCAGTTCGCATGTGCTTACTCTCCAAAACAAAATTTGCCCACGGTTGGTTTTTGACCTTGATTGACTATAAACGGGCCGTCAACTTCGACGAGGCAAAATAAATGCTGGTTGGTCTTCCGTTTTCACACCGGAAGGTCTACATTGTATCGCTGACCCTGTATCTTGTTCCGTTCGGGGCCAAGGAACCAGATACAATCCCAAGCGTTCCATTTCGCGAAGGAGACATTCTTCATTGCAAGCACGTTACCGGGCTCAACATCGACGCGCAGAGTGGAATTCTCAAAGGCAATATCAGCGGGTTAAACAGCATCAGCTTGGGAAAAACGTCGGTTTGGACCTCCACGCGGAAAACACGACCGAGGTGTCACTCACTTTCACCGGCAAGACGGGAACTTCCATCACGCAGGAATTGAATCCCGAGAGTATCGGTCCGGCAGCCTGCGACGGACAAGACACCGTTTTCTACTGTTGCACCCGATATCACCAACGCTACCATTGATAAGACGTCTTCGCTCACGCTGTCACTCACCGCAGCCGTTGTCGCGAAACCAGCCACAATTGAGAAGACGTCGTCGATCGCGCCACCACTCACCGCAGCCGTTGCCGATAAACCAGATGAGAAGGTATCCAAAAGTGCGACATTGGAAAAGAAGCAAGTGCGGAGCCAACAGACCGCCAAATAAGGTCAACCAAAAGAAGCAGCGGCAGGCGTAGCATTCTCTTTCCTTATGATAGCAGCGAACAAGATAGACTGGCAGGATACCTTCCCTTTTATTTTTACGGCTAGTAATATAAGTGCAATTGCATTTACGTTTGGTTGCGCATTCCCTTTCGTTAAAATGACTGTAATTCTGAAGCGGCATTTCGCTATTGTTTAGGTAACAACAGACACAACCGCGACCTTGAATTAAATCAACAGTTTGAGAATTAAGCATCTATTATTTGTTGGTACTGCACTTTTCACACAAGCACCTGCCAATGGTGTAATCGCGGCCGTAATGGAAACTTATTTCTTCACCTGCCACGATGTCGCGGAGTGCAATGATCCCGATCCTATCTAATCCGGCCACACTCCATTCCTCGGCTTGACAATTCGGTGAGCAGCTGTGGTTGATGAATCGTGCTATGTTACCAAGACGGCCCGCGTCGATACACATATCATTTCCGTATTGTATTACGTACGTAATACCGCCCTCTTGCTCTCGGCGATCCTTTTCCTCGCCATCGATGATTTCACCGATATATTTTGCTACCAGGGATCCGATAGCGATTCCTTCTTGCGCGAATGCCCCCTGTTCCTTTTGAGCTTGGCGGGCGAGTCAGAACACCGCCCGTTAGTGCACGACGTTTATAGCCCGTACGTGGTTGATGAGCACTCAATTCGGTGTCTACGGTTGGAACAACGCGTATTGCACCGCTGTATACATCTGCACCTGGAAATGATGAACCAATCGGTATGGTTCATCGTTACGAAATTTTCCTTTATCTGCACATAAGAAATTTGCTCGCGCGTCCGTTGCGTGTTTCCGTGCGTTTCGCACCCTGGCGCGAGTTCAATCGATTTAGACCAACATCATCAAGCGTTGTTTGTATCATGCGTTTCCTTCCCGTGTGCTCCGCTCTTCGAGATTGGTCTGGCTTACTGCGGCTTGTGCTCAGACGATCGCGTTGTTTCTTGCACTTTGCACCGATCAATCGCTGATTGACCACCTTCTCGACTTTCGTAATATCGCTGATTCGTTGTGGGTACAACAGATCCATGATGTCGTCGTCCCCGCAATTAAGCAGGGAATATTCGACGTGGTCAGCAGCGTCAGCTCCACTCTTCTCGTACTGGATGTGGGCGGTTCGCGCGTAGCCATTCAATCACAGCAAGAAGTCGCAGACATGATCATTCTACCTGCGTCTCTTTGAGTAGTAGCGAGCTCGCGCCGACTGGTCGAATTGCGAACAGTAGTAGTCCAGGAAAGCCTCGCTGAGAAGATTCCACTTTCGCTGAGTCTTCTTGGGAAGCTGCCGGTGCCACCCCTTAGCAGTCTTGCCCAGACTCAGCGAGAATGGTTCACACCACTCATCTTGCCGTTTGCACGCACCCTTCATCTCGTAGATGAAGCGTTTGATCCATTGTAGCGCATCTTCTGACCGGTAGCGCTTCCCGTCAAAGGTCGTAATCTTCTCAAGCGGCGCGTGCGTCGTAATTTCCAAGACTTGTCCTCGGTCTCCCCATCGAAGCTGAGCTGACGGATCTGGTCATGTGGCGACTCATCGACATCGCGGTGCCCAGGGTAATCGTCTTCATCGCTGAGTTGATCATCACCTGCAGAAGCTGCAAGTGCTGCGACGTCCGATCGGATCAGGTGATGGAGCTCGGCGGCTTCTTCAGCAGTTATGAACTTTGCCATCGGACGCCGAGCTGGCTGATCGCCGCCCATTTTCGGAGTTTGCATGTGCGAGTCGGCGAAATACGGTGTTCCATCAGTACTACGGAATACGCCACGCTTCGTCTCGGGTGTCTTCGGCAACGGAACATTCGCTGGGTCCTCACTCGACTCGGGGAAGACGTACGGCCCAGTGACGTACGGTTGTGGTGGAGCCGGCTTGGTCTCGTCGAGTTCTTCAGCTAGGCGAGCCTTGAGTAATTGTACCTTTGGTCCAGCTTTCATCCCGAACAAGTCTTTCAACTTGCGCTTCCATCTCATCAGCTCGACTCCGACCGTGCGCACACTCCAAAATGTCAGCGCCGGTTTCGATGGTTTATGGCCGCACCGGTACCCCATCGCTCGGAGTAATATCACTGTGTCTTCGACGAGTTGGTCCATCGTTTGGCTATTGATCGGTTGACCCAGTTCTTCGCTGAGTTGAGCCCACTTCGCTTGGCACGTGTACATTGGAGCGAACATGTTGATCCACCTACTGTTGGTCTTCATTTCTTCGACGAGTCGGGCCAGGACTCAGTTTGCCTTCGGTGTTTCGACATTCTTTGTTGACTTGGGAACAAGCGGCGGTCGTTCACCCGGAGCCACGTCTTGTTCGCCGTCATCATCATTGCCGAGTTCCGCTGCGAGGTTCCACTCGACTGGGCGAGGAGCTCTCATGCGGGTCACCTGCAGCGACAACTTGTCGACTTCTTCACGGAGATCGACGACTCTCTTCACGTCGTCATACTCCGTCCCTTCATCATCATCCTTCTCTTCTTCTTCTTCCTCCTCGCTTCCATGGCCTTCATTATCGTCGAAATCGTCAAACTCGACGGAGGGCGTCACCCGCGTCCGCGGCGGTAATGCTGGCTCTCGCCGAGTTCGACTCATCGAGCGGCGATCCTCCGGCCGTCGCCGGGCTTGCGTCGCTCAAATTTGGCGATCCCTTGACCATCTTCTCTGACTTGTTGCTCTTAACTTGGTTGTACTCGGTACCTCCGAAAACAAAGCACCCCCTGAATCCCGGTTCGCGGCACCAGTTGTGGTGTTGTGATTCACAGAAAACGTCGTTAGTTCGGCTTCCACGCAACAGCACAACAATTCGCCGAGTCAGGTCGGCGATGTTGGGCTTGCGCAAGGTTCCTGTCGGTTCCATTTGCGGTTCACCCCAGCGGGGATTCAGTGTTGAGTGTTGTTCTCACAAGCTCCAAACTCTCCATAGACTCACCTGAGCGGGGCAGTCTCCGTGCTAAACCCTGTGACCGCCACCAAAGGATACAGCTCTTGGGCATCCCCGATTGTGATCGTGTTGAAGAAGAACGGCGTTGATATTCGCCTGTGCATCAATTACAAGATGGTGAATGCAATCACCACGATGATGGAGTACGACATGCCGCTGGTCGACGATTTGTTAATGGACCTGGAGGCCTACTTGTGGTTCTGCTCCTTTGATGCAGCCAGCGGATTCTGGGCGATAATGATGACGACGAGAGCTCGGAAAATCTCGGCCTTCGTTTGTGCACTCGGCCACTTTGAGTGGCTGCGTATGCCGTTTGACCTGAAGAACGCACCGATGATACACCAACGAATGATCGATAACGCTCTATGGGTGTTCGTTCAGCCAAAGGGCGGTTGGAACCAGTTCTCTGAGTTGATGCGGTCGGCTGAATCGGCCGTTGAAGCCGCAAGAACAGGGGTGACCGATGGTTCTGCACGGCCGTCCGAGGTTTCGACAGCTTTTCCGACCAAGTTCGTGGCTGACCGCGAGTCGTCGGTGACGCTCGACGCTGTGACTCAACTGGTGAATAGCCCTGTAGCGGATATGTTCTCCACAGGGGAAGCAGATGAATCCTCGTTGGTGCCAGTGTTCGATCGGCGGTCGTTCGTTGACGATATTTGTTTCGGCACCGAGACTTTTGACTCTTGTCTAGCCACCCTGGACCGACTGCTTCAACGGTTCGCTGAGTGTCGGATCAGTGTGAGTTTCACGAAGAGCATTTTCGTACAAGGCCGAGTGGACTTTCTGTCGTATGCAGTGTCGGGCGACGGCATTCGGGCCGATCCAAAGAAGTTGAAGACAGTGACGGGCTGCCGTTCCTGTCCTCGAAGAAAGGAATGCAGTCATTCCTCGGTGCGTTGAACTATTACAGCCGATTCATCCAAGACTTTGCAGTCGACGGGGCCGCCCTGTACCAACTTAAGGATGAGGATTTTACACCGGCAGGGAACTCACCCGCGGCTCACCAAAGCTTCGCTGTGCTACAACAGAAGGTTGCAGACGCGCCGATACTACGACAATTTGACCGAGCCAAAGAGGTGCATGTGACGCTATTTGCTAATAACTGGGATCTGAGTTCCACTCTGATGCAGTATCACGATGACAAGTTACACACCGTGCGGTTCTGCGGCCGCGTACTGAAAGGCGCCGAGATGAATTACCACCCGGCCGAGGAGAAGGTGTTAACTTTGCTGCTACTGTTGAAAGTGTGCTACACTCAGCTGTTCGGACGAACTATCCACGTCTGCACTCGGTTCTCGACACTGGAGTGGGTACATAAGTCGAAGACATTGTTCCGTCCTACGCCCCACTTCGCAGTGATGTTGTCCCCGTGGCACCTGAAGGTCAACCGAGTCAAGGAACGCGATTGTGTTTTTGTCAGTTACTACAAGCTAGGCTTACCAGCTTTGTTGAACTCGAAGACTCGTTATTATCCAGCCCGTAGTGTCAGACGAAGATGACTACTGCATTAAAATTGTATATGTGTATATGACGTGAACGAACACGAAGTGGACTTGGATTAAGTGGAACTACAAGAGCCTGAACAACACCCGTAATGACCTACGGAGCTCGGACAGCGTAAGATCAGCAAGCGGAATGAACGACGAAGCACAGCAGCGCCAGACCGAGGTCTAGACGTCGGCGGAGGAAGCTAAGTCAGCCAACACATCCAGGTTCGATGTTTGGCCACGTCGGCGGATGTTGGAGTGGCAGCAGGGGCAGCTGAGTCCTCGGTTTGGCCTTCATCCTTCCTTCATCATCCGCTGGTCCTGGAGGAGCAGCAACCAAAGCCTGAGGGACCCAAGACGCCACGATCAAACTTGGAGCCAAGGACGAATCCACCATGATACCCGAAACCACCTCCGCCTTGGTCATGCCACGAGATACGAATACCGGTACCGGAGAATTGCACGTCGCGAACGTCGTGTTGAATGGGAGTGACTGGAGGGCGCGACCACCAAACCGTTCCGCCACAGTTGAGGAGCATCCAGAGTTGCGAGCTCGCCAGCCCAATACTCGAACGTCGGGGTCCATTCAATCACTTAGAACGAGTATTGGAGGTATCTGGGTTTCAACAAAAACTCGGTCAGGGCTTCACGAGGCTTGTCGGAAAGCTCGACGCACCACTCCCAACAGCGATATACATCTGCTGACGCAAACGATCCGCTCTGAGGTTCCAAGCCTTGTTGTACTCAGCCCATGCTGCCCGTAACGTGATGACCGAGGGGTTATCTCCGAGCCTCTGAGTCATGCTTCGGAGGAAAGCTTCAACGGCCGAGATTTGGACACAGTGGCGTCGCTCCCATAGTGCCAGACCGAGGTCTGCTTTCTCGGTTCGGTCGGTGGACACGCCCTGGAATTGACGCCACATCTTGACGAACCGAGCTAATCCAGTGGCACGAGTCGAAATTGTTGAGCCTGGCGGATGCTGGTCAATGATGAAACAGCATGGGTTCTCCGGCAACTTCGAGCGCACTTGCTGCCACGGGTGACCAGGGTTGATCCAATCGGCCATGGCCTGGATGCCAGCCACCGAGCACGGGGACTCAACACCGCGAGCAATGGGCGGAGTCAGGCTGCTGTTATGGATCTGGCACCACGCCTCTTGTGCACCCGGAGCAGTGAGACCGGGTACCAAGTACGGACCAGCCATCAGGGCAAGGCGCTGTCACGGTGTCCCTGGCGCAGTAGGTACCGCCGGCGTGAAAGTACTTGGGTCGGTGCCAGGAAGCGTGGAAATCGTAGCCGTCACTTGGGTGTGTGACAGCCGGAGACCCGACCGAGACCTCGGTGTATGCCCTTGAGCGGCAGTAGATGGAGGCGTCGAACCATCGGTGGGCCCTACAAACGACCCAGCACTGGCCGACGGTACCACAATCGTAGGGACCGGAGTAGACACCGCCACCGAGGTCACAGGACTCGTGACCGACGAGGTGATTGGTATCCCACCCGACGACGGTAATGACGCGGAGACCGGTTGCGGTAAAGAAACAGCCGGCACGCTCGGTGGAGTCGGAGTAGGCTGAGTCGAGACCGACGGAGCACGACCGAGACCGTCTGCCACGATACCGGCGGCGTCGGGGTTCCCGAGCTTTTGGGTGAAGTCGGTGCAATAGGCGACCCTGAGGTCTGAGAAGACTTGGACGATGACGGGGAGCCAATGATGAAGTCATCAGGCGCCTCCAGAGTCTCTAGTTCCCTCTGAGACCGCAAAGTGGCCAATACCGACGCGACGAGTCGGCGAAACCACTGCTGAAGAAAGCGACCCATAAGCGAGGATTGCAGCAGTACGCGGATTGGTATCGACCTCATCGCCCGACAAGTCAATGACTTCGGCCGGGGGCGGGGATCCAGGAGGCGGAGTCGGCGGGGATCCGGGCGGAGGACTCGGTGGAGACCCAGGTGGAGGACTCGGCGGAGATCCGGGTGGGGGACTCGGTGAAGACCCAGGTGGAGGACTCGGCGGAGGCCCAGGAGGAGGACTTGGAAGGGAACCACTCGACGGAGATACAGGCGGAGATACCGGTAGAGACGCAGGCGGAAGACTCGGTGGAGACCCTGCAGGAGACGGTGGCAGCGGCGACCCCGGTGACGAAATGACTGAGGAGCTCGGTGGCGATCCAGCAGAAAGCCCAGACGCTTGTAGAGGTGGTGGCCTACTGACCGAGGGTTTGGGCGTGGGTCCTCGAGCTGGGGCACCCAAGCTCTTAGATGGACGACCCAACCGGTTGTAATACATTTTGGTGAGTAGTGCAGCGAGCCCCTGCGAGCGGAACGGGTGGCTCCGCCAGACTGAACTTATAAAGTAAACCGCCGCGGAGCGGCGGCACTCGGCTAGTACACACTAATTGTAAAAGGCCCTTGTTCACTGTGATTGTAAAGAAGCACTGCTCAAATAATACATTTTACTTCTTCAAACTCAAAAACTCATACTGGTAAATTTCAAAGCTTCTCGTGCGCGGCGCGACTTTGTGAAGCTTAAAAGTAAAAACAAACAGTATTACTTACGTATTATTTTTTGCGCAACACTATTGGCTCCTTAGCAAAAATGCGAAAGTGAACGGGACAGTTTAACGTAAAATGCTTTTACTGAAGAAAGTGCTTACGTAGACCAACTATCTCGGTAAAGCCAGTCGAATAACCCTAGTACCTGAAAGCAACCAAAGTCGCTGGCTTCGGCCGGCGAGATCAAGCGCGCAGCGCTGCAAGACTAGGGTCAATGAACGGGCTTGGCCAGAGAGGTTTAGCATCCACGTGTGAAGCGAAGTCTTCGCGCGGTGTGCTAAACCTCGACATTTGCTACGCCACTCCCCGGAGGGAGGTTTAGGGTCATGGGTTCAGTTGCTGTAAGCTGTGCTTAAGTTGCAGGAAAGGTGGTTTTATGTCCATATAGTTGGTCTACGTAACGAGTATGGCTGTCAACGTTGGAGAAAGTATCTAAAAACTATGAAACGTTACTTCCGAGTAAGTAGAGCTATTCTCGCTACACATAACTTTTATCTTAGGCTGAGTAAACACATAATTTCGTTCATATTAGCAAGACCACAGGATCATTGTATATCTGAGCCGCGAGCTATCTTTGTAAACCAGGAATTGGACATGCATTATTGCAGTTAAGTAACCTATTTTCCTCTGGCCTTGGTGTTTCTTTTTCTAGCGGGCGTTCTCGTACAGGAAGACGATGTCACGCACCAGCGGATTCGGTTGAGTCAACGAACCCAGTTACAGCAGCAGCCATGGATGCGATGGAGAGTGTCGATCGAAACATCCAGTTCGAGGAGAGCGCCCAAGACCAAGGAAGCGAAGAAGAGATGGAGAGAAAACCGAGTCTGAGGAATTCAACCAAGATGAACTCGGTGAGGTGGAGGAGTTGACCATGCAAGTGAGTTATCCGCGGCCGGTGGAACGAAACCTGGCGGCGGAACCCGAAGAAGAAGCGGATGATGAAGTTCAAGATGTGCCTAAGGACCGTCCGCCCCGGATTCCGAAGGCATAATTTAACGCCGATAAACCAGGTGCAAACTAGCTCCTGTGCTATATTGGAGAAGCTATGAAGGTCCGAAGCGGTTGGGTACGGTTGTTTTCGCCGGAAACTGAGCGGCAAGCCGAGTGGGCCGATGGACCAGACTCGCTGACGAAGTGAAATGCATAAGCGTCGAGCAAGTCGCGAGATATACAGCCAAGCTATTGAAGGCAATGGGGTATCGATGCGACAGTCTACCAGGCGACTCCGTGCTGAAGAAATGGTCGCTGTCTCATGCAGCAACAGAGATGTTCTATTGGAAACGGCAGCTGAGACTGCGGTTCGGGTTGTCGCTCGAGTCGAACGCCAAGAGCCCGGAGCCGTATCCTCCGTCCAAAGTTGTGACCGTACGAGAAAGCCCGAGCAATATAACACTGCCGAAGACCCCGGAGACCAAACGAGGAACCCAGCGGAAAACCGCCAAAACTCCTTACTTTAAGGACTCGGTTATGCACTCTCCCAGGGCACGAACGGCCCCAGACGAGTACCATGGGAGGAGTCGCCGAGTGGGTAGGTCAAAGGAACTCAGTAGTGGCGAGGACATGGATGAAGAGGATTCGCTTAACAAGATAGCCGAGTTCGAAGGAAAGCGGTACCGAGCGGATGAGCCACTCCAGGGGCTCAAACGCTTCATCTACGAAATGAAAGAAACGCTACCTGATATGTGGTGCGAATCATTCTCCCTGTGCTTGGGTAGAGCGGCAAAGAGTTGGTATCGCCAACTACCTAAGAAGACCCAGCTGAGATGGAATCTGCTGAGCGACGCCTTCTTGGACTACTATTGCTCGCAGTTTAATGAGTCGGCTCGAGCGCGTTACTACTCGGCCAAACGAAAGAGTAACGAACCTATCTGCGATTTCCTCATCCGACTAAATGGGTATGCCAGGACGGCCAAGATCCAGTACGAAGCCGGAGGTGCTGAAGCAGCTGACCACGTCAAGCATTTCTTACTGAATTGTGGAGACGACAAGGTGATGGATCTACTCTACCCTCTCCAGATGACGGACGTGAAGAAAGTTGAGAAGATCATCAACCAACGCATTCTGGAGGAGTAACGTAAGAAGCAGAGGGATCGCCTGGTCTCACCACGAAGTCGAAACGACAGACGAGTTGATTCAGCTCGACGATCGGAACCAAGAAGCGACGATCGACGTGACTACAGTCGCGAGAACCGAAAAAGTCGACGAGACGATGGGCGTTATCGCCGAGTAACCTCGACGGAAGTTGCGATCAGCGACGATGGTGTTTCTGGAAGCGATTACAGCGGCGCTGGTGATAATTCAGATTCGGGAAACGAATCAGACTACATCGATGCAGGATTTACAAGTGGCCAGGATCGAGGTTCATCGTGGTAGCTCGGCAAACCCCAGCCAAACTCAGCTGAGAAGACTCCATACTCAGCTGACCGCCGGGAATACAAGGGCGACGATATGGGTCTCATGAGCGAACTACCTATGGGCCATGCGGAGCCAGTGGTGGCAGCGGTCACTCAGCTTATTTCTGCCGCCGTCGAGGCAAGTTCTGCAAGCAAGTCCATGAGGTTGGCCAATGTGAGTTTTTTCGTCGATACGAGAAGATGGCCTCCTTCATCAAGACCAATGTGGATAAGTCAAAGGTACCTGATGACCTCCAGGACCTCTATGCACCGGGTGATTTAAACTCGACGGCTCGCCAACAGTGGGTTGGACGAAACCGGGCCGTTACACTTAGCCGAACCAGCGGTAGAAGTGAACTTCGTGTTTGCTTTTATCGGTACGGCGTCACGACCCGAGGACCTGGATAAGAGGAGTGATGAACATGAAGAAAACGACGGTATTGAATGTCAACTCGGAGAATCGAATAAGGAAATCCGAGTTATCGCGAGTGAAGTAGCGGCTCTACGACCAGAAATTACGCATGGCCACCAGACAATAGTGCATCTCCACTCTGGAGAACGCTTGGGGTGGTCGACGCCAAAATTTGATCGCCGATTTCGGATGATTGCTCTCGTTATGGGAGCGGTTAACGATCAGCGGACGGAAATTCTGCTGGATACGGGGGGAATGTATCTGCTATATGCGAAGGATTCGCTAGGAAGCAGCGATTGAAGCAGTTGACGAGGCAAAATAAGCAAATTGATATACAAGGCATCGGGAAAGCCAAAGTCTTCACGACCTCCCGAGCGATAGTGAAAGTCACACTCGGGTGGGAAGTGGTCTACGACTTTGATGTTTGGGTGATGCCACATCATGCAGGCGTGGACTTGATACTGGGACCGACTTCATGATACCAGCAGTGATCAGGTTGGACTTGTATAACTCGACCGTCAAGCTACCAGATGACCTCTTATCAAGTACGTGACGACCCAGAATACGGACGCCACCAGACAAGTGGTCCGGTCGAGTCTGTATGCATGCAAAGTCGACTGACCGCCGAGTTCTGTAACCAAGCTCGACAACACAAGAATTCTGGATACGTCTAACCAAAGATTGGATCCCTACTGTGGTCTGGAATAGGAAAGGGAAATTATCCGAGTATTACTGACTAACATGGGAACTTCACTGATCGGGTGCCCAGCTCTTTTCCAGTTGTCACTTGGTTGCCTCATGGAGTTCTACCACCAGAGGGTTCCGTGCGATTAAACTCGGCGAAATATCGAGATTGGCAAGTTCTCGCGTATGAATCCGCAATCGATAAGCGACTGCTTCATAAGGAGCAAAATCTGTATGGCAAATGGCTAGCACGGCAACCACCTGCCACTGAGAGAAGGCAGTATACAAAGCCGACGGCTGTCATAGAACGCCTAGACACTGACCAAGGAAACGCTGAGTTAATTTGTGCCGAGATGTGGGAGAAATCGACGCCGCCGCCGAGTCCGAGGTAGAATCCGATGATAGCTGCGACGAATTAGAGAAGACAAGACCAGACACAGCAGGTGAATGGCCCTTCACCAGCGAAGCATTATTGGATGCAGTTGTATCCACAACGGACCAACAAGACGGTGGTCTAGAGACCATATCCGGATTTATCGGTAACGCTACTGGACCCGATACAGTTGACTCAGTCGGGGTGCGAAAGACGTCCTTCCAGGACCCTGGTGGAGGTAAACTGCCATTGTCGAGTTCCGATCACGTCCGGGCTCATCGGACCAAGAGTATCGAAGCTCTTCGCCGAACTCCTCTGACTCGGTTGAAGTCCCATGAGCGGTTGCGGCGATATGCCAATCCCAAATCCCTTACGGCAGCTGGCTCTCGTAGGCGCAAAGTACGCCCACTCTTCAGCCATACTCTCGCCCGCTTCCAGGGGAGGAAGGATACGAGAGGATTGATGATATGCTAGGGGATCCCGACTCATTCCTTGCTGATGTTCCTAGCTGAGGTAATGGCGATGTCGGACAGTGAAGCTCTCCATCCTTCGGCTTAAGTATCCAAGTCTCCGTCTCGGCTCCAATCTCATCTTCGAATTCAACCTCCTAGTGCAGCCACTATATAATTTTTTGGAAGGCGATGCCTCTCTCGACCTCATTCGACGGGTATAATTCTCCAGTCCCGCCGAGCGTCACTTCGCTTTCCATGGATAATGCAATGGAGCTGGAGGTTGATGGCCCTGATCAGCTCGCCGAGTCTCTACCAGCGCAGACCACTCAGCAGGATCCTCTGGTTACTTTGGCTTCAACTTGCCCGGATGCTAGTGTCGGAAAGCCCACCTCGGAGATTGATCTCGGCGAAGTTATTTCGGCAGAGGTTGACTTGGCTAATGCTGGTCCAATCTCGTCTACTTCGTTGTCAACTTCGTCTCCATTGGGTTCGACTTCTACTCCGAGCTCGGTTACACTTGTTGTTTCGTCTGTTGGTCTTCCAATCAATTCATCCCATTCCTGCTGCGCCAGTGTCCGCTCCATTGGTCAATTCTGACTCGGCGAGCCTCAGTAAGGTGATTCGGCTACATGCTTGTTCGGGACCACAACCCCTGGTTCCAGCTCAGCTAAATCCTACTGCTAGTTCAGTGGAATTGAAATCACCTTGAGGTCGCCCCTTGCGTATGGATGTTGCTACCGCCCGCCAAGTGAACGCTCCGCTACTGGAGAATCTTGGCACATCAGATCGAAAGGTGCTTGGGCTAAGTTACTCAGGTAACCGTCCACATCCAGCTTCGCTCAACAATGGCAGCTCGGCTGCTGATCCTCTCAAATTTTCGGACGAATCGTCTGAGGACGTTAATGACTCAGCTAACGCAGATGAAGAGTCTGCTGCGGAATCAGTGGATGACGAATCGGTCGTCGACCTGAGCCAAGTTGAGCACGTGAAAATTCCACCCTCATCGGAGTTCAATAAACTTTTCTCCAGTCGTGACGAGAGATACCAACTCGGCTGGGGTTTCTGGACGTTCGACCGGTTTGGATCAACCAGGTGCCGCCTCAATGAAAAATGAGGAGCTACTTGGCTGCTGGCCGTGTTCCACCTGGACCTCCCACTCACGCTGAGCCAACGAAGAAAACCAAGTCTGGTAAGAAGAAGAAGCACAAGCATAAGCGCAAACATCGCTCTCCATCAGCATCGTCTCATTCTTCGAAGCGTCGGCGACGACCCAGTTCTGACTCGGCGGATGTAATTTCCCATGGAGCTGCTGCGATCGCAGGCTTCCGTTCAACCACATCGTAAGATCTCGACATCTTACTCAAAAGGGACGAAGTTGAGTTCGGCATCTACATCCAAGAGTAAAAGGCGATCAGTGCATCAACCTGCTGCTCTTCTACCGCCTGTCCTGTGTCTCCCAATGTGTCAGCTGCGAACCCGAGCTTCTCAAGCTGCATCTCGAGATTCTGTGGTGGCGCCGGGAATGACTCGACTTTGGGAGGTACCTTTCTTCCATTTTGGCTTGGCTCGATGCTGGGCGCAAATTCTGGAGGTGCATTAGGTCAAGTTCCAACGGTGACGGTGGCAGGCCAAGCAAATGTTCCCCTACATTCAGCACTGTGGCGGGTATTCGATCTTTCATGGATGTTTTCATCCTCAGCATCCTTGTCAGCAGTTGCGTCGTATGATCCCTGACGTTCCCATTTTCGCCTCTCCTGTAGTCCTTTTGAAAGCTTGAGCGTGCTGCTTCCAAATCTCTTCCTAGAACTCTCATGGAAATGATAGCGGATTTGTGGACTAAGAGCCGTGGTGACACGTTTGATAGCCCAACTGGGCTTCCTGACTCGGCGAGCCCGTACACTCGATATTACGTGCCCATGTGGGAACGGACTCACTGGGTCGTCGAGTCGAGTGTACTTATGGGCTTTCACCCTGACTTCGCTCGATTTGGGTCGGTGGAAGAAACCGTGGAGGCCTTTGACTTGTGGCACCAGTACAAACGCGCACGTAAACGTCGTGGTGATGCTTTGCACATGCTGGTTTCGTCGATTTTTGATGAGCTCTACTCGACTGCGACTGCCACTCGCGGTGGTAATGTTTTGTAGGATCACGCAGAAATTTTCACTACCAAATGAAGTGAATTCACCAACAACACTCGCTTCCCTTGCCAGGTCAACGAGCGTTGGATCAAACCTGAGGACCGGAAGCGATCCCTTTCGCCGGGTTGATGTGAACCCTCTGTACACCTATTAGGCCAACCCAATAACCTGCACCACTAGCCACGAGCGAGGGCTAGTATGCAATATTGCGCTTTCGCGCGAACCCCCGCAGTCTCTCAGAAGGAAGGGTACCGGCTGTCAAGCCTAATATGGGTTTGCCGAGGTAAAACTCGGCGGGTAGTAAATATGTATGGAACACTCGGTTCCACTATGATATATGGTAAACGACGCTTCTCGTCGCTCCCAACACTCGGCCACTCTAATCTCTTGACTGACCGGCAACAAACCCTCGGTTCAATGTACCTTAGGCTCGTTGACCAGCATCCACAAGCCGAGCGTATCCAGACCCTAAGAAAAGCTAGCTAGACTTACCGCAGACGGACTTGATCCTTGGTGACTTGGGGGAAGACTGCTGATTTATTTATGTTGATCTATGACTTCGAGAGCCTCCGTTGGCTTGGCGCAGGTGCGCTGCCGCCTGTTCATGCTCGTCCTTGAGAGCGATGCACGACTGACGGAGGCTATCCAGACAGTCACGAGTACGACTCTCGTCGCTGGTAGCTTGGTGCTGAAACGCTCGAACTGCTCGCGTTCTCGCGTCACTGCTTGAAGACGGTCCTCGGTGAGCCTTGAGCTCTGCCACCTCGTTACGCAGGTCGGCAATGAGCTCAGCCTCACCCGGTGGAAGCTGGGCGGGAGCCACAACGGCATTCAGAACCTCACCGAGGTCTGTGGCATGCTCCATCCGGCTGTCGAGCGACGAATCGACTCGCCGAGGGCGCTGACGGGCCACATTAACTACGAGCTGACCCAACTGGAGGAGACGCTGCTTGCGCAGAGGAGAGACCGAAGGCTCGGCCGAGGCAACGCGAGGAGGAGCGACGCCGGGGTGTCGGTATGACACCCGACCGAGACAAGGCGAGCGTCCCGGGCGCCTAAGGGTCCGGAGACCGCCGCGGGAGTAAGTATGCCAGGATGGGCGAAGCTTCTGGTGATGACGGAGCATGCGAAGCGGCGAACCTTCGGCTGCACCACCATCAGCTGGCGGAGGACCATCGGGGCGTTGTGGAGTCGGTACCGAAGACTCGGAGGGCCAGAAACGTCGGCAGGAGCATCGGCAGGCTCCGCAATCGTGCCTGTGCTATTGAAGGAAGATGGAACGAAGAGTTAGAAGGAGTGCAGGATGTTGAGGTGATGAAGGTGGAGCAGCCTACTCCCGTCGCTCGTAGTGATAGCACGGAGAGCGGCGGCGGTGGCGTCGCTGAGAAGACGCGACGGATGAGCCATGGTGCGAAGATGCGGAAACACCACGACGCGCACTACTTGTGGAAGGTTGCGTCGAGGCGGGGAGTAGTGGTGTTGGGTTTTGAGCGTTCGGTCGCCAGTCCGCAAGGTTGCCCTTCCTGAAGGAAAGTGACCGGCGTGCCCTGATTGGCTGATTCATACATTCCCGCGCCACAGTGGCCACGATAGTTTAGTGACCGAGGCCTCGGTCGGGTATAATAAACTCCCGGCCGAGGCTACGAGCCCTCGTTTGTACCATTTCAGTTTCGTACCCTCGATATTATGGACGGGTACAGGATCACACATCGATCGGTTTACACTGGATATTTGTATTTAGATATAGGACTAGCTATAGATTGACTACAGAGGCCTCGGAGCCATAGACCAACATAAATAAATCAGCCGTCTTCCCCCAAGTCACCAGGGTCAAGTCCGTCTTCTGTAAGTCTAATTTTCTCGTCTTAGAGTCTGGATATGCTCGGCTACGAGGAATTCATGTCAGCGAGCTCAAGGGACATTGAACCGAGAGTATGTTGCTGGTCAATCGAAGAGATTAGAGTGGCCGAGGGTTGGAAGCGACAGGGGTAGGGGTTGCAGCGAGGCAAACGCGGTGGCTCATCGAGGGACTTTAAAAGGTGGTTTAGCAAGGGCGTTTTGAGTGGCGGGTGATCAAGTGAGATGGTAAAACGGCGCGGCAAGAAGGCAAGCTGGTGACTGGCGAGATTTTCTTCGACATGGTCCTGATCTACTTGGTCTTTTAGGAACAAACCGATTTGATCGTATCAATGTAGCTCAACACTACTTGAATGGTCTTTCAACACTGAAACATTCGCTGCAACCACTGCAACTTCAATGAAGGGTCTGTTGCCAACGAGAATGGCAGGCATACAGGTACATAGTCAGAGTGAACACGGCAATATGCAACATGATCCCCGCCAGTATAAGATCGGCCAGAGCCGGCTGTTGCGCTATTTCACGTGAGAAGATAACAATCGCCGAGTTAGGTCGGCGTTGTTGGCTCCTGGGTGAGTTATCCCCAGCGATTCGGCCAGGTAGTGTTTCACTCTCGTTGAATGCCAGGCAACTCAAGCCAGCCAAACTTCCAGGGTTAGCCGAGTTCTACTGACTCCTCTGTGCTTAATCCCGTGTCCTCACCAATGGGTTGAGAACAGCGCGCGAGCGATTTTACGTGTCGCCGAGGCAAAAGCTTCTCGACTGACAGTGTTACGGCACCTGGGCTATCCGACGTACCGACTCGCCGAGTTCGGCAAGATTTCTTCGCGCGTAGCGAGACACGCCCTACCCCGGTCCAACCCATTTCTTGGCGCTACAAGTCAACACCCTACAAGCTATCCTCTCCGGGTGTCGACGGCAGGCATAATCTAGCCCGTGCCAAAACTTACCGGAGAGGTCTACACTTATCTTGGACTTAGCAAATTCTGCTCTGTTAGTTCTGTTATATTCTGAGAACCTGAAAACCCTTGTTTTGGTTTCCTAAATATCCTTTACAAATATCAAATGAAATGGGATCTGTTTCGACCTCTTCCGACTCTGCCGACTCTTCAGCCGAGCTTGCCAGCTCTGAAATCTCGTGGATGCTGAGCCGCTGTCCGTTGGCGCCCCCTCGATCTTCTAGTATGCTGTGGTCGTTATGGATCTCGGTCGACCCTTCAGCCGAGTTCCGCGTCTCTCTGGCGTCTGCGCCGCCGTTCCAGCCGACCGTTGAGCTCAGCTAATATGTGGGTAATCGTATCCGGAAGACCCGCCGAATCGGTACCGAAAGCCCCCAGATTCTAAGGTTCCACTGGGGCGTACTGTCGATATCCGCTCCTTAGACTCGGCTCGACACCTTTTTACCGTAATCTTTGTCCTAAGACCGCGCTTTTTGGGCGCGGCTGAGTCACTACCGTCCTTCACCATTCTTTAGGTCCACCAACTCCTAGGTGAGGATGGTCCTCGTTGAGGTGTGTGCCGAAACTAGAAATTACTACACCACACCCCCCGGTTATGATGCGAGTCGGGCTGGTGAGCGTTAAAACCTTGTTCAGTCGCTTTCCATCTTGTGTTAGACCACACCGTTGACAGTCATCAAACTGCCCGATGTCTCTCCCTTCACCGCCGTCGTCCTCGGTTCGTGTTCTTCCTGGGGTTGGGAGGTGTGCGTACTGACTCCTTGTGTTCTCCGGATCATGCTTGCTTCTCTCTTCCTCCGACCATGTTGTCACCTCAACATGATGAGGATCTCGTCCGATGAATCGGGGTTTAGTGGGCCAGCGCTTCTGGGGTCAGCAGTGGTAGGGGAACTAGGCCATTGATCTGAGAACTTACCAGGAGACTGGTCCTGATCTGAACCACCCTCTCGCACGCGTCCTCCTCGTTCGTCGAGTCCGCCAGGCGACACTACTTGGGACGCTATACATCAGTCGGACTCGGCAGAACGAGTGAGCCTTGCTTCTCGAGACTCTTCTACACGAGAAGATGACTCAACGTCGGGTTGAGAACGCCAAGTTAGCCCGTCCGATTGGATTTGGGCTAACGCGGCCTCCTTGCTGTCGAACCGCATCCACCGCCACGCCGTGATAAATCCTCGAAGTACCTAGCAGATATTGAACGAGCTGCGTGACGATTCTTGACGTGTGCTATCTATCGGCTCCTTTAGACCAGCTCGCGGATCAATCGGCGGCGGTAGCCGCTTTAGCCGATCTTCATGCGGCCAGCACAATGAATGCTGCTTTGACTCGTCGGCTGGACTTGGCTGCAGTCTCGAAGGTTGAGTTGGAATCCCAGCGTAAAGTGGCCCGAAGGAGCGAGACGTCTGGAAAGTCGAGGCTTCCAAATCCGCCTCTGTCACTTCGCAAAACTTGTATTGAGTCGACTGCTGCTTTAACCAAGTGAAGCAGTCTCAAAGCCGACGTCGACTCGGGTTTTTCTCACGTAGGCAGTATGTCACGGATCGCGATAAGCAGATCGAGTTTCTTCCAGACGGCTATCGCCGAGAAGGCCGCAGCTTTCGCCATCCTCCATGGGATTGCCTCCAAGCATTTCCAACAACTCCAAGAGTCGGATCAAGCATTGTGTGATGGTAAGTACCAACCCCTCTCCGCTTTACTGGACGGTAATCGCCGACCAGCCCGCTGTCATCGTTCGTCACAAGCGGGTGATTCAGCTTCATTCCAACGCATGGTCCGCACATGGCTGCTGCTGCTGGCGGAGTGGAAGCTCCGGGATTAGCTTCAGCTGAGTTGCTCGTCAATGCCTCGCCTTTACCGGTTATTAGTCGAGACGTTTCCGGGGTATCCGTCATTCCTGAAGGTGACTCGTACCCTCGCGTTAATCTTACGTCCTCGCAATGTCGCTTCCTCTTCGGCCCCCAAGCTTTTGTGTGTCAGCCATGTCCGCGATTCTCACCCATGTGGTCGACTCGGCTGCTCGGCGTAACAAGGGTAAACGAGGCAGACGACCCAGTGGAGGATCTGCGTAGGAGGTTCGTAGCAGCAGCTCGAGAAGAAGATGTTGACGAAGAAAATCCCACCCGCAGTCGACAGATGACGCGGATAGATCCCGCAACAAGAAGACTAAGTTCGAACACTCGGCTAATGTCATTCATTTGGAAGATGATGCTCAAGAATTAGCGTTTCTACCAGACGTTGCAGAAGCAGTGACAAACGAGCTCGACTTCTCTACCTAGCGGCGAACGTGTTGAGTGATACTTACATCAGTACAATCAATTCGGCCGAGTGAAAAGGTTGAAGGCCGCTGAGAAGATAATGATTTCGAGCGGGAACGCATTACCACCACCAGCTTATCGTGGTGATATTGATGCACAAGGGCACGAACAAATTAAACAGCGGACTCGTCGAGTGCCTTTGCGCCACCTGACAAAGCTGTACGAATTACTGAAGGCGCTTCTTAAAGCCGCCATGCTGGTATCGTTCTCCAACAGCCCGTGGACTTCGCCCATCGTTATCGTACTGAAAAGGACGGAGTAGACATCCAGATTTGCATTGACGACAAGATGGTCAATGCTCGTCACCAAAGCACTGGAACATGCAATGCCACTGGTAGATGATCTATTGAGTGAATAGAAGCTACTTGTGTGGTGGAGCGGGCTCTCAGAATTTGTGTTCTGGAGGGCTCGGTCTACACACAAAGCGCACTTCACACACTGTACGTCGCGTGCGGTGCGCTGAGTTCCCGGTCTTGACTAATGTGATTTCGTTGGACGGTGTTCGCGTTCGATGCTAAAGTCGTAAGACCTACCGGCGTGACCGAGATGATGGTCGTTTGCCGGGAAGACTTGCACGGATCACAACCGACGTCGAGACGATCGCCAATACCGACCGAGGATCATTTCCAGTAGCTGAAACACCGACTGACATGGTCGCTGCGTTGAATGTGGACGGCTCGGTCGACCCATGAGGACCCCGCAGAGGCATCACGAATGGAGGGTATGATGATACCGAGGTTACGACCGGAGTACTACCCTAGCAGGGGGACCGAGGCTCGGACAGGTACTTCCTCGGACGACGAATATGCGTCGGATGAAGATCATGGTCGTGCGGCTGCCGCGAACGATTCAGAGCGTCGTCACGCCGCCGAGGGAACGTTCGCTCGAGCTGACAACGCCGGCCGAGGGCTGGAATAACCAATACCCGCACGACCGAGACAACCGAGACAACTGAGGTCAAGGCGGACGCCGATAATATGGCCCGTGTGCGCTGCCTGTGGTGGACTCCACACTCGTACATTATTGTTTCAAGAGGTGCAAGATGTGCAAGCAAGTCCACGATGCGGGAAGATGCGAAGCATTCAACGAGCTAGCGTCTCTTCTGAAGCAAGGAAGGTGGAGAAGAAAGACTTCTCGCCAGAACTTCAAGAATTGGTCTATGGGAGTCATTTAAACCAGGCAGCCCTTGCGTTCATTGGTTCGTGCAAACGGCCTGATGACTTGAATATGGATTTGAAATCGACGGAAATGGAGAAGAGAGAGGCGCAAGCCTCGGTGGGAGTGAAGTGAATGTGAAATGTAAGGAGGAAGCTACTGTAGGTTACCGAAGCCTAATCGCGAGTATGGCTGTGACTGAGCACAATCCCCGAAGTCTCGGCCAGGCAATCAAGTTGTTGTCTGGCGAGAGGATGGGTGGTGGTCTTCACCAGCCCTACGACAAGAGTAAGCGATTGCGTGCCGTGGTAAACGGGGCAGTGGATGACGTGCGAGAACGAGGATATTGCTCGACACTGGAGCGAATGTGAGCGTGATATCGGCTTTTTATGCAAAGAAACTACGCGTACAGGAGGTTTCAGACCACGATCATAGTCTGAGGTGAGGTGAAGATTAATCCAGGAGTGATGGAGATACGCCGCCGAGCCTCGTTAAGATCACCCCTGGGTGGGAGCGCGAGTATATGAATTCGAGTTGTGGATCATGGATCATAGTGCAGGGGTCGATGTAGTCCCCGGCACGGACTTCATGATCCCAGCTGGAGTGCGGTTAGACTTGTTCCATGGCACGGCTCGGTTACCGGATGAAGTAATGGTTCCCTTGGTGAAGTCCCTGAACGCGGATGACGCTACGGTATACGGTTTACAGGGCGGTCGGGGCCGACCGAGGATCTGTCAGTCGCCGGACGGAGTGGCACGAGCTCAAACTGCCTTGACGACGCTCATCTCTGAACACCCATGAGGTGTGGGTTCGCCGGATCGGGAATCTCGTGCCGACAGTGACGAGGTTTCAGCGAGGACAACCAGCGATTATCCGGCTGAGTAATGTGGCACCGAGGGTTGCTCACTGTAAAAACCACGAATCCGTCATAATATGGGTGCCGCGTGCGATCTCCCGCAAGGCGGCGTGGCTACACCCGGCTACGGTCGCGGCGGAGTACGACGAATGGCAAGTGCTGGCGTACGCCGAGTGTCGGGATGACACGTTGCTGAAGCGTGAAAGCAAGCTGTACGAGCGCTGGTTAGCCAGTCAACCACCAGCAGTCGAGCGGCGGGATTATCAGACGCCACGGATGATCTTTTCTCCTGACCGGTTACGCACCAAGATAGGCACCGGGTAGCCTGTTCACTAAGTGTTGAGGAGGGACGCGTACCGCCGAGTGGGTGCGACCAACCGTCAGTAACCGTCACTGTGGCAACCTCGGACATGGTGGCTAAGGAGGAAGGTGAAGGTTCGACCACGTCCGAATCCTCGGACAGTGGATGTGATGAAATTAACCGTGGGGCATCGGAAGCCCGTCTGAAGTCTGTGTTCGTAGCGCTTATTGCATGCGTTTCAGCTTGCGACGCTGTCGAAATTGACGATGCTCCTGGTGGTATGGCCGAGCATGTGGCAAACGAAATTGTGTTGACCGACTACGCACATGAGTTGGCATTCCTGCCTGACCTGACCGAAGCGCTTCGGAGACGGTTTTGAATAATTGTGACGGGGTTCACACGCACCTTAGCTTTAGAGGAAGCGTTAACGCGCTAACCACAACAGACGCCTAGCGTTCCTGCTGTAAGCTTGCAAAGGCCTGGCCTTCCTGTCCAATATGATACTGAGTACCAATTGACTTGCGAACTTCCGGGTGAGTTAAACTGATTTATATTAAGAACACTGTTGTAGTTCTAACTACTGCTAACTATCTGCATACTGAATCCCTGTCTAATCTGATCTGTCCTAATGGGGACCATCCATTTAGATGTACTGCTTTAATACAACTGACGTACCACTTAAGTACGACTGAAGTACAAATTAAGTCCTTGACGTGCCACGCACCACGCGTGTGACGGACACCAATGGTGTGGATCACATCACAGAGAACAATGGTCGCCCTCTCAAGTGGCCCCATTACACCCTCCCACACCCAAACGGGAAGCACCTTGTCCCAGGGGAAATCCAGCGAACCGCACAGGCAACGCCTCATTCTGCAATTTGCGCCCGAGCGAACACCCGCCGAGAATCCAAGACGCCCACCGGGCACCAGGCCAAGACCCGCACCACTTGAGATACCAAAGCGCGTCGACTCCAAGCGCCCGCGCCGCCGACCACAAGACGAAAGGCGGCGAAGCCCAATCGAAGAAGCCGCCTCGGCATGCGAAGAAGGCTTCCCAGAAGCCCGACTACAGGGCTAAACCCGCTGCGACCAGATCCCGGTCCAGCAGGAAACGCACCGAGGTCACCCTGCCCGGACCGTACGAAGGCGACAGCGACAACGAGTCGGACTCCGACGGCGAGACCAACCCGAACCTAGTTCTGGGCGACGACAGCCCGGAATTCCACGGCGACGAAGCTCCAAGAGCGGAAGATGCGAGCGCGCCGACGGCAACGACCGCAGCGACGGCAGCGACTTCCAAAGTCCCGGGTCCTGACGACAAAGCTTCGGACAGCGGTGACGAGGCTCACAGAGCTGTTGATGACGATGGTCAAGCTTCCAAAGTTCCGAGGGACGGCGACAACGCCTCCGAGTCCGGCGACAAGTCCCACTCGGCGACTGCAAAGCAGACCAGCGACGCACCCGAGGACGCTGCCTCAGCCACCGATCGCAAACCCGAGTCGGGTGCAACAAGTGAAGCGAAGCACCGCTCGGAGGAGGATGCCTCAAACGAGGTCGACAACAGTGAGTCGGATCTGGAGTCGGGCGAGGTCAACGACCCAAGCACTTCACCCAAGCTCACCGATCAGCAGCGACGTCTCCATCCGGTGAGCCCTGCAACTCCTCGCAGTGCTGCTGCTGTCGCACGTGCTGCTGCTGAAGCCGCCAAGCGGAAGCCCAAGTTATCACCAACGTCGGCGACGGTGATGACGTACCCGAAGGTCTGCTTCAACCCGACAACCGCCAGCCCCTCCACGATCGTGCCCGCGATGTGAGGGAGGCTGCGGAGCAGCGACGAACCTCGAAGCGAGATCACGAGCCAGCGGCACTGAAACAAAGAGCAGCTGCTCGCGCTGCGATACTGGCCCGTACGGGAGTACCGCGAGTACCTTCGACAGAGTCGTGAGCCGGGTAAGGCGGTGCAGCAGTACGATCGAGTGTCCCGTCGTCCTCCACGACGACACGGGCCTCGCCCGCCAGTCCAACGAACGCGAGCTCACAGACTGGCTGCACAACTTGGGGTACCCTTGCCCGAGTTCACGGACTCGCCGTTCCGTATCGACTGGCTGGACCAACGGCGCCTCCGCTTCCGCATGGCGAAGTCCATCGTGGATGGCCAGTGGCGCAACCGATACCTCGAGCGCTCGAAGCCCACCCCGGGCGTTATCCTCGAGGAGGTTGTGCAGAAGATCCAGAAGTCGTGGCAGTCGCAGCCGGTAGAACCGTTCAGTGTTCTTGGCGCGGTTAGCGCCGACCGGCTCCAGGGGAGCGGTCATAAGCGGCCACGATGTCGGTGCAGTCCTCCGAGAGACGGCTACCAGCCTCCCACGTGCTTTGATCCTCCGGATAGCCGCGCCACTTCACCAAGTATTGCTACGCCCGGGGCGCCTCAGTATTCTCTCAAAATGGAAGTAGAGAGCGCCCTCATTACCGATCAGTGGAGGCGGGGACGCAACGGACGCGTCCACGGATCGGGACGCTCCGCGTCAGGTGCGGCGGCGCGCTTCAGCGCCTGTTGTCCATTCTGACCACACGAAGCTCGTGACTGCAGTGGAGGGTTGCCAACGGCTCTTGGAGTCGCAGAGGACTGACTTAGTGGCCCTGCGAGGGAACCTGCACTCCGTCGAGTCGACAGTGAGTCATTTGGCTCCAAGTGTGGTTCAGCTCGAACGCAGTGCGGGTGATCGCCAGCGGCAGGTCGATCGCTCGAGCGAGAGGGCCTCGCGAATGACCGTGCTGAGCTTCACAAGCACTTTGGGTGGCTCCGCGACCTCTACTCTCGCGTTGAGGCGTTGAGAGCCGTGCACCTCCGACTGCTCCGCCCCTGCGGCTGCTCCTCCTGCTGCGACCGTTCCTCCGCCGGATATGATGCAGATGATGGCGAACGCGTTTCGCCACTTCGCAAATACGTCGGATTCTCAGAGTCATCCACCTCGGCCTGGTGATAGGGCTTAAGAAGTCCCACGTAGAACGTCGGGTGCGTGGCCATAGCCGACGGCAGGTCCAATGTATGCGTTGCCATGGACTCCGATGACCGTGAACGGCCCCACGAACCGTGGACGCAGCTTTGTGCTGCCCACCGTAGTGACCGCCTGCATAGGGAGGTTTTTAGCGTTTAAGAGGACCTGGTCCCCAAGTTTAAACACATTCACGTTCCTTCGCCCATGGCGATCACTGTTTTCTTCTGTGTGTCTTGCGCGGCAGCCATAGCGTCCCGGACGCGTTGCCTTACGGCTTCACCAGTCTCGATGAACGCCAACAGGTTCCGTTTGACAGACGGACGCAGGCCTTTAAGGCCCCGCGGGTCTTCGGCGTCAGCCTCTCGCCCACTCAAATTAGAAGCCGGAGGTAACGACAGTGGCGTACGCGGATGGCGTAGCCCGTTAACGTACTTGTACATGTGAGGCCACCAGAAGTTGCGCGCCACGAACGTGTACGTCTTCTCACGTTCAAGATGGCCGCTGAGCGGCGTGTCGTGACCCTAGTAGAGAACGCGATGCCGCAAGTCCTCGTCGTTAGGAACGACTATGCGAGGCTCTTCGCCTTCATCGACTTGGTAATAGAGGAGACCTTCGACCGGAGAGTAGCGGTGCAACCGCGAGCGCTGCCGCGCAGTTATCTTCACCGCTACCTTCGGCGTACCGAGTGCTCTAACGAGATCGACCATATCTTCGTCCTCGGCGTACGCCTCTCGCAGAAGCTCATAGAGCGGGGACTGAGGTACGCGACGTGCGCCAGCTCGTAGTCCGGACGTCGGGAAAGTGCGTCCGCGAGGACGTTCTGATTTCCTGGCTTGTACTCCACCGTGAAGTTATACTCCGCGAAGAAGGAGAGCCACCGCGCCAGGCGTTGGGAGAGATGAGGCGACGATGTCGCAGTCCGCAAGGACGCGTGGTCTGTGTAGATCACAAAGGGTTTACTGCCAAGCAGGTTTACCCAAAATTTCACCAGCGCGTACTTCATAGCGAGAAGTTCCTTGTCATGGACCGGGTAGTTCTTCTCTGCCGCCTTTAGTTGGCGCGACTGGAACGAGACCACTCGCTCTCTGCCATCGACATCGACTTGCAGAAGCGCACAGCCAATGATGCATCGCATACTACACTGAACGGGCGATCGCCGTCTGGCAAAGCCAAGATCGGAGCGCTCTGCAAGCTTCTTTGATAGACTCAAACGCTTGGTGAGCCTCGTCGTTCCACGACCATTCCGTGTCCTTCTTCAGGAGGTTTGTCAATGGCCGCGCCATCTCGGCATAATTGGCACTGTACTTGTTCAAGTAGTTGGCTAGGCCAAGCCACTTACGTAGGTCCTTCTGGGATACGGAACCGGCCACTGCGCAATCGCGCAACCTTCTCAGGATCCGCGCGGATGCCATCCTTGCCAAGGAAACATCCCAAGAAGGGAATCTCTTCGGCGCCGAAGATGCACTTGTTGATGCTCGCATAGAATCGATTCTCGCACATGCACATCAAAACCTCGCGGAGGTGATCGATGTGAGCCTCGACGGCCGTCTTGTCTTCCGAGGCACGACTGTGCACGAAGATATCATCGAAGTACGTTTGTGCGAACGCCTGCATCGGCCGAAAAGTTGCGTCACCAGCCGATTGAACGTGGCCGGAGCGTTTGACAGCCCCTGGGGCATTACAGCCCCTCCCACAACATCCCACTGGGAGTACTCACCGCTGTGAGGGGTACGTCGGACTCGCGCATCAGCAGCTGATAATAGCCGTCGACCTTGTCAGTACTTGGTGCCCGGCACCAGATCGATTTCGTGTCGAACCCCCTATCCGGAGGCAACACCGACGGTGGGTCATCGCTGGCGACATCCGAGAACTCCATCAGGAGAGGGTAGTAGGGGTCCGACGGGTCCTTCAGGATGGCCGCGCCATACCTTTTCTGCCTCAACGAGGATCGCTCATCTTCAAGCACCTCCGGGTCCATGACGGAAGAGGTATTGAGCTCGACCGAGTCGTGTTCGCGGTGGATGAGGAGCATCTTCTCGAACTCGCCCGCCTTCAGCGAATCCAAAAATTCCACATATGAGAGCTCTTCCAACTCGAGTAGCTCCGCTACGGTAGACAGGGGAGCCAGATTCACGCCTTCCTTGCGTTCTCCTGTGAGAACATCAAACACCACTGGTGTCGTTGCCTCACCCGAAGAGACCGCCTCGCGGTATGAACTTGCAGCGGCTGACGCAGCCTGAACATCTTCCAACGTGGGAGTCCCTGCTTGGCCACTCTGTGTTGCGCGAGCTCCGGCTCCAGCGACTTGTCCCTCGCGGGCTCCACGGGCCTGAGCGACGCTCTCGATCTTGAGAGATCCATGAGCCTCATCGTGAGACACACACGGAACCTCCGTACATTCTCCCACATCCACCGAAGGCTCTTGAGCTCTCGAAGATGCAAGGCACGCGGACGGCAACGCCGTAGCCAGATCGAGTACTTCAGTAGTACCTGCGAAGTGCCGTTCGCCGCGTGGCATGCGATGCTCGTGCACAAACCCGTCCCTGGAAGAGGAGGGGACATGACCCGCCAGGGCTCTGTCCGCGAGGGGCTTGTGACTAGCACCGATGGTGCGACTTCTCCAGTCGATCCACGGCTCGTGCTTTGTCAACCAAGGCATGCCGAGGATAAGATCGTACCGATCATCCATGTCAAGGACAATGAACGGTTCGACCGAGTTGAAGCCGTCAAACTTGACGTTCAAGGATAGAAGAACCTTTCGCGTAGACACGATGAACCCAGTACAGATACATTGGTATTATTCTTAGATGCTTCCAAAGCACTAGCATACAATGCACTGTTCTTGGCCACACTGGACTTCGTCGCGAAGTTGTAGGACGCTCCCGAATCAATCAGGATCGTCAGCGGTTCGTCGTACGTTTTACACTGGCCGTGACAACCACGAGGTTAGACCGCGCGGCGGCCACGGAGAGACACAACAGTGTCGTCCCAGGGACTTGCTCTCCAGGAGGCGGAGGTGGCAGAGCCACCGACCTCGAGGAGGAGCGAAGTCTCCCAGCAGGGCGTCCCGCACCTACTGGGAGTTGTCATTTTCCGACCCCGCAGATTCGATCATGTTAAGGGACGGCAGAGCCGCCTTGGCCTTGCCTACCTTCCACGGGTTCGTTGGACAGTTCCGACGGAAGTGGCCAAGCTGGTTGCATCCAAAGCAACGACCACTCGCGCATTGGTTACGCTGAGGTCGGGCCGACTCAGCCGACGAGATCTCCATGGGAGTGGGACCGTCGTTGACCGTGTCCGAGCGGCCTGCATACCCCTGCGCCGAGCGCACGGAATGATCTTCCAGCATGGCGACATGCACCGCATCGTTGAAAGACGTCGGCTGTCTGCGGAAGAGCTCCGTCCGGACCGGACCCGGCCGAACGCCGTCCATGAAGACCGTCACCTTGACGTCCTCAGCGAGGGAGCGCCCGCCATAGCGGCCTCGAGGTTCTGCAACTCCATGACGTAGTCTTGAAGCGTACACTTTCCTTGCTTACAGCGCAAAAGAGCGACCGATAGCGGTAGGCCACATTGGCCAAGAGGAAAGTCGAGCGCAGCTCTTGTTTCATGAACGCCCACGAGGTGAAATACCCCGGAGACGACGTCTCTCGTGCCATCACCCATGCGCCCTCCCAGATTGGAAAGCGCGAAGGCGACTTGGGGCCTGGATTCGTAGATCTGTCCAGCGCTCAGCGCTATCTCGATCTCTCGAATCCAGAAGACCAGACTGTCTGCTTCTTTGCCGTCAAATGTCGGCACCGAAATTTTGACGGGCTTCGTTATTCCTTGTCGCGCAGCATACGGAGCAGGACCCGGAGGGATCACCTGCGCCGCACTCTGTGCCTCAGCTCGCATTGTCTCGCGAGCAGCTTCCTGCGCTGCAGCGCTCACGTGGGCAACCAGCGACGACTCGTATTTGCCGAAGCGTTCCACGCGCGCCCTCTGCTGCTCCGCAGGCAGGTTGGGGAATCCAGCGAATGCTGCCTCGCCCAGGAGACTAACCATCTTCTCCAGCGTAGCCCAGTGGTCATCTGAGAGGTGAGGAAAGTCCTGCCGGGACGTCAGCCGGCTCCCTGAGTCGTCCATTCTCAGAGAGATCTTGATTGTAGTAGTCCGCGCCGGTCGCGGAGTGACTACAAGTGCTACCAGGTGTGACGGGGTCACACGCACCTTAGCTTTAGAGGAAGCGTTAACGCGCTAACCACAACAGACGCCTAGCGTTCCTGCTGTAAGCTTGCAAAGGCCTGGCCTTCCTGTCCAATATGATACCGAGTACCAATTGACTTGCGAACTTCCGGGTGAGTTAAACTGATTTATATTAAGAACACTGTTGTAGTTCTAACTACTGCTAACTATCTGCATACTGAATCCCTGTCTAATCTGATCTGTCCTAATGGGGACCATCCATTTAGATGTACTGCTTTAATACAACTGACGTACCACTTAAGTACGACTGAAGTACAAATTAAGTCCTTGACGTGCCACGCACCACGCGTGTGACGGACACCAATGGTGTGGATCACATCACAGAGAACAATGGTCGCCCCCTCTCAAGTGGCCCCATTACAATTATACAGAACCCAACGTAGTGAACTCGAAGGCCACGTCCGAGCAACAACGAGCATTGATCAACGTGTTAAAGAAGCACGATCAGAGCCTGATTTCGAGTGGAAATGCTCTGCCACCGCCAGCCTATGGCGTGGTGTGCGATATCGATGTACAGGGGCACCCTCCGATTAAACAGAGGGCTCGGCGTACACCGCTGAAGCATCTGAAGAAGTTATACGAATTACTGAAAGGCTTGTTGAAGGCTCGGTTGGTGGCGTTCTCGGACAGCCCTTGGGCATCCCCGATTGTGATTGTGTTGAAGAAGAACGGCGTCGATATTCGCCTGTGCATCAATTACAAGATGGTGAACGCAATCACCGCGATTATGGAGTACGACATGCCGCTGGTCGACGATTTGTTAATGGACCTGGAGGCCTACTTGTGGTTCTGCTCCTTTGATGCAGCCAGCGGATTCTGGGCGATAATGATGACGATGAGAGCTCGGAAAATCTCGGCCTTCGTTTGTGCACTCGGCCACTTTGAGTGGCTGCGTATGCCGTTTGGCCTGACGAAAGCACCGATGATTTACCAACGAATGATCGATAACGCTCTATGGGGTTCGTTCAGCCCAAGGGTGGTTGGAACCAGTTCTCTGAGTTGATGCGGTCGGCTGAAGCGGCCGCTGAAGCAGCAAGAACAGGGGTGACCGACGGTTCTGCACGACTGTCCGAGGTTTCGACACCTTTTCCGACCAAGTTCGAGGCCGACCGCGAGTCCTCGGTGACGTTCGACGCTGTGACACAACTGGTGAATAGCCCTGTAGCGGATATGTTCTCCACAGGGGAAGCAGATGAATCCTCGTTGGTGCCAGTGTTCGATCGGCGGTCGTTCGTTGACGATATTTGTTTCGGCTCCGAGACTTTTGACTCTTGTCTAGCCACCCTGGACCGACTGCTTCAACGGTTCGCTGAGTGTCGGATCAGTGTGAGTTTCACGAAGAGCATTTTCGTACAAGGCCGAGTGGACTTTCTGTCGTATGCAGTGTCGGGCGACGGCATTCGGGCCGATCCAAAGAAGTTGAAGACAGTGACGGGCTGCCGTTCCCGTCCTCGAAGAAAGGAATGCAGTCATTCCTCGGTGCGTTGAACTATTACAGCAGATTCATCCAAGACTTCGCAGTCTACGGGGCTGCTCTGTACCAACTCAAGGACGAGGACTTTACACCGGCAGGGAATCCATCCGCGGTGCTACAAAAGAAGGTTGCAGACGCGCCGATACTTCGGCATTTTGACCGATCCAAAGAGGTGCACGTGACGTTATTTGCTAATGAGTGGGCTCTGAGTTCCCACTCTGATGAAGTACCACGACGACAAGTTGCACCCCGTGCGGTTCTGCGGCCGCGTACTGAAAGACGCCGAGATGAATTACCACCCGGCCGAGAAGGAGGTGTCGGCCTTGTTGTTACTGTTGAAAGTGTGTTACACCCAGATGGTCGGACGAACTATCCATGTCTACACTCGGTTCTCGACACTGGAGTGGGTTTACATAAGTCGAAGACATTGTTCGGTCGTACGACCCACTTCGCGGTCATGTTTTCCTCGTGGCATCTGAAGGTCTACCGAGTCAAGGAACACGATTCTGCTTTTGCTCAAATACTACAAGCTGGGCTTACCAGCTTTGTTGAACTGGAAGACTCGTTAGCCACGGTGGCACCACCATCACGAGGATCGGCGAATGCTCGAATATATATCCACACTTGCTATACGCACGCCTACCGAGGACTTACAATGGCTTGGTGATGTCTTTTGATCGCTCAGCCAAGATGGAGACGAATGGCGGGTATGGTAGTTGCTCATGGATATTATGGAAATTACCAGAATGGACGGTAGTGACGGCTGCGAGTGCTTATCTCGAGACCACCACAGTAAACCTCGCTGAGTACGCAGGTATGGACAATGGTGTCTTGACAGCGTTGGAGCACGGCACCGATGATTTAATTGTGGTGGGAGACTCGAGACTCGCAATCCAGCAGTCCCTAGGGGTGATGGCCTGTCGGAAGGAAACTCTGATGGCTCAACTCAACCATCACCGAGAACTCACAGCCAAGCTTCGGTCGGTGAAATACCTCCACGTGATCCGGGAGTTCAATGCAGCCGCAGACTCGTTAGCTACAGAAGCTCTCAACTGCAAACAGTCCAGCGTGGTGTCGGCCGAAACCAGGAAAACGGAGTTAGTCGAGCTCAACCGAATCGACGAAGTCATCTACGAGCCTTCGCCCGTGGTCGCCACACTAACACTCGGCGAAGCGGCCACCGACGAGAGCGTCGGTCAACCTAGCCCATCCTCGTGTGGCCCGCCAAGCACCCTGTAACAAATCGTTTTTCGATTTTGTGAAGGATGTGCCGGATTACATAACCGTCACGACCCGTCGACAAGCGAGAGCACAGAAGAAGCGTGTCCGGTTTGCGAGCGAGCCCTCGGTGATGGGCCAGGATGACACAGCACGACGAGACGAAGCAGATGAGGTAGCCTCAGAGACTCAGAACGAAGCGGAAACCGAGCTACCAATGACCGAGGCCAGCGTCAGAGCACCAAATGCAAACGATGTCGATCCGGTAACCATTCAAGAAGAGCGAAGACGAAGGATCTTTGCTGCCCAGGACGAGGGGCTGAGGTGGGTAAACCTCAAAGCCGTTCTCCGAGGTGAGGTAGCTAGCATGAGTTACAGTGCGGCGAGATATGCATGGAAAATGGCCGACAAGTTTGCGCTAAGCGAGGACGGCGTGCTGTATATTATCGGAGCGAACCGTCGGTGGAGTAATGAAAACCAAGAGGGGACCAAGATTCGTCTGGTGGTAGCCACAACGATGATTCAGGAAGTATTACAGAGCTGCCACGACTCGTTAGAAGGTAGCCACCAAGGTATCGGTCGAACATACCACCGAGCGAAAATGGATTATTATTGGATCGGACTGTACGCAGACGTTGAGCGGCATGTGCGGTCCTGTCCAGACTGCAGCTCGAGCAAATGTCGACCGCAGCTCAGAGGGTACTCTCCAGGGAATGTAATAGTCGAGAGACCATTCCAGTTGGTGTCGATAGATTTTGTCATACCATTGACGAAGTCTCGGCGAGGAAATACCGCGCTGCTACTGTTTCAATGCTCGTTCACAGGATTCGTCATGGGGAAAGCCATACCAGATACTACCGCATTAAAAGTCGATCAAGCGTTCGAAGAGTGTGTCTACCGAAGGTTCGGGGCGCCAACGATGATTCGCCATGACCGAGACCCTCGGTTCATGAGTGAGGTTTTCCAAGCATTTGCTGAGATGATGCAATCTCGGTCGAAGGCCACGTTGAGTTATCGTCCGCAAGCAAACGGGCAGCAAGAACGATCAATCAAGACCGTCATGCAGTCAGTGCGAGTGTATGCGGAAGACCTGTTGCAACAAGACTGGGACGAGATCGCCGAACGACTTGTCTTCGCTATTAACAACTCTCAGGACGGCACTCGGAAGGATACTCCCTTCTACCTCGTTCATGGGTGGAATGCTCGGTCTACGCTGCGAGCAATGTCGTCGTCGCTAAAACGAGGATCCCGAGGGCAAACCGATGCAATATCATGGCGCCGAGAAGTGAACCGACAACACGAAATTGCATGGAAAATGGCGATGGAGTACCAGAAGGTCGAGAAGGCTCGGAGAACCCGCGAGCACAACGAGTCGCTTAACCGACGTGAAGCAGCAGCGGTACCGAGGATTCCAGCGAATGACGGCGAGAACACAGTAGCACCAAATCGCAACGGGTCAGAGGTACCATTGGATCCCGAAAGACAGGGGACAACGACGGAAACCGATGGGAACGAAACCTCGGACACCGGGTAGGAAGAGACTGAGGCATCTCCTGAAGCTACTGAAGAAGCACCGAGGTCTCTATTCAAGGCTGGGGGCAGGGTGTGGCTCTACATGGAACGCGTGAAACCAGGATTGCCCAGGAAGCTAGCACACCAATGGCACGGTCCATTCCGGGTCAAGAAGAAGGTTGAAGAGTTCGCGTATGAGCTAGAGCTACCGGATCGAAGTGGTTATCGGTTCTACCCAGTGGTGCTTGTCTCACGGCTCAAGGCGGTGAACGAATATGGTGACCGACCGAGGAGTCGGCTGACAGCTGAGGTGACCGAGGAAGCTAAGTCAGCCAACACATCCAGGTTCGATGTCTGGCCAGACGTGGAACTGTCGGTTGGCGTTGGAGGAGCAGCTGAGTCCTCGGTTTGGTCTTCATCCTTCTCTTCATCGTCTGCTGGTCCTGGAGGAGCAGCAACCGAAGCCTGAGGGACCCACGGAGCCACGATCGAACTTGGGGTCAAGGATGAATCCACCATGATACCCGATACCACCTCCGCCTCGGTCATGCCACGAGGTACGAATAGCGGTACCGGAGAATTTCACGGGGCGAAGGTCGTGTTGAACGGGTGACTGGCGGGTGCGTCGACCCAACAGTTCCGCCATAGTTGACGAGCATCCAGAGTTGCGAGCTCGCCGACCCAATCCTCGGACGTCGGAGCCCACTCGATCACCTCGTACGAATACTGGAGGTAGCTGGGCTCCAACAAAAATCGGTAGGCGCTTCATGAGGCTTGTCTGAACGTTCAACACACCACTCCCAACAGCGATACACCATCTACTGGCCCAAGCGATCCGCTCTGAGGTTCCGAGTCTTGTTGTACTCAACCCACGCTGCCCGTAACGCTATGACCGAGGGATCATCACCAAGCCTCTGAGTCATGCTCCTAAGGAAGGCTTCAACAGCAGGGACTTGGACCCAGTGGCGTCGATCCCATAGCGCCAGACCGAGGTCTGCTTTCTCGGTCCGGTCGGTGGCGATGCCTTGAAACTGACGCCATATCTTGACGAACCGAGCTAATCCAGTGGCACGGGTTGAGATCTTAGAGCGTGGCGGATGCTTGTCGATAGTGAAACAGCACAGTCTCCCGGTAACTTCAACCGCACTTGCTGCCATGGGTGACCAGGGTTGTTCCAATCTGCCAGGGCCTGGATGCCAACCAACGAGCACGGGGACTCAACACGGCAAGCAATGGGCGGAGTCAGGCTGCTATTATGGATCTGGCACCAGGCTGCTTGCGCGCCAGGAGCGGTGAACCCGGGCGTCAAGTGCAGACCAGCCATCCGTGCAAGACGTTGTGAAGGTGTTCCGGGCGTAGCTGGCACCGCCTGCTGGGGTCAGTGCCCGGAACGGTAGAGAAAGCGTGGCGGTCGCTTGGGTATGCGAACGGCGGACGACAGACCGAGCTCTCGGAAGACGCCCGTGGGTAGGTCCGGCAGGAGTCGCCGGAGTGTCGGTAACGCCTACAGCCGAACCAGCCGGAGCCGACGAAGTGGACGGAGGCACGACCGAGGCCACAATCGCAGGAACCGAAGTAGACACCACCACTGAGGTCACGGGCGTCGTAACCGAAGAGGTGTCCAACACCCCACCCGACGACGGCAATGACGCGGAGGACGGCTGCGATACTGGGACAGCCGGTATGATCGGTGGAGTCGGAGTAGGCTGGGTCGTGACCGGTGGAACCGATGGAGGCACAGCCAAGACTGGCTGCGACGACACTGTTGACGTCGGGGCCACTGAGCTTTGGGGTGGCCGGAATAGGCGGCTTCGAAGCTTGGGAAGACTCTGATGACGATGGAGAGCCGATGATGAAATCATCAGACGCCTCCAGGGTCTCTAGTTCCCTCTGAGACCGCAAGGTGGCCAACATGGCAGGTGGGCCGACCATCACGACGAGGTGGTGAGACCACCGCTGAAGAAAATGATCCATACGCGAGAATCGTCGCCGTCCGGGCATCGGTGTCGACTTCATCACCCGACAAATCAATAACGTCGGCCGGGATCGGAAGCACCGAGGACCCAGAAGCACGCGATCCACTCGGTGGCGATACTGGCGGAGACCCAGGCGTAGGACTCGGTGGCGACACTGGCGGAGACCCAGGCGTAGGACTCGGTGGCGACACTGGCGGAGACCCAGGCGGAGGACTCGGTGGCGACGCAGGTGGAGATCCAAGCGGAGGCCCCGGTGGTGATCCACCCACAGGCGACCCTTTGGGAACCCGGCAAAGACGACGCCGGTGTTCGACCTTGAGCTCGGGCAGGAGAGCCGACTTCGGTGAACCCCGTGGAGGGTTTGTTGGGGTCACCTGTGGTAGGGACGCCGTCGATGCCTGCTGCCGAAGACGCTTGGGCGGTTCCGTCGACGCTGGGACACCGTCGGAATGAGGGGCATGTCATCCGAATTCTCGGAGGCGTCCCCAGCAGCCGACGATGACTTCGCGGAAGGCTTCGAACCGGCGTCCGAGCCGGAGTTTCTTGACCATCGCCCTCCGAACTCTCCGAGGAAGCGCTACGGCTGCGCTTCGAAGTGATGCTCGGTGGCGTAAGAACGAGCAACTCCTAGTCGATGTCGTCCGCGGTGATACCTAAACGAGGACAGAAGGAGAGTCAAAATGGATGACATATCGAGGAAGCACAAACATAACCCACCAGCGAAGGCAAGTACCAATGTGTCGACATCCAGTTCATAGAGAGCAGCGTGGCGGCGAAGGATGGTGTTCGCACGTTTCAGACTTGCCACTTGAGCTTCAAGAGCTTGCACCTGGGGCGGTACCACACCGACCGAGGCCTGGGCAGACGCATCAAGCGCAGCCCGATGCCGCGCCACTTGCTCGGTGGAAGCCACCAAACCAGCTTTGAAGCGCTCGCGCTCCTGGTGGAGGAGCCGTTGCGCGGACGTCAATGAAGACTCGGCCGAGGTCGCGCGAGCAGCCCATAGCTTCACGATGTGATCGTGGTCCGCTATAGCAGAGTTAGCTTGGCGAAGGTGGGCGGCCGCCTGGTCATGCTCCTCTCGGAGGGCGAGGTGGGTCTGTCGGAGGCCGTCCAGTATGTCGCGGGTCCGACTCTCCTCGCTCGATGCTTGAGTACTGAAACGCTCGAACTTCTCTCGTTCTTGAGTCTCAGCGGAGAGCCGGTCCTCGGTGTCGGCAAGTGTGGCCTTGAGCTCAGCCACCTCGTTGCGGAAGTCAACGACCAGCTCCTCCTCGCCCGGAGGAAGTTGGGCAGGGGCAACAACTGCTGACAAGACTTCACCGAGGTCTGTAGCATGTTCCATGTGGAGATCGAGCGCCGATTCGACTCGCCGAGGACGCTGGCGAGCCACACCGACGACGAGTTGGCCCAGCTGGAGCAGGCGTTGCTCAACGAGGGCCGGAAATGAAGGCTCGGTCGTCGTAGCTGTAGGTGGGACCGTACCAGCAGTGTCGGTCTGACACCCCACCGAGACGAGACGAGTCGCGATGGCGCCGGGAGACCCAGACTTCGATGCAGGTGCACCGCCAAGTAGATACGCTAAGACGGGCGAGGCGTCGGGCGACGAGGGAGAAGTCACCAGCGATAGACCACCGAGAGCATCACCGCCGGCTTGAGGAGTATCAGCCGCATGCTGGAGAAGCGAAACCGAGGCCTCTGTGGAGATGGGAGTGTCGGCAGGAGCATCGGCAGGCTCCGGCAATCGTGCCTGTGCTATTGAAGGAAGATGGAACGAAGAGTTAGAAGGAGTGCAGGATGTTGAGGTGATGAAGGTGGAGCAGCCTACCTCGTCGCTCGTAGTGATAGCACGGAGAGCGGCGGCGGTGGCGTCGCTGAGAAGACGCGACGGATGAGCCATGGTGCGAAGATGCGAAACACCACGACGCGCACTACTTGTGGAAGGTTGCGTCGAGGCGGGGGAGTAGTGGTGTTGGGTTTTGAGCGTTCGGTCGCCAGTCCGCAAGGTTGCCCTTCCTGAAGGAAAGTGACCGGCGTATCCTGATTGGCGGATTACATTCCCCGCGCCACAGTGACCACGATAGCTTAGTGACCGAGGCTTGGTCGGGTATAATAAATTCCCGGCCGAGGGTACGAACCCTCGTTTGTACCCATTTCAGTTTCGTACCCTCGGTCTTATAGAGCCGGGTACAGGATCACATACTGGGATCTGTTCACACTGGATATTTGTATTTACGTATAGGACTAGCTATAGGATTGACTACAGAGGCTTTCAGAGCCATAGATCAACACAAATAAATCAGCAGTCTTCCCCCAAGTCACCGAGGGTTAAGTCCGTCTTCGGTAAGTCTAGCTAGCTTATCTTAGGGTCTGGATACGCTCGGCTTGTGGGATGCCTTTTAGCGAGCCTAAGGTATATTGAACCGAGGGTTTGTTGCTGGTCAGTTCAAGAGATTAGAGTGGCCGAGTGTTGGGAGCGACGAGAAGCGTCGTTCGCCATATATTATAGTGGAACCGAGTGTTCCATACATATTTTACTACCCGCCGAGGTTTTACCTTGGCAAACCCGCATTAGGCTTGACAGCCGGTACCCTTCCTTCTGAGGGACTGCGGGGTTCGCGCGAAAGCGCAATATTGCATACTAGCCCTCGCTCGTGGCTAGTGGTGCAGGTTATTGGGTTGGCCTAATACAACCTGGGTGTACAGAGGGTTCACATCCAACCCGGCGTAAGGGATCGTTCCTGGTCTTCAGGTTTGATCCAACGCTCGTTAACCTGACAAGGGAAGCGAGTGTTGTTGGTGGGACTCATACCATTCGGTAGTGAGAATTTCCGTGTGATCCTACACGACGGACACATCAAAGTGGTTTTACGAAGATGATGAGCTTAATCTGAACGAGTACACCCCATCGATGTTCGTGGAGGTTTTAGCCTTCAAACGGAAAACGACTAAGGCGGTGACCCTGTGTGGATATCGCAGCGCGATAAAGGAACACCTATGACGGCAGCAGTAGCGGCGGCACCACCAACGACGGTAGTAGTAGCAGCACCACGACCGCCACAAACAGCAGCACCACGACCGCTACCAACAGCAGTAACACGACTGCCATCAACAGAAGCAACACGATCGCCACCAACAGCAGCGACACAATCGCCACAAACACCAGCAACAAGACTGCCACCAATAGCAGTGATACGATCGCCTCCAACGATGGCAGCAGCGGCGACACCGCCACCACCGTCAACGACGCAACGACGGCGGCAGTAACGGCTGAACCGCTACCAACAAACGCAGTAGCAGCGACACGACCACCATCGACTTCAACATCAGCCGCGTTAAGTTCTTCCCAGAAAGCTTGTGCTCGGATGACTGCACTAAAGCAAAATCACGCACAGTTATGACAGCACAGATTTACTACACAATCAAATATACACGAGGGTTGAATGGAATACTTACGAGGATAACAGCGTCCACGTACGATTGATGCACTTGTCCGAAGACCACAGACCACGGGTAACAGTGCGCTTATGATGTCGTCTCCTGCTAGCTAATATTAGCCAATAGGAGTGCGCCCTTGAATCGTCGGCGTGAGGGACTTACGTTTTCTCAAGTCAATTCAACGTTTTTTCTGCTCGAGGTGCCGATTTTCCGGATGTAGCGTGCGTTTATGACGGTACATTGATTCGAACACGGCGGCCGACCGATCATCAGGTATACGATTTGCTCGGGTCGGGTTTGCTCTGACCTGACGTTGCGATCTACACTGTATTCGTTTGCAGGGCTTCTACAATAAAAGTGGCAAACCATCCTACGATTTGTCTGACCGCAATTGACTATCGCTACAAGTTCCGGTATCTCGGTGTTTTCAGTGGCAGCAACTCCGATCAATCCATGTGGAACCAGTCTGCCGTTCTTGGTGCCCGAGCCATGGACCTGTGCCCGCCAGGTGTCAACTGGCTGGGAGATGCTGGTTTCAAGCTATGGCCCTTTTGATGGTACCGTATGATGAGCGATGTGGGCGACGATTGAATCGGAAGCAGCGATGGTAATATGCTTGATTTGGCTTTTGTGTTTGATTCATGTTGATTTATGTGCATTTATGAATGACGTAGCTATAACTATCATCTATCCCGATCTCGCATTATTGTCGAGCGTGTATTTGGCAAGGTGAAGACGCGATTCAAAGTTTTTCATGGTGTAACAGATCGACGGGCTCACACTACCAATGCGCGGATGATCTGTGCTGCTGCAGTGCTTCACAATCTGTTGATTGATATTGGCGACAAACAGTTCAAAAGTGTGAACGATGTCGAAGCGCAGACGAAAGCAAGACGTGAAGCCACGCAAGTAATGGCAAATTTCAATCAAAACTGGGAGCGAACGCAGCAAGAAGTTGATTTAGCGACTCAAAAGCGCAACATGTACGCGGATCGGTTTTACGAGCGCGACAACGAGTAATCCAGCATTGGGTTGGATACTAGGACAAAGATCGAGTATTTAGTCTGCCCTGGAGTGCTCGTCTTCCTTCGTAATTGCCTTGTAAAGCTTTTCTGTCAGCTGGTGAAGTCCAGAAATTCCTTGAAGAAGTGCTTGGGTGGTGACTTGCTGAGCAGCATGAGATGATTCCAGGGTGGAGGTGAGATTGCCAAAAAGATGCGCAATGTCTACGCTGCTCTGGGGTGGGTTGCGTCGCGCCACTAGTACTCGCTCAATCGACTCAAAGCCAGCTTGTAGCGTGTCACTGACAGTATCCACTGGACGTTTTGATGATGAGCTTTGGCGCTGCCGGTCACGCTGTTTTTGGCCTTTGCCGCCGCTTTGGCTTTTGCACGAGCCTCGCTCGGTGTATCCGAGCTGTTACCACCAGATATACGGCCTTCTTCGTTTTCGCTTTCACTGCTGTCTTAACTCTTATCGCTATTGGGCAAATCAACGCCAGCGGTTGTACCCGACTCAGTGATCACCTCGCCAGTACAGCCAGGACGGTGGGAAAACACGTCGCACAGTAAATGCCACAACCCTGCCCAACGCATTGCGGTACGTCGGGCTCACTTTCAGAGAGTCGCATGTTAGTTTCACCGGTTTGTTGCTCGAGCCAGAGCTGTCACTTTCCGAATCCGGTGGCTCGAGAAAGTAGTCCAAGGCATTTCGGGAAATTTGCGCAGGGTTGAACTGTCATCATCTTGCTATCAGAGCGACCATCGTGAACCCGATTTCCTGTCGCGAGCAGTTGCGCGCGCTTCAAACGGTACGCAGCGCGGATGGCGTTCAACTTGTTCTTAAACTGTTTAACAGAGACTTCGCGTGGCTCGCCATCACCCCACGCTCGTTCCACAAGTGCATATTGATGGAAGACATTGGTTGTGTCCTCCCACTTGTCACGAATAGCCTTCGTGTCCGAGGTGGTTGTCGCGAACTTCGCCAAGATCAACTTGTTTTTGAATCGAGCCTCAATACCTAACGCAGTCAGTTCGATCGTCCAGTGCATGCTTGAACTCTGGGTCGTCTTTGTCGTACGAACAGCAGCCTTCTTTGCGGTTGTACTTTGGCTCGGATAACGGGCCGTGGGTTGATCATACCACTTGCGCTCAATTTCTTGCTTGATGCGGGCCTCGCCTTTGCCTTGGTTGTCTTCCGTGTCGTGGTCTTTGAAGTTGTGCGACTCCGGTTTTGCTTGGTCTTTGTCGTAGTAAGACAGCGCGTAGTTCCTCTGGTTGCACTGTCACCTTCACCGAAACTTTGAGCAGTAGTGGCGTCTAGCAGTGGAGTAGATGTCCTGTTGGAAACTCTTGCTCTCTTGGCTTGTGGCCCAGCATTCTCCGGGGATCTGGTTCCTGACGGTGAAGCTTCAGAGTCTCCGTTCTGCTCTTCATACTGTGTTTAGTACGGAGGTAAGCCGATTGACGCTGGAGGCTTGGCCGTGCTCAATCGAGAAGTTCTACTCGCTGGCGAAGGCAATTTGAGGCTACGCGTGCCAGCGTTGTGTTGCACCATGATCTCCTGATGCAACCGTCGCAGTCGTCGGCGTGAAGGCAACTCGCGCGCGCAATCCACTTCAAAGGAAACAAACTCTTTAGCAGAATGTTGCACTATGCTGTTCCGTAGGTTCAAGTGATACAGTTGGCTAGACGACTCTTGGCGTACTTGGACATGTATTCGCCTACTTTTTCATGCGATCCAAGAAGTCGGCAAACACAAAATCTATCACTATTTCATTTGGACAACCCTCTTAGAGTGTACTTCATTCCAAAGGAGAACGTCTATTAATAGCAAAACAACACAATTGACTCTAGGCGATGGAGCAAGCTCAAGTTTTGTAAGTGCAGAACTGAAATATCAAAAACTGTCCACAAATGATGCGCCACATAGCTGCCGGCAACCACGTCATTATCTGCATCGTTCCACTCTTCTTGACCAACTTCTCCACCTTCTTCGCCAGTCACAGCTTGTGTGGTGGGAATTCCCTCGATGACAGCACATTTTTCGAATGTTGTTTTCACTGTGCATATACCCAAATTTTAACTCTTCCGGTACTCACAAATATCCAGAGCTTCCCGGGCAAAGCACGGCATTAGTAAAATTGTTTGCCCTATTTCGGCTGAGATTTACGTTAATTATATTCGACTCAGAAATAATTCGCAAATCAGCAATTAAAGTCTTCGAACTTAGTCGCACCCCTCCAGTGCATTGGATCCCCCTTTCCTCGTCCGCAGTCGAAGTGAAGTGTCTTAAAGCCCAAGCCAGAGCCCATAATCATGACGCACAAGGCGGCGCAAGTGAGCGCCGTCATGCTGCTGCTGGGCGACGAGGTGCGCGAGTTGCTGCTGTGCGCAGATATGGAGCTGTCGGAGCTACTGCAGTGCGTGGGCGCGGGTTTCCCGGCTCTGCAGGGCCAGGAACAGACGCTGGTGGCGGTGCGCCACACTACGAGCCGCGTCTTCTTCCCATTGTCGCTGCTGTGCCGCTCGCCCGAGATGTTCGAAGGTGCCACGTACCATCTGGTGCTGAAAGGGGAGGACGTCACAAAGAGCGGCAAACTACGGACCCGCAGGAAGCGCAGAACGCGCGACAGACGCGAGTACGAGACAGTCACGACGTCCTCCGACGTGGAGGAGCAGAAGGAGCCACCTCCAGTCGAAGAGCAGGAGATGGAGATGGACCTCATGGACTTTGAGCTGCCGCAGCTCGTGAACGTGTTCACGCAGGCCTGTCCCACGGGCGCGTTGGACCGGATCACGTTCGAGCGCTGTCTGGAGAAGATTCTGTCGCAGTCGGGACGCTACGACCCGCAGGCGAGGAAGATGTTCACGAGGCTGTTCAATGTTTTTGACGCGCGCAAGGAGATTGTGGACGTGGCCGACTTCTTAGGGGCGTGTCGGTGTTCGCATGCGGCGAACGCGACGAGAAGATCCAGCTGACGTTCGACCTCTACGACATGGACGGAGACGCGCTCATCTCGAAGGAAGAGATGACAAAGTACCTGACGGCCGTTTTCTTGGTGATCGGAGAAACGTCGCCTGAGCTGTTCCAGCAGAACAGGTGCGGGTTGGGTGCTACGACCACAGCTTATTGGTCCTGGTGCTGATGGTTGTTGTCGTTTTTTTCTTTCTTATCAGGGTCGATCCAGCAGAGTTGGGTGTTGTCACGGCTAGCCAGTGTTTTGCAGAGTCGACGCTGAACCGTGAAGGAAAATTGTCCTACGAGGCATTCAGGGAATGGTACTCGAAGCCTGGACCTATCGTTGCTGCCACGCGTGATAATAGTCAGATTCGGGTGAATGGAATGCAGGCGACAAAAGGCTTAGACTTAGAGGCTTTACGCGAGGTGACGGGTCTGTCCACACTGAGCGCGCCCAATCTTTTCGCTATATTCGGTGCGTCAGCGACTGGCACTGGGGGAAAGAAAGAAGTACTCACTCGTGCCGAGTTCAAGCGATGCTTCTATGCCGTCCTAGAAAGGCTTAACCGTGAGTCTACCAGAGAAATTGCCAAATTTTTGGATCGGCTCTTTGACGCCTTTGATGATGACGAGAGTGACTGTGTAGACTTTGTGGAGCTTAGCAGCGGGCTTTCGGTGTTGTGTGGCGGTTCGAATGAGGATAAAGTAGTTGCTGCATTTTTGCTGTTTGACAGTGATGGTGATGGATTCATTACGCAGCAGGAAATGGAAGCATATCTGGCATCCGTTTTTCACGTCATGTATGAGACGACGCCAGCTACGAGGCAATCCATTGGAATTGATGCTAAAGCTCTAGCTCACTACACAACCAAGCAAGCGTTTGTGGAATCAGATGTGAACCATGACGGAAGCTTTCGCTGGAAGAATTTCGATCGTGGTATTGGCTTTACGGGAATAAGTATCAGCAACCAGTGAGTCCACCACCTGCATCCCAACCACGGCAGTCTGGTGCCCAAGGTTTGGGAACAATTAACTTTGTGGCCTCCCTTACAGGCCTGTGCGACCGGGTTCCAAGTGATGTTTTCGAGGTAATTGCAGCAAAAGTGAACGAAGATGGTGTTCTTTCACGAGATTCATTTTCTCTATCGTGGACGAGCTTGTGCAAGAGCATGCTCTCGCTACCAAGCACAAACTGAGTGCCGAAGAGAAAGGTCAGCTGCAGAAGATTATGGAATCCGTGTTTGATGGGTTTGACGCTGATCATGATGGGTTCGTTGACTTCTGTGAATTATCCAGTGGCATATCGGTGTTGTGCAGTGGGTCGCAGCAAGAGAAGGTAAAATCTGCATTCACTTTGTTTGATATCAATCAAGATGGGTTTATCTCGCGCGATGAAATGGAGACATATCTGGCTTCAGTATACCGGATTGTGTTCATGACTTCCCTGCTACGGTGCAGCAACTGCATCGCATTTCACCAGAAGAACTTGCTCGAATTACGACAGCAGATGCATTCACTTTAGCTGATGCGAACCAGGACGAGCGCTTAAGCTTCGAAGAGTTTACGAAATGGTATAGCTCCCAAAACCTCCCTCGGTCTCCCGCGCACAATCAACAGCAGGGGCAGTCTGCGGGCACAGCTTCTCACTCAAATGGCGTGCCTTCATCGCCACGAGTTTCTTCATCGTCTTCAAAGGGAGTGCTGAACGAAATGAAGGAGTTGACTAACCTCGGCGCTTACGACGTAAACGACATTTTTGAGTTTTTCCAAGCGTCAGCTGACCGGGACGGCAACCTAATCCAGGCAGTATTTTTCCGTTGCTTTAACAAATTACTGGCAAAAGACGGACGAATCAGTCGCGAGACGCAAGTAAAAACCCAGCAGCTCCTGAAGGAACTCTTTGAGCTGTTCGACGCTGACCAGAATGGAGTCGTCGACGTTCAGGAACTTGGTGCTGGACTTTCAATTCTCTGTGGTGGAAGCCGAGCCGATAAGGCCAAATCGATGTTTACTCTGTATGATGTCAACCACGATGGCTTTATTTCGCCAGAGGAAATGTCATCATATTTGACGTCTGTCTTCAGGGTGATGTTTAAGGCGTCTCCGGAGCTCCCAGCGAAGACGGGGATGATACCGGAACAGCTTGCTAAAACTACCACGCGGGAATGTTTTCGAACTTTCGACCACAACCGTGATGGACAACTGAGTTTTGATGAGTTCAGAGTTTGGTTTGAGCAGCAAAACCCGCACAATCAACACCAGCAAACTGCAAACGGTAGCAGAAACCCCTTCCTAGCGCCCCTGCCGCTTTCTCGTCTTCCAGTTCAAGCAATGCTACTGGTAGCACCCCAGGTATAATTCCGATTGAAGTTGCGAAGAAGCTGTCCGGCCTGGAAGGGATGACTCTGAATGAGGTGTCCGAGCTCTTTGTATCGGCAACGGGGGTCGCAACCGAATCTCGCGACGTATATTTGACGAATGCTTTTATAAGCACGTCTGCACCAAGGCTACTCCAACTCTATCGGTGGAGGAGAGCACTCGTGTACATGAAGTCATCGACCGGTTGTTCACGGCTTTTGATACCAAGCAAAAGGGTATTGTTGACTTCAATCAACTTATGAGTGGTCTGTCAATACTGTGCGGTGCTTCGACTCGTGACATGAAAGTCTTGGCTGCATTCAAGGAATACGACACGAACGGAGACGGCGCAATATCGGAGGATGAGATGGCGAACTACCTTGGGTCAGTGTTCAAGCTGCTGTACGCTCTCGACCCTTCGCGCCAGCAGCAACTTGGTATTTCGGCCGAGACTCTAGCTTCGGTGACAGCAAACGAGATTTTTGAAGTGGCCGACGTGGACCATGATGGCAATCTTACCTTTGATGAGTTTCAGAAGTGGTACTCGAGGCCGGAGCAAGCGTCCTTCAACGATATCGTAGCCCCTCTAGATTTGAACGAGGTGCGGCAGTTGACAAACCTGGGAAACCTGGACGTGGTAGAGGTGTTCGAACGATTTGCGGAGCATGCAAATGAAAATGGTATGCTCAACCGAGAATCATTTGACAAGTGCTTTTTCGAGATCATTGAGATGGCCCACCCACGCACGCAAATCGAAAAGCTGCGTGCCAAAATGGTGGCAGATCGCTTATACGATGTATTTGACCGCGATGGCAACGGCCAAATTGATTTCAGCGAGCTGGCTAGCGGTCTCTCCGTACTCTGCAAGGGTGCGCGAGATGCCAAGGTAAAGGCCGCGTTCCGGTTGTATGACTTCAACGCTGACGGATTCATTTCGCTAGACGAAATGAAGCGCTATCTCACGTCAATCTTCAAGGTGTTGTACGAGGTGCAGCCTGGAATGCGACAGGAAACTGGTGTATCCGCCGAGGAACTGGGTGTAGTCACCGCGGAGCAAGCCTTTTGGAGGCGGATTCCAATCATGATGGCAAGCTGAGCTATGACGAGTTCTTCACGTGGTACAACTCCCCAGCTCAGGCAGGAATTAGCAGCGCCGTCGCGAAGAACGCAATTGTAGACTCTTCACTGCACTGGATGCCTCTCAACGAAATCAAGCAACTAACAAATCTTGCTCAGTATGAGCCGGAAGAAGTATTCGAGATTTTTGCTGGTGAAGCAGATGAAGACGGACTTTGTCACGAGACGCTTTCAATGAAAGTTTCCGCAAGATTTTCGCTGGCCAGAATGCTAACGAATCCAGGGCGTCAAGCCCTGAAACGAAAACGAAGCTGCAAGAAGTCGTTGATGGGCTATTTGATCTGTTTGACAAAGACAGTAGCGGTACTGTAGACTTTGGAGAGCTTGCTAGTGGGCTATCCGTGCTCTGTGGTGGCACAAAAGACCAGAAAGTGGAGGCGGCTTTCTCGTTATTTGACTTTAACGGTGATGGTTTCATCTCTTTAGACGAGATGACTCGCTACCTCACGTCCGTCTTCCGCGTCCTCTTCCAAGTGTCACCCGATACTCAAGCGCTTGGCGTGACCCTGAAGAGCTAGGAGAAGTCACAGCACAGCAAGCATTTGCTGAAGCTGACCAAGACCACGATGGACAGCTAACGCTGAAAGAATTTCAACGTTGGTATCAGCAACCAGGTGGAATCGGTGAAGTCGCGAAAAACGGGGAGCAATTGTTTAGTATAGCGGAGGCCCGACGGCTCACAAACCTGCAGGCGTTTTCGCCCATGGAGGTGTTTGAAACTCTTGCAGAATGTGCTGACGATCAAGGATACGTATCACGAGAAGCATTTGATGGCTGTTTCCGAAAATCATTTCGACGAACCAGGGCATCAAGTCGGAGGAGTACCAGCGGATCAACCCCATTCTCAACCGTCTTTTTGAGCTTTTCGACGTGGACAAAAACGGTATGGTCGACTTCAGTGAGATGTCAAGTGGGCTATCAGTGTTCTGCGGTGGATCATCGGAGGAAAAATTCGCGCAGCATTTGCTCTGTATGACTACAACGCTGATGGCTTCATCTCAATGGAAGAGATGGCGCGGTATCTCACGTCTGTATTCAAAGTGTTGAAAGAGGCTTCGCCTGCTGCGCTCCAACAAATGAATCGTGAGACTCCAGAGGAATTGGGTGTGCGCACTGCTCAACAGGCATTCTCTGAAGCCGACCTGGACCACGATGGGCGGTTGAGCTTTTCTGAGTTTCGCAAGTGGTACACTCAGTCTAGCGCCGCTAACATGGAACGACTTATTCAAAATAATATCCCGGAGTGGCTGTCATTGCGTGAGGTGCGACGTCTGACAAATCTCGGGTCGTTCTCGGCCCAGCAGGTGCTAAACACGTTTGCCAAGTTCACATCAGCAGATGGGGTTATGGACAGGGAAACATTTCGACAGGCATTCGGGCACTTTAAGGTCGACTCCACGACAGAGCAGACTGACGATAGATTGCAGTTGCTGGTGGATCGTATCTTCGAGCTCTTCGACAGGGACAACAATGGGCTGGTGGACTTCAACGAGCTGGCTAGTGGATTGTCGGTTCTTTGTGGTGGGAGTCAGACCGATAAAGTTCGTGCCGCATTCAACTTGTACGACGTGAACCACGACGGATACATTTCGCTAGGCGAAATGCGTCTCTACCTGACATCAGTCTTCAAGGTACTCTTCGAAGTGAATCCGGACAGTGAGACCCAAATGGGCGTGACACCTGAAGAGCTGGGTGAAATCACGGCAGAGCAGACTTTTGTTGAAGCGGACCATGACAGGGACGGCAAACTTTCTTTGTCGAGTTCAGCCAGTGGTATATGCAACCTAAAAGGTGGGGGCCTTCCCATCCCGGCGGTGCTTGGTGAACAGGAGCAGCAACATCAGCAACAACAAGAGGAGGTTCCGGACTGGGTGAGTCTGGATGTTGTCAAGCGGATGACAAGTCTGGAAAAGTACACGGCTGACGAAGTGTTTGAAATCTTTGCAAACCGGTGCTCAGAGGATGGATCACTTTCACGCGAAGCGTTCGAAGAGTGTTTCGAGCAGCTTGTGGATGAGCAGTACAAGAACGATGAAGTCAACCTGACGCGACTACGACTTATTCTGAACCGACTATTCGTGATTTTTGACGAAGACCACACTGGTAGTGTTGATTTCTGCGAACTGAGTAGCGGGTTATCAGTTCTTTGCTGTGGTTCTCGGGAGAAAAAGTGCGAGCTGCGTTTTCGCTTTACGATCTTAACCAAGATGGATTCATTTCACTGGACGAGATGGTACGCTATCTGGCGAGTGTCTTTAAGGTACTGTACGAAACCAGCCCAGGCACAGATGATAAACTGGGCGTGCAGCCAGAGGAACTGGCTGCAATTACAGCTGAACAGTGCTTCTTGGAGGCTGATCTTAACACGGACGGAAAGCTAAGCTTTGACGAGTTTGTAACTTGGTACTCCAGGTCCTCGGGGATTGAGGCGCCTGCTGCAGGTGTGAGCAGCATACTCGCCCAGCAAAAAGATGGACGACAAGCAGTGAATGGGAGCACAACTGAGAGTCGCAGTGAAGGCTCACTTCCACCTGACAACAACAAAGGCACCAGCAGCTACCACAACGGCTCTCCAGCTCCCGAGTCACCAAGAAAAACGGTGTGGGGTGCTGGAAAGGCCCCTAATACTAGTGATATGAGTACCGCTCCTGTGAGCTTTCCGTCTGACAAGATCTATGGTATGATGGGATCGAACGGCGACGCTTTGCTTTCACCAAACTCGGCGTCTGCCCTGAATATGAACAGCTCCAATATGGAACACGTCCGGCAACTGTTAAAACTGGACACATATGAAGTCAATGACGTGCTGGAGATATTTGCTGAGGCTGCACCATCGGGTGAGCTGACCTTTGCAGCATTCAAGAAGTGCTTCGATCAGATCATTCGACTGGCAGGGGGCACGACTTACCCGAAGAGCGACAAGAGGCCGATACGATGATTCGTCGTCTCTTCCGTGTATTTGACACCGACAACAGCAACACAGTTGACTTCGGTGAGCTTGCCAGTGGCCTCTCAGTGTTGTCCGGGTCGAGTATGGATGACAAGGTGCGGGCAGCATTCCAGCTCTATGATATCAATGGCGATGGATACATCACGCAAGAAGAGATGATCAACTATATGACATCGATCTTCAAAGTGATGTATGAGACTACTGACAGCACTAAGATGGGTGTGTCTCCTGAAGAACTTGCTCGCGCGACGGCAGAGCAGTGCTTTAAGGAGGCAGACTTGAACGGTGACAACAAGCTCAGCTTCGAAGAATTTAAAAAGGTACGGGTTAATGCGTGTCTTGTCACGGGTTGAGCTGCTGGCTAATAGTTTTACGTGTTCATTCTTGCTTTAGTGGTGCACTTCCGGGCTTTGAGGAAACTGATGCTGGCCGATACGGAGGTTGTGAACTAAACTTGAATGCACTCTTTGCTGAACGCCTTTGGTCGAAGACTTTCTTACTCGAAAACCTGGATCACATCGTCTTGTAGAAAAGCATCACATCGATGTTCACATCAAAGTCGAGTTTGTCGATTCCGATGCCCCCTCTTCTGCCATAAGATCCGTGAGCGCATCAAGAAGGGCTTCGCTGACACCAGCTACAGAGGTGGAAACAAAAATATTTAGATCTGCAGATGTGCGTTCAGCAAAATTAAAGGTACCCTACCATGAGCGTCAAGGAGGCGGTTGCGAATTTGCTTTTGCTCAAGCCCCAAACGGTTAGTAAATTCCTCGATGGCGGCTGCCCTGGCGAGGAACTCGTCATCTTTGCCGTCGTCCTAAATCACCAAAGTGAGCTGCACGAACGGTAGGCACGATTAAGGATGTACTGTACTGTACACTCACCAGGGAGCACATAACCTTCATTGCAACCTCCTCCTCAATACCATAGAGTCTGCTTGGAAACGTACAAGAACAATAGAAAAAGTTAAGACCGTGATAATCTTGCCTCCTTCAAGCAAATTCGTACCATTCCTCTTTGTAGTCATGAGTACATGGCGCTAAGCTTTTGCACTCAGGAGGTGGTGTGGGGAGCACCACAACACTGCGCGCTCGTTGGTTCCCTAGCCGGAGATACCTGAGCTACACTGAATGCTGTCGGTGCGAGAGGAGGTAAACCTGAGTTTTCATCAGGTAGAGCGACATCTATTAATGCCCAAAGAAAACCACCGATTTGTGAGGTACAATGGTAAGGCGCCCAGCCAGCGTCATACGCTTACTCCAAATAAATTGCATCATTCGCCACGTTGCTGGTAATTGTACGAGGCCGCAGTGCCGCTGTCGAGAGAACGACTTAACCCTTTAACCCTTTCGTGCCCCACCCAAAGCGACTTCATCGAGTAGTACGTACGAATTTGCGTCAATTGCTTGCTCCTTTTCGGCGCAGGCCCTGATTCAGCCGAGGTAAACAAGACGCCTCTCTTCTTCAACGCAGTCGCGTCGTTTGATTTCACCATACTATTTTTCGCGGCAAGAGGAAATCCACCCCGAAGGCCGTTCCGTTGAGCGTCTTCGTTTTTGTTTCACCCTTACTGGGCTGATTCCCCGCACCCTTCTCCTTGTTCAGGGCGAAATTCTTGAGCGAGAAGCTGCCATTATTTTCAGTGCGTCCACTTCTGCTGGGGAAATAATTGTTTCTGCCATCCTGTGTCGACAAGTCCGCAGCCTTCCGCTTTTTCGCAGTGGACGACTTTGTCTCTGCGCGAAAAGCAAATGGGGACAACCCCCTTTTGCTGGAGGCTTAAGCACAGGTCCTTTGCCCGGCTTCGTTCCACCTTCGGTTGCAAAGCTGCTGTTCTTCAGAGCATTGTCGGAAACCTTGCTCTGCAAAAGCTTCGATCCACCAAATTCTTGTGGCACCGCCTTCCCGGCCTATTCCCACCAATTTTCTTGGGCTCGTCAGACTTGGGCTGCAACTTCATAAAGCTGCACCCCGCGCGCATCTTGGACGTGTTTTCCTTTGCTGACGGTCGGGTGAAGCTGCTGGCTGCAAAAAGACTACAGTAGGCTTGGTGCTATCTGCCAATGCACACAGTAATATTAAGTGAATGCGGAAGCCAGCACGGATACCTATTTGCACGTTGCTTACTCTGCTTCTCTGTGGTACCACCACCGGAAGCTGCCGCCTTGAGGAACGTGACCTTAGGCTTCGTTTCCTGATGCAATTATTTCTCTACGCAGAGGACAGCAACATTAGACGTCACCAGATAAATAGCGCGTTATATTATTGAAGATCTTGCGTTGTGCGTACTTGTCAGCAGCGGCAGCCGATCGTTAGAGACTTGCAGCTTGAACTTTCCCTTAGCTGGGGGTGCCGCATGTCTGAGATCGCCCGCCCCTTTCCTCAATCCGCCGAGGAAACGCTCCATGGCTTGATCTTGTTCCTCTTCCAATCGACTTGAGTCCGACGCACCAAATTGCGGAATGGAAGCGAAGAGAGCGAAGGCGGATGGGGAAACTTCAACTTTGGTTGAATACGGAGTGATGGTCAGGGAAAACTGTCTCACTGCATTCTGGTTATTTTGCACCGTCACGTTGCTTTCGACACAATGCTATCATCGCGAGCTCAGCTTGGGCTCCGAAGACGTCGTCTACCTGACGCAGGTTTCGCGATCGCACCTTGGCACGGAAATCCTTGGCGCTGAGCGAGGCAAACGAATGCTGGCTGGCTAGCAGCGAGAGTAGACACTGGTGGGTTGACTTGTGACTTGAATTGGGGCCATTGCACTGCTGCAGGAGCGAGATGAGCAGATGGTCCCACACGAAGCTTGCAAGCGCGTCACTCGGACACTGCTCCAGCAGCCAGCAGATGTCCGCAATATTCGGCACTAGGGCAGCGGCATCGATCTCCGTTATGTCGTCGTCTTGTCTCAGTTGCTTCTCGGGTCGTTGCAGGCTGTGGTAGATATGGAGCCAGTCACTTTCGGCCAACGCGAACCATTGTCGTATGTCTTCAGCTGCAGCTTGTCGCGGCTGCAGGAAGTGCAATTGCGCGCTCTCCTTTGCGTATGCCACTGCAGTATCTGTTATCAGTTCTGCAACTACACTACTGTTCGCCTTTTCTACCGATGGCGCAGTCAAGAGCTGCTGCAATGGGATGTCGATCGTCGGCAGCAGACTCGCGATCTTGAGCTCTGGCCGTGGCAACAAGAACTCGTCCTCGATGCACGTTCGCTCGAGATGCAGGTGATGCGGGGCGCGTCGACGCAAGTAGCACAGCTGCAGCACGTGGTCGGGCGTCGGTCCTTGCTGGTAGAGCTGGAAGACATCGCCGGGGCAGTGGAGGCGTCCATGCCGGTGCTGTACGCTTGTCTCAGCATTTTTGTTCAATCAAATCCGCACTTTTAGCCAATCCGATGAAAGTGACAAGTCACTCTTCTGAAATTTAATTGGCTACAAGCCATTAACCAATCAAATCACGTGGTGGATCCAACTGGCGCGCGCCCTTTCATTTGCGGCATCATTTCACCAGTGGCATGTGTCATTCTGCAATCTGCCGCCGAAAGAGCATCATGACTGCTGCCGTCTTTGACGAGACCCGCTATGTGTCGCTGGAGGCGTACGCCGAGGCGCTGAACGCGCAGCTGGTGGGAAAGAGCGCGCAGGAGGTCGTGCAGTGGACACTCGACACATTCGGTGCGCGCACGGTGCTGAGTTCGAGTTTCGGCATCCAATCGGCAGTCATGCTGCACCTCGCACGCAGCGTAAGCAAGAGCATCCCTGTGGTGTGGGTGGACACTGGATACCTGCCCAAGGAGACGTACCAGTTCGCAGCGCATATGGTCAAGAAACTGGACTTGGACGTGCGCGTGTACCAGTCGCCGATCTCGCCGGCACGCATGGAGGCGCTCTACGGCAAGCTGTACGAGCTGGACACTCCCGAGGCGCACCGCCAGTACGGCTTCATGCGCAAGGTGGAGCCCATGCAGCGCGCGCTTGAGGATCTGGATGCCGCAGCGCTGCTCGTGGGCGTGCGAGCAGACCAGACGGCACACCGCCAACACATGAAGCACGTCAACGTGTACGAAGGCCGCCTTAAGATCTGCCCCATCCTCAACTGGAGCAAGAAGGAGGTCGAGCAGTATATGTCGGTGAACCAGCTCGAGTACCACCCGCTGAAGGCTCAGGGCTACGAGAGCGTGGGTGACGCCCACTCCAGTCGCCCGTAACGGACGCGGACAAGGGGACGACCGCGCAGGTCGATTTAATGGCAAGCAACAGGAGTGCGGCCTGCACGTGGACATGCACGACATGAATCTCGAGGACTTGAAGTTCGATGACCCGTTGGCGCTCTCGGAGCGCGATCAGGAGCTACTGGCACTCACGAAGCGTGCGAAGGGCATCACAGTGTTCACCAAATCCACGTGCAAGTTCTGCCTGGCAGCCAAGGACGTCATGCGCGAGCGCGAGTGGCAATTCGACGAGGTGAGCGTGCCCAGCGAGGTATCCATCCAGTCGCTACAGCAAATCGTTGGCCAGCCCGTCAAAACTGTGCCACAGATCTTCCTGGACGGCAAATACATCGGAGGCTACTCGGAGTTCGCCGCACACTTTGGCATCTCGTCTCGCTTCGCCTAAACTACAATCCACCCAAGCCTAGCGCTTGTAAGTATCAATATCACATATGAAAAGTACTTCGTGTATGCGGTGAGAGTTACTCGATGGGACTCGCAATAATTTCGCCTGCTTCCTGGGCTGTACTATCAGATGCAACAGCTTCGTGGTCTTCTACATGTAGAGCCTTGGCGTGAGGCTCTGCCGTAGCCTCGGCAGCATTTGTCGTTGAAAGATGCAGCTGCCGTCTCATTCGCATCCTCTTCTCCAGCATTGCTTTGATTAGCACCAGCTTTGCAACGCAGAAGAGGTGGTTGCGAGTAGCTGAGCAGCCGAAGTAGACGCAGCATTTTCTGCAACGTGAGTTCGAAGAGCACGGAATTGTCGATTCGGTCGCGAGCGTCTGGGGAAGAGATCTCGTCAAGTGCACGACGAAGATGTACGTGTGTATCATAAATGTCTTCCTCCTCCCGTGGCCCACCGTCTGCAGTCTCGCTGTTGCCTTCACGTGGGGCCATTGCAATATTCATGGCATCGTTGTCGCCCTTACGATCCAGCTTGAACTTGACGCATCCCCCGCTAGCCTCATCGTCCACTTGTGCCAGCACCAAAATGCTCGCAGCACTCGTGGTGCTATTCACGCCTTGGTCTTCTCCAGCTTGCTGTTGGCTGCCTTCATGGTCATCAGTCATGTAAGGCCACGACATCTCCTTGACTGAAAACACGATCTGCTTGCTGTTTCCAATGGCACTCGGCCAGCGCGTGACTGCAGCACCATTTGTACGACCCCACTCCGCGTTACCGTTTCCATCCGTGATCTCAAAGCCCGCCACGACACTCGCAATCTCATCGATCACGCGGTCCTCGAGCATTTTCAGCTTGGGATCAAAACTAGAGCAAGCTGCTTCTTGCTTCTCGTCGCCTTCGTCATGGTTTCCACGCCCCAGTTCAAGTGGTGGGCACAGATCAATTCCAGCGCGAGCAAGACGTGTCAGCAGTTCTCCCGGAGGCATGGCTTCTTTTCGCAAGGCTTCGAGCTGCGGGAATGAGGGTTCTACCAGCCTAACACCTTGAGATGTTATGTCGAACTGCACGCAGGGAATATTGCGGTACTCAGCGCCAGCCGTGCGCGCATATCTCCCGGCGCATTGTCAGGAGGTCCGCCGTGGAGTCATCGGCGACAGCACCACCGACTGGACTGGTATCCATGCACAATCGCCATGAGTGCTTCTGGAAGTTACGGTCGCGTCGAACAAGCAGCGCCAAGTGAGTTAGCCGGAACGTACTGAAGGTGACGGTGTTAGTGTCCTCTTGAAGACAACGTCGGTCACGCCTTCCTCTTCCCAATGCATACTCGTTGCGTCCCACCAACCTATCCGAGGAACCTCGGCGCTGGCGGCACTGGTGCCAGTTGTTGGTGCAAAAAGTATGTCCTTAGGCAGCGTGAGGCTTGCCTTGATCGGCAGCGCAGCAGAGAGCACCATTCCATCCAACGGATAGTGCAGTCGATTCAGTTGTTCGCGCGCGTCGGGTACCTCTCGCATGACCCAGCCTCGTGCTCGCTTCGGAGGCGAAGGCACAGCCAGCAATTCGAGCGAAAAAACACCGCCGAGCGCAGCATAGCTTCCGCTATCTCCTGATAGAAACGAGAGCGCATCAAACGGCCAGCGAGTCACGCGTAGCGCCAATGACTGCGTAATAACAGCTTTAGGGAGATCCACATTCACACCGAGCTCCGAAAACTCCACGCGCTTGTTGCGCGACGATCCTTTAGCCAGTAGGTTTACCCATAGACCAAGCTGCACCCAGCCCGAGTTCGAGATGCGCTAGCTAATTTCACCTCGCCGCGGGACGCATTCGCATTGTTGGAGCTGCTAGTTGACGTGAATGACAAATCCGCGTACTCGTCGGCGAACTGAAGCACGTGCGCAGTGGTGAGGTCCAACTTCTCGACAACGAGCTCCTGTAGACGGCCGATAAAACGCGCGCACTGCGCTCGAAGCGGTTCGTCATTCGTAGCGCAAGCATTCGCAGCCACGAAGGTCAGGTCTTCCATGACCTCTGTCGCGCTCTCACAGGCTGCAGTGACAGCGGGCAGTTCCAGCTCCAGCGTGGCCGTGTCTAACTGCCACGAATTCAAAAGGAGTTCATATCGCCTTCGACCTGCGCGTCGGGCCGCGGCTGGCAGGCCAAGTAGTTGTACCAGTCCTTGGCCTCCTTCTGTACACGCAGCAGCTCGGCGAGGCGCACGGCCTTGGCCTCCAGGTCCTGCTTGGCCTCATCATGCTCGTGCGTCAGGCGTTCCAGCTCGGCGGCTCGTTTTTGGCGTTCTCGTCGCGCCGTCGAGAGGTTTCTGCTTCGTGCTTCAGTCGAGCTTCCTCGACGCGCTTCTCCTCTTCGACCCGCAGTCGCGCCTCGTCTTCCTCCTGCAGCCGCCGCTCCTCCTCAAGCTGTTCCTTGGTCTTTTTGGGGGCCTTGGCCTTCTTCTTGGGGCCCTGCAGTCGACATCCAGCACGAAGATGTCAATTGGGCAATAATAGTCATCACCGAGCGAGCAAAAGCGCATAGATTACCATAGTGGTGGACGAGCGCAATGTGCACTTGAAGCGTCGTGATCCTGAAGTGAAGCCATGTTTAGGGATCCGCTCCAATCCCCGATTTAATGACTTCGTAGTGACCGTGAGTGTGCGTTGAAATGTTTGAATCGAAGGCGGTAAGCTATTTATTTTACCGTCGTGGTAACAAACAGATCGTACCCAGTTACCGGTATTAATACGGTAGTAGGCGGAAGTATTATTTTGTTAACATTTTGTACATTTTACACCTGTTAGCACGACTATGTAAATGGTTTGTACCACTAGCATTGTGTTATTTTAATAACACATGTGCTACATGTATTAGGGCCGTTCCGAACCGAGGTCGGATCGGGTCGCGATCTGAAACTCGAGCTCTGATTCGCGGAGAAAACGAAAGGGGTAGGGCTGTTTGTGCGATTTGTAATCAACGCGGGCCGAGATTGGGATCGCGAGTCAAGCGGGATCGCGAGGTCGCCCCAGCAAAAGCACACAACAGAAAGCAGACACCAGCGCGATGGAGCTACTGCCGTGGGTGAAGAAGGCTTCCCACATACGCAAACGGCGTCGCAAGCTGTTGGCGGCCATCGCGACGGTTGCTGCGTGTCTACCGGGTGAGGTGACAGGCTGTGTGCGACGCAAACGCTTGGTTTGGAACGTCCACAAGCAAACACTACTTCTCGAGGGACAGTTCACGCGGTGTTATCGCATGGAAGTTAAGTCATTTGAGAAGCTTCTCCTCTGGTGAGACCGGCGCTCCTTCGCGATGAAGTGCAGTCGGAGCGTCGAACGGGAGCTGACCCCATTACACCAGAGAATATGATGCAGATGACCATTTCGTGGCTCGCAGGGAGCAACTACCACACGACACGGTGTCTTGGTGGTGTATCGCCTTCGGGTTTCTACGACGTCAAGAAGCCCGTGATGAATGCGCTATGTGAGTGTGAGGACCTTCGAATACATGCACCAACAGCGTCTCCATCCATAATGCAGATGCTTGCAGATGACTTTACGATAATCAGCAAGGACGGCATAATGACTGGTTGTGTCAGATGTTTGGATGGATGGCTTTGCCAAATTCGGGCACCGAGCAAAAGGAGGTACCTGACGTCGCTGCCTTTTTTCTGGTCACTACCAGATGTATGGACTAAATGTCCAGACAATCTGTGACTCACTGTGTCGTTTTACGCGGTACTGCTTCGACTCACCGGGCAAGGTCGGAGACTCGATAACATTCAAGAAGTGGTCGTTGAGTGATGACATCATGGCGCTGCCCCCTGGGTTTGACTGTATTGGCGACAATGCATACCCTTTGTCAGACTCATTGCTGGTCCCGTACAACAAGCTGGAGTTGAAGGCGAAGAAGCACTCCGACTTCAACTTCTATCTCAGTCAGCTTCGTATACGAATTGAAATGTCGTTCGGCCTGCTCGTGAATAAATGGCAGATCTTCAAAAGGCCATTGGTTGTCGACTTCTTGAACGTGAGCAAGGTAATCAAGACGTGCATGAAGTTGCATAACTTTTGTATTAATGAGAGAGTTCAAGATAAAGACGCGACTACGGGGCAAGCTGCGGTGTCTGCCGCGTACCACAACATGCCAGAAAACGCATACCAACCAACCGATAACAGCATCGAAGACGCAGACACTGATCTTCATGGTGATGCACGAGGACGGATTCTGCGCCAAGTCATCGGGGACCACATCCAAAATTTCAATTTACGTCGACCACGTACACGCTAGCCGACGTCGCAATGCTGATCATGACGCGGTAATTTCATCACTCCTTCAATCGATAAATCACCTCGAATTCCAACTCGCTGATGTGTGACGTAAGCGTTTTCTGCTTTAAGGGCACGCTCCAATAAAGTTGCAACATCGCCCTCGTGGTCATCCTCACCGCTCCCGTCTTCACGAGCACGAACCACTTGCGCCAAGCGGCTGACTTCTTCTTTCGTGCGCTCCAGAATTCGCGACATCAGCTCCAGTTTGTGAGCCACCCTCTGGTCTCTGAGGAGCAGTGCTTGTTCTTTACAGGTCTCTTCTTGCGCTTCGCTAACCTCGCTATCAACAATCTGTGCCATACTTTCTGCTAGCGTCGCCAACACCTCAGCTTGGGACATTTTGCGTCGCTTCCGATTGATCCTTTTGCCCTGGTACGTACCTTCTGTTGTCAATGTTGTCAAGAAGGCGCCTCGACCAGCTGCGGTATACCGGTAGGATACCGGTATGACCTTCACTCAGTAGCACCGCAATCATTCCTGTGATTACGGGACGGTGTTTACGCTACGGGTGCGACATCATTATGGGTACAAGATTGTGGGTACAAGATGGGATCTACGTGGCGCTCTCTGATTGGCTGAAGTAACTCAGTATCCGGTAAAGAATCCAGTAGAGTGTATCCAGTAGAGAATCCAGTAGGCTTAGTGGTAGCAAGGAGTTTTTGCGAACTAAGGACCTAAATCAATCAATCACTTTGCATTTTGCCATCAAGCGACCACTCCTTTTGGTTATGAGCCCAAGCCCCGTCTTCCTGACCAAGACCCCGACTACGCCTTCGCCATGGACGCCTCCCCAGTCTCCACCGCCCGCATCAACAAGTTCGACGGAACCAACTTCCACACGTGGAAGTTCAAGATGCAGATGGTGCTCGAGGAACGCGAACTGTGGGAAGTGAAGCTGGAGCACTGCACGACCACGGCGGATCAAGCGACGTTCAAAGGATGTCGCGAAAGGCGCTGGCGATCATCTGTCTCGCGATGGAGGATTCGCAGCTGCCGCTGGTTCGCTCGGCCAAGGACGCGCATGATGCATGGTCAAGACTGGAAGGACACTTCGAGAAGAAAAGTTTGGCCAACAAGCTCTTCCTTCGTCGACGTTTCTTCACGACGATGATGGCGGAAGGTGATGATGTGCTGGACCACATCAACAAGGTCAAGACGCTGGTGGAGCAGCTCGACGCAGTGGGAGCTCCGGTCAGCGAAGACGACTTGGTGATCACGCTTCTGGGAAGCCTGAGCGAGTCGTACCAGTTCCTGATAACGGCATTGGAGTCCAGGTCGGACTCGCTGTCGTGGGAACTCGTGACGTCTCGGCTGCTGCATGAAGACATGAAGCGCAAGGAACAAGGTGGCGGCGTCGACGGAGCCGCGCACGGTCAAGGTCAAGCGTTCATGACGAGAGAAAACAAGCGCAGGGACCGACCGGTGAAGAAAACCGGGGCGTGCCACAACTGCGGCAAACAAGGACATTGGATCGCGGAGTGTCCCTCGCGGGTCCAGAACGACGCTGAACGACACCGGTTGCAGCGGGCGAACGTCGCGCAGGACGAAGAAGATCCTGGTGACTACCTTTTCTCGGTTGGTGGCAACAAGGGTGCCTCCAAGTCGAATGGTGTGTGGCTGGTCGACTCGGGTGCGACGCAGCACATGACAAGCCCCAAGAAGTACATGAGGAACTACAAGAAGATGGCTCCGGTGGACGTGCATCTCGCGGACGACGGTGTGGTTTAGGCGGTGGGGACCGGCGACATTGTGATGTCGATGAAGACTCCAAGGGGGACCAAGAAGGGTGTGCTCACGAATGTGTGGCATATCCCGAGGTTGTCGCGGAACCTGTTTTCGGTCGGCCGCTTCACCAAGGACGTCGGGCCAGTCACCTTCGAGAGCGACGGATGCTTCGCGGAGAAGAAGGGTCTCAAGTGGCAGCTCGGCGCTCGTGAGGGCAAAGGGCTGTTCAAGCTGTGCATGACTCCGATGATGCCTGACGAGGCCAATGCGGCAAGTTCGAAGGATCTGCAAGGGGACACCACTTCGTACCTCTGGCACCTTCGACTTGGTCACATTGGTTATGGCGGCCTAGATACCATCGTCAAGAAGAGCTACGGTGTTGGCATCGACATGACGTCGGTGAAGCAGTGGGAGCTGTGCGGCGGATGCTCACTCGGCAAGCTAACACGAGTGAGCTACATGAAATCGTCTCCGAACCGTGCGAAGCAAGTGCTGGAGGTGATTCACAGCGATGTGTGCGGCCCCATGCAGACACCAACGTTTGGTGGGAAGCGTTACTTTGTCACGTTCATCGATGACAAGTCGCACTTCTGCGTCGTGTATCTGCTGTGGAACAAGTCCGAGGTGGCTGTCAAGTTCGCTGAGTTTGTGACGTTTGCTGAAACTCAGACCGGCAAGCGCGTGAAGACACTCCGGAGCGACAACGGTGGCGAGTACACTTCCGGTGCGATGGCCAAGTTCTGCAGCGACCGCGGGATCGTGCAGAAGTTCACACCACCGTACACGCCTCAGCTGAACGGAGTGGCAGAACGGATGAACCGGACATTGGTGGAGTGCGCGCGCTGCATGCTGGAGTACGCCGGGATGTCCAAGTCATATAGGGGTGAAGCGGTGATGACAGCTACGTTCCTTCGCAACCGGTGTCCGTCGCGTGCCATCATCCACGACAAGTCGCCGCACCAAGTCTGGACCGAGAAGAAGCCGCTGCTGGTGAAGGGACGCAAGGCAATCGGCAACCGATGGGTGTTCCGCGTGAAGGAGAACCAAGCTAGAAAGATCGAGCGATTCAAGGCGCGACTGGTGGCCAAGGGGTTCTCGCAGAAATACGGCATCGACTACGATGAGACCTTCGCGCCGGTAGCCAAGTTCACGTCCATCAGGATCTTGCTCAGTTTGGCGGCCAAGTACAATCTCACGGTGCACCAGATGGATGTGAAGACAGCCTTCCTGAATGGCTTGTTGGACAAAGACATCTACATGGCGCAGCCGGATGGATTCATCGATAACGTTCACCCCGACTTCGTGTGCAAGCTCAAGCGATCGCTGTACGGGTTGAAGCAGTCGCCTCGCATGTGGAACAAGACCATCGACGAGTTCATGCTCAAGCTGGGGTTCAAGAAGTGCGAGTCCGACCACTGCATCTACTTGAAGCTTGACGGCCAAGACATGATCTTCGTGGCACTCTATGTCGATGACTTGGTCCTCGCCAGCAGCAGTGACAAGATACTCCATGACACCAAGCAGGCGCTCAGTGACCGGTTCGAGATGGCCGACATGGGTCAGCTCAAGTACTTCCTTGGGATGGAGATCGATCAAGATGTGGCGACTAGGAAGGTATCGGTGCGGCAGACAAAGTTCGCCAACGACATCCTGGAGAAGTTCAACTTGGAGAAGAGCAACCCCGTGAAGACGCCACAGGATCCGAGTCTCAAGTTGACCAAGGCCATGTGCGAAGGTACGAGACCATGGTAAACGTGCCATACCGAAACGCTGTGGGATGCCTCATGTATCTCATGGTGGGGACTCGACCGGACCTCGCAGCGGCAGTGGGAGTGCTAAGCCAGTTTGCAGCGGATCCATGCCGGACACACTGGCAGGCGCTCAAGAGGGTGTTCAGGTACATCCAAGGCACGAAGACGCACGGCATCGAGTTTCAAGCAACGAGTGAAGACGGACTCCAAGGCTACTCGGATGCGGACTGGGCTGGAGACATCGAGTCAAGAAGGAGTACAAGCTGCTACGCGTTCACGATGAATGGCGGATGCATCAGCTGGAGAAGCAAGAAGCAGCGAACGGTGGCGCTATCATCTACGGAAGCGGAGTACATGGCGCTGTCGGAGGCAACGCAGGAAGCAGTGTGGCTCAAAGTGTTCCTGTGCGAGCTCGGCGAGATGGCAAGCGATGAAGCGATCAAGATCTACGAGGACAACCAAGGCTCCATCGCGTTGGCCAAGAATCCCGAATTCCACAAGCGCACCAAGTACATTGACATTCGCTACCACTTCGTGCGCGAGAAGGTGGAAGACGGCCAAGTGGTGCTGCAGTATGTTTCAACTACCGACATGCTGGCCGACATCATGACGAAGCCAATTCCTGCAACGCAGTTCGGTGTAAGCTCGGGATCCAAGGTGCAAGAGCTGTCGAGTCGAGTGGGAGTGTTGTCAATGTTGTCAAGAAGGCGCCTCGACCAGCTGCGGTATACCGGTAGGATACCGGTATGACCTTCACTCAGTAGCACTCTCTGATTGGCTGAAGCAACTCAGTATCCGGTAAAGAATCCAGTAGAGTGTATCCAGTAGAGAATCCAGTAGGCTTAGTGGTAGCAAGGAGTTTTTGCGAACTAAGGACCTAAATCAATCAATCACATTGCATTTTGCCATCAAGCGACCACTCCTTTTCCTTCCTTCTGAGAATCGTCCTCATTATCGGCGTACAGATTGGCAGAACAAAACTCACGACCTGACCCACGGTGCTTACACCACATGTGTAGGTAGTAAACATCAGCCCTTCCATCGCAAAAGTCCCAAAAGTCACCGCTGTGGTCTCCAGACTTCTTCGAGCAAGCTTCAGCACGAGCAAATTTTCCACCAACCTCGCGCCATATACGTTAAAGCATCCCAGCCGAGTGTGTCATGGCTTGAGAAGGATCCACGTCTTCGAAGACAGAATCATCCGAAATCACTGGGTCAAACTCGACGTCCGAAGCGGCAAACGCCACAGCAACATCACGCCAGAATGTAGATCCTTCTTGATCCGGTTCACTCCAGCTAAGTTGATTTCCACTAGCAAGAAACGATTGAAAGAAGCGATCGAAGAAGAGAACGTTGAGCAAGCGGAACATGCAGTTCTTTGTACGCTTCTCCTCTTCTTCCTCTACGCGCCTCAAATTGCTGCGTTGCCGTTGAAGTAGCAGCTCCACACTAGTTTTGTTCTCGTCGTACGTGGTGAGCAGCTTCACTCGGTCATTCTTGCACGTGTTCTTCTTGACGTTCAACTTGCGGGACGTGCATTCCAACCGCAGCTGGGTCCAGCGTCCAGTCGACGTAGAGATCTGAGGTGGGAGGGGCAACGGGTTGCTTGCAATTACTCAGAAGCGTCGCACCCACCGTCCACTTGGTGCTCGTGGCCATCGACATCTTCGCGCGCGGGTTTATTTGAGTGCGGAGCTTCAACGGCAAGTTACCAGCACCCGCCAGATCGCGATCTGGCTCGGAACGCGACCTGAGTGGGTACGCCTAATCCACACGACCCGAGATCCGATCCGACCTCGGTTCGGAACGGTCCTTAAAATAGTACATGTAGCACCTTTTGCAAGATTCCATGAGAGCGAGCTGTGGAAACGTTGTCGGCTCAAGATTCGAGCTGGAGGTGCGGGCTGAATTAATACCGGTACAGAGTTCCCCGGCAAAGGGAGAAAGGTGGGACCAATAACTTCTTCCAGGCTAATAGATTTGCAAACGGATTTGTATCACGGTAGAGCAAAGCTTTGTTACAAATGACGGCTGTTACAAATGACGGCGTCAAACGAAAAGATACTTATTAACCTAAGTACTAATCGCGATTTAGGCACACCATTCGAATCAGGAGCGTCTCCTCTTTCGAATGGTCCCTTCAGACTATTGAAAAGTGAAATACTCGTTAGGCTTCGGTCCTCTAACAAACATGTCTCCCTGTAGGTGCAACTTTCTAGAATTTTTTATGGCTCCCTTAGCGTAGATTTTCCTGCTGAAGCGATTGCAACTATTCCCAGGTTCTAGTTCGGATTCCTTCAGGTCTAAATTGAAGGGTCTATGAGTGATCTTGAATTTGTGAGGGGTAATTATTTATAATTTTGGGTACGAAGGACCCATTTTGGATAGTTTAGGTATTGGACGAAAGGATCATTTGGATTAACTGCCATCATTCAGCTGCACTACTTATCTTTCTTGTCACGCTTCCGAGATTGTTTTCTTGTCTTCGGTTGAGCTGAGCTGTCCCTCGCTACTTTCATGAGGTCTTCGTTTTCAGTCGCTTGTTCTTTTGTGGGCTCCGTGGGGGCATCTTCGGCTCTAGCAGAAGTAGTGGATGCTGTCTTTTTCTGGGCATTCGCTTTACGGCGAGCCTGCTTGGTTTCGTTCGCAAGTCTCTCCTCTTCATCGGTGGGCGCGTCGTATATTGGGTCCGAAGCGTATTCCCTGGGAACATACGGCCGAATTTTGTTGTGCATATGCTGCTGCTTCTCAAAATTTGGAGCAGGGGTTGTAGAGGCTCTAGATGATTCTCAAGGAGGCCACGAAGTTTTACAGCGTCGGTGTGAATACCATCGAAAACACGCCGTAAATCTTGGTTAACAACCTCGTCAGCCGGTCCAACACGGCAACTCACAACTCCTGGCTTTGACTCGCTCATGACAAAAATCTGGTAGCGCTGCAGGATATCAAGATCCTTGTAGACCTCTTTGACTACACCACGAAATTTTTTCATCACCGCGTTGTCTTTGGGAATGTGCACGAGCGCCGAGCTCGTTGAAGACGCGGTTATCACCTCCAGCAACCGCTCGGTAGTCCACACGTCTTCTTTCGCAAACTTCTTCCTCATGTGACCGAAGCCACGGTCGACGGCATTCTTTGTGTGGCCCTTCACAAAAAATTGAGCTCGACAGTTTCGAGTTCACTGGTTTGAGCCAATCCTAGCAGCATCTTGACGACGTAGTTGTTCTTGTTTTGCCCTCCGCAGTTGTCGGCGTAGATAGTTAGTTTGCAATGACCGTTTGCAAGCACAATCCGCTGGATGAAGTGATAGAGCATGCTATTAACTTCGTCCGAACCTTTCCCAGCGACCGACTCGTCGTAGACGTAGTTGTACTGAATGCTTTTGTTGGCATAGTAAATGCCAAACACGTTCACGTTCACCAACGACAGGAAGTACCACTGGGATGGCGTGGAAGTCACACTCGGCAGCGTGAGATTTTGGCTGAAGTCCATCACAATCACAGCACGTTCTTCAGATACTGCTTGTAAGTCACACTGATACTCCAACCTATTGAAAATGTTCACAGCAAATCAAAATGATGTTAGTATCCATGTCCGAACAAAATGATTCCTATATCCGTACCTCATCGCTTTGACCGAAGCTGTGTGACTTCCAAGCTCCTCGATGAGTTCTGCAGTGACATTCGAGCGCATTCGGGCGTACAGGATAGAGCACAGGTCACATACGTTGCTTCGAGGGGATCGGATTCGAATCGCAGGACAATACTGCTGAAGTAACTTCCGAAACGTAGATGGACGTGGTTCTCGCACTTCCAAGTCGTTCTACACTACGAAGTTGTGCATTTCTGTGAATAGTTGGTCCCACGTGAAGTAAGCAGGTAACAACGTGTAGTGTTCATCGGCGTACTGCTTGCGAACAACTCCATCAATCGTTTTCTGAGTCCGAACTCGTACAAGAACGACGTCACCTAACGTCGCCGCAAATGAACGGAGCCAGGCCACCAGCCATTGAATATCGATCTTGGCAGCGTTGATGTTCATCCGTCCCCGATGAGTCTTGACTGAGAACGCGCCCCTTTGTATCTGGTGTCGGTAGCGAGTGATGTTTGCAGTAGAGACATCGTAGACGGCGCACCAGGATTCACGACACACACGCCCAACTAGAGGAAGAAAGTAAGCGAAAACCTGTCGCACTCCAGTCCCACGCCGACGCACTGCCGTATCCGTCTTCATCAGCATGGCCAGCGACGTTAGTACACTCTGTTTCTTTTCTTGGGGCGTAATATACGATAGAGAGCACAAGAAGTTTTCGATCTCGGCCGCCTTCCCTTGAAGGCAGTGATCATCACACGTATCTGCACGAATTAAACGCGTAACTCGATCGCGAAGCTCGTCGTCAATCAAAACGACGTTCCCGTCGTCGGCGAAGTCGTCATCAGATTCTGCTTCCGATTGCTCTTCTGCAACTACTCCAGCACTTGACACTCCACTTGAATCGTCCGACACAGGCTCCCATGAACTATCTTCCGAGGCGTCGTCGCATGATCCTTCTGGGTCTGGTCGTAGTGAGCCTAGTAGCTTCCTGTGACTGGCGAGGAGATCGTCTTGTCCGAGAGACATAGTGTCGTCTGCATTATCACCACCGTCTGGAGGCGAGCTGCTGCCTGGAGCTACGCCCGTTACCCTCGTGTCCATCGAGTCGATACACCTGGAAAAATGGGTAATTGTGGGAAGGGGCTCTTTGTGAGAAATTTCGGTTAGGTTCGATTTTGGTTGACCAATCTTTAAAGCCGTTTATCTCGAAAACTCCAAATGGTCCGTAAGCATCAGGCCGTCTCAAATGTACTAAGTTTGCAAGGTAAATAACTGATGACGGTTCTCCTTTGCCGGGGCACTCTGTAGTGCATTGTCTGGACCAATGATTTGGTCTCTGTATGCAATGACGAGGGATTCCAGTCTAGGCACGTATCGCATTGCGTTCTTTTCTACTTGTTGTTGAATACAGTCAGTGAGAAGTGATGAGCGCCGTCGTTTTTCGCTGATGTTCCGTACCGGTAGCGTTGAACTTTGGTGAACACGGTGTCCACTTATCTTTGCGGTGCGGCCTCCATCGAGCTGCTATATTTACAGTACTTAAGTAGTTACGTAGCAGCCGTCGTGCTTGCCATCGCCGCCGCGCTTGCGGCCAAGGCAGCGTCAGCGTCAGCGGGGACCAGCAAGTGCGGGAAGCGGCGGTCTGCAGCAAAGCAAACCTCGTGTTTGTGTGAGCGCGCGCGTCACTTTCGTACTTAGCGGTGCAGATCAGGGAGAGGAGCGCACTGCATAGTCAAACTAAGTCAACGACCGCCCGTCTTTTACACCGCGCGATCTTTCCCGCCCAATAGAAAAATTCCTTGGCTGGCAACGGTTGCCTCAAAATGCATCATGTGGCCGCCAAAACTAACGTTCTCACAACGGTGGTGCTCGACGCTCGAAAGAATACGCTCACCACCGCAGTCTATCCATTGGTGCTCGCCACTTCGCATTGTGGCGCCAGAGGGCTCGAGCCGAACTTCAGGCAGACGGGCCCGACCGGCTCATTTTCCCGTCCCGACGACGCCCTCTCTCTGCCCTCGCGTGCGCCCATTGGTCAAGAAAATCACATGATATACGTTGTGATTGGCCGAAACTGGGCACTCCCTCCGGCGATCCGAAAAGTGTGTCCATTCCGCAAGTTGAGCCTCGAGCCATAATCACTTGTAAGCGCCATACAAACTTCAAGTCACTTGTCTCTGATGGAGTCGCTCTCGCTCGCCGAGGCTGCGCGGCGTGTGGGCGTCAAGCGCGACGTGTTCTTCCGGCGCGTGCTGGTATCGGACGCCGACGTGCAGCAGCAGATGCTCGCGCTGGTGACGGACGAGCTGCGCGAGCTGCTGGCGCGTGAGGACCCGACGCTCGTGACCGACTTCTTCCCCACGGCGCTGCGGCTGGCGCTGGACGCGCCCTTCCCGGCCGTGCGTGGGGCGCTTCTGGGCATCGTGGACGTCGTGGAACAAACGTTCCCGGAGGCGCAGCTGCTACGCGCGCGGCAGACGCGCGTGTCGTACTTTTCGCCAATGGGGACGCGCCCGAGGACGCCGAGGACGAGAGCGTCCCGCGCGTGGACGACGAAAGCGACGCCGAGCTGTTGTCGCTGCTGCAAGAGTCTTTCTACGCACGGGGCGCGTGACACACCTGATGCAGATCCTGGCGTGGCACCGCAGCTACTTGGAGCTCTTCGACCGCAGTCTGGCGTCCACGATGACGCGCGACGGGACGCTGCCGCTGCAGTGGCGCAGCTACATCGCCGTGATGGGCGCCAGTGAACTGCGCTGTCACTACCTGGCCGACCTACAGCAGTACAACTTCGTGGTGAACGGCGGAGACACCGAGTGGATCAAGGGACTGGACTACGTGCCGCCCAAGCTCTTCCGCCTACACGAACTCAGCTCGCTGCTGGCACATCGCCCGTGGCTTCTCACGGCCGACCACGTGGCCGAGCTACTGCGCTCGGACCAGGACGATTCGTGGTCCGTCTCGGAGCTCGTGCACGCCGTCATCGTGCTGTGCCAGGCGCACTCCATGGCCAGCATCGCGCTGGGCGTCGGCTGCGCGGAGGAAGTGGACCTCGCGGTCTTTGGCCAGTTCGGAGTCGCCCTGGACGCCGAGTCGGCGACCACTGAGGGCGGAGACAACCAAGACGCCAGCAGCTGCAGCAGTGTGGACCTGTCGACGATCGACCGCGACGACGACATGTTGCTGAAGCAGCTCAAGAAGAATAGCGGCCTGGACAGCGACACGGCGGACGAGGAGGAGGAGGTGGCGGACGAACAGGAGCAGCAGGAAGAGGCCGAGAACGACGCGGAGGATGAGGACGAACAGTATGGCGCTGACGACGGGTTCGAGGTGGTGGTGGACGAAGCGGACTACGGAATTAATGCCACGGCCACTCGGCGGATAGACACGCTGTGGCGGTTCTGCGGCGGCAGCGTCATCCGCTACGCAGACTTTGACGTTCGCTCGGAGGAGTACGAGGTGCTGCACACGGAAGACTTTAGCTGGGACGAGCACTGCTTCTCGCTTGTGAAGCGGTATTTCCCCGGCGAGGCGGGTCAGATCCTCGAGGACCTGTTTAACTTGACGAGCAAGCTCACGTATGACTACTTCGGACAGCAGAAGGAGGAGTGCGTGGACACGAGTCCGTACCGCGATGCTGTGTGGTACTATGTCCACCGCATCTTCGGTATTTGCCACGACGACTACGACTACCGACAGGTGAACACGTACCTGAACCGGCCGACGAAGATCTTCCTGAAGAAGGTGGCGTGTACGCCTTGGAAGGTGCGCCACGATGATTTCGCGCATTTTGACCGCACCCTTAGCCCCTCGGAGAAGTGCCACGTCATTTTGATAGTCGCTGAGGCGCGCAAGCAGGCTGGACTCATGTACGGCCTGCGTGCTGTCATGAACCACATGCGCTGAAGCGTGAGGCAACTCGCTCCGTGTTCCTGTGACCCACTCTACTTAAGCAGCCCGTTCCAGTCCAGTCCCCGCGCGGTTCATTTTAGCGAGTGAGCATTTCGCTGCTCCGCACCCGATGTCTGCGCACCGTGTCGTGCCCCAGTCAATTCCGAACCAGCGCGATCAATATAAAGCTCTTCCTTCGATGCAGCAGACCCGAACGAGCGAAGATCAAGCGTTCGCATCGTTTTGGTCAGCAAGACATCCATCCAATCCATCCAGGAAAAGCTTCAGAAGCAAAGCCGTAGCAAGGCGATAGAAGCACCAGCTACGACTGAATGAATGTAAGTTATCCCCGTACACGTTCACTGATGGTTGTTACTGCTCTGCGGTAGCGTTATTATCGTTTTTGGTACGGTTGCCAGGTGTGGGCCATCTTCACATGATATCGGAGAACACCGTCGGAAGCCTCTCGAGATCGAGGTCTCTCTATTTGCTGGGTGGCATATTTCGCACTGCTGCCAGTCGGCTCTCTCTCCTGGTTGGATGTCTTTGAACCTTGCCAAAGGTACTCAACGAGCTCTGTGCGATTCACGGTGGGGTGATGAACATCTCCTTTGTCTTGGCCGGAGCAACGCCCACGCGAGTTTCTCCTGAGGGCTTGCTACTCTGTGCTAATTTTTCCTGACTGACGTCTTGTTGATTTGCTGCCACGTCGCAGTGTACCGTGTTGCGTCTACTGCTAGGTGTGCGGGGGCGAAACAAGCTTGATTTCACGTCTGCAAGTGTCACCATGGAGTACTTCTTCGCACGCACATTGGTTCTGTCTCCTCGACTGCTTGAGCAATCGTTGTTTCCGTCCGTGCTCAGTTGGAACTGCTCAAGCTCTTTCAAGACAGAATCTGCACGGAACAGTTGAGCGAAGCATGCTTAGTGGTCTGGCGGCAAAGCGATGCAGAGCAATTACACAACGTACGCAGAGATGAGGTATCCTGGGTGATTGATTTGAAGGCAGATGAAGGTGGCTTTTGCTTTGTTTCCACCCCGAGGTCGTTTGAGCCAGGATGAAGTTCCGTACAGCTCGGCCAACCTCAGAAGGCCGAGCGTTCCCTTTGCGTGATCTGGGACGCTCGTGAAAGAAAGCCAAGTCCCGGTTTGTCAGAGACAACCGTTCCTGCAAGACTGACACACGTGGCTTCATTGATCCCTTCCAAGCTGATCCTGGCGGTCTCTTAAGTATTTCCTTCGCCTCTGTTTCGCGTTGCTGGCGACGTGCTACCATGTCCACGGGAAAAGTCCAGGGTTGGTTGAGTGGTGCTCGTCGCGTGGCAAAGTGATCCAGCACGCCGTAAGGCTCTCCGTCCACGCTCCAAAGTTTTATTTGCCCGCTTATTGACGCTGTCAATACTGCAGCCGGATCAATAGCTACTTTCAGGAGAGCACCGCTCCGGAATGCGCTCTCCAATGCCGCGTTGCCTGCACCACTTCGACAACTGGCGGAGTGGAGAATTTTTCGTCTTGATTCAGCGACGAAATATCTGGATGTGTCGGACTTTTCATTCGGGCGTGATGATAGAGTGATGCGATCGAGTTAAAGCTTACAGTCATTTCTTCGTGCTGAAATGCTGTAACATCAGTTCCTGACACGCCACCACGACCTCGCCGAGATTGACCACTACCAGATGATGGTCTTGTCGTCGCCCCAGCAGTCTGGAAAGCGGTAAACGTCTTAATGGGTTGAAAGGCGCGCCAAATGTGCCAATGCGTGACAAAACCAGCCTCATCACTAGCGTACACATGTACGCCGCATTCGTGCTCAAGTCGAAGACGATCCTTGATAGCGGGCCTGCTGGAGAAAAGCCGTAGACGCTCTTTTGATGGCAATGCCGAAGCACTCGATCGTTTTAGAGCCTGGGGCGAATCCTCTGGGTTTCCACTGTCATCGGCGTGGCTAGTCTCTGGGACGCAAAAAGTAACGATGTGAGTGACCGCAGCATTTATCTGCTTTCTCTCATCTTCTTCCGACGGTGACCACGACAACTCCATCAAGCATCGATATGAAGTCGTCCCTGGATATGGGGACCACAGGAAAACTCGCCCAGACGATGTCCCACCAACAATATCGGCAGTCGATCCGAAGAAACTCATGCACGTGATTTCTCCGCAGGACTGTGGAGCAACACACGTTCCCTGCGAATGGCTCACATCAAAATTCCATACTTGGATGAAGCTATCGCCGTGAGGATTGGCTACAAGCACTGCAACAAGATTCAAGGCTTCGTTTCCTGTGCTTTTCATGATCACATACTTTGCGGCGCTGCCATTTTTGTTCTTGTACGGTGATGACTCTTCGTTTTGCTGCGGAAGACGCCCTGGCGAACTCTGGGTTTCTTCTTGCCCTTGAGGCGTTGACGTCAGCGCTATCTCAGGTAACAAACGAAGCGATTGCAGCAACACTGACTGGATCGTGCCTCCTCCGAAAGGTACGTAAAATCCCTGCGGATTATCCTCATCGCAGATATGCAGCACGGAGTCGGAAGAGATCGAGATGACACGCTTTCCATACAGCACGTAAGAAACACCGACAACGCAATTCGTATGCGGGTCCAGTTCCTTCATGACGTTCCCGTTAACGGCATTTAGCACTTTGATGGTCCCAGTATCGTCTCCGACAATCACTTTGCGCTCACGATCGTCCACACAGACTGCAGTGATGGCTCGAGCTTGTGCCTCGCGGGACTCTGGGTCGTCCGCATGCTTGGTACCAAGTTGCGAGTTTGTGGCTGCCGGATTCTTTGTCGACATCACTATGGACGCGTACTCGTACGTTTTCCAGAGAGCCCCGGTGTCTCCTTTCCAAAGTAACAATTTGGTGCTTGTGGCCCCGACAACCACATTGAGGGCGCTGCAGAAGTATGCGAAGAAGACTTCTTCTCGGGGTTTGACTTCACAATGATCGTAGAACTTTACTTTAGTTCCTGCTGTCATGAGAACAGGATCGCTGGCTGTTGTTTCTGGTATGACAAACATGCTCCAGATATTTTGTGGCAATTGCCAATTCGACGCGGGTGGCGGTGCGTACTGGAACGTTTGAAGACACTCCCATGGCTCTGAGGTAGGTGTCCGCATCACGCTCGAATAAATGTTGAAAGTTTCAGTCCGATCAACACTAATGAGTTGGTGATTTGAGTCCACGAACGCTAGCAGTTCTACAGGAGCCTCGTGCTGCCTGAGAGTTGTGTCGTGTGACAGCATTCCACCCGAGCTTGTCTTTTTCCAGGTCGAGATATGCCGGGTGGTCTCGTCCGCATACGAGTGAAAGCCAACACTGGCGATACTCTCCACCTCAGTGGAGTACACAAGAACCTTGACCCCGTTTCCGTGAGCGTCAAATGAGCCCGCTTCTTCTCCAGTTTCAGTATCCACGACGCTCAAGATGCCATCCTCACGACCAACTGCGAGATATGTCCGATTGATAGATCGAAAAGCGACGATTGCAGTGACTCCTTTGAGTTGTTGGACAACCGTGACCTCTTTTGTGGCAATGGTACCAGGTGGAGGGGCTCGGATCTTACCAGACAAGTCCCAGAGCTCTAGTTGGCTGATTTTTGTGTGAGGCTGGTCAGTGCTGACATTCGGGCGGTAGCTGTCTCGTCGGGAATCGGACGCCTTCCCAGAGTGCACGCCAGGAAAATCACTGCGGAGGTGACCATGATCTTGAGCGAGGGCACCCAGCACAAATGCTCCTGAGCGGCATGGGACTCTAGTCGATGTGTCATGACCGGGTTGTACAGATCTGCCACGCTCCAAATGCTCAGGTATCCTCGTACTAGAATCGAGGAGGTGACGAGCGACTTTCGTGTCGGCACGTAGACCACGTCAATGATAATATGCTCAGCGAAAGCCGTGTGCAGGCGCATTGTGGAGAGGTGTCGCGGGCCGTCGTTGCGATCGAACTGTAGTCCGTAGATGTACACGACGTCGGAGTTTGCCTCGAAGTATGCCAAAGCGTTTTGATCGGCGAGAAGCCTCATTTCATGCACCCGCGTGGCGATATTTCTTAACGGTGTCTTGGGGTCTGGTGGCGGCGTTGGCAGCGGTACGTAATGCTTGTTCGAGTGCCCTCGGCCTTCAAAGTAAAAGTCGGCTTTGGCCTGGCCAGCGTCCATCATATAGGCAGTGAACTCGTCCCAGTCCAGCACGGCGTCTCCGTTCACGTCGATAGTGTGGAAAAGCTCGATCACTCCAACCACAAAGTCGAGCTCGGAGTGGATTCGATCACGGAGACTCTTCTTCATAAGGTGCACGAAAGCATCCAGGTCCAGACTACCCGTGAACTGCCCTCGCAACCTCCGTACGTCCTCCGTCGTCATATTCATCATGACATCCATATTGTTTTCAATCTCTAGGCGCTAATGCCTCGGCTTGGAAGCACCAACTTGTGCTGGCAAGGAAGGTTGGACCGCTCGAGAAACGTCCATACGTCTCTTCGTGTGCTCCAAGTTGAATTGGCGAAGTGCAGTGAATTTCAAGACTTGTGCAATGTGTTTTCGACCACGACACGGTCATTTCATATTGCTAGGAGGTGGCTACCGGTATTCAGTTGCTTTGATGCTGGAAAATAAGCTGCTTACTCCTGCATTCGGTATTCAGTGGTTGGGGACTTGGGCGAGAGCGCCTCGGCCAAGCTGGAGGATTCCTGCTCGGTCTCGGCTCTGGCACTGAGCTGTTCCTTGCGTGTAGTGACAGCGAGGACAACAAAACCGCCCAGTACCAGCACGGACGAAATGAGCGTGACGTACGTTGGGGAGATGTCGTTCACGATCCAGTCGGAGAGGATGGCCATGGGCACCGTTAGCGACAAGCCGATGGTGGCCGTGGTGGTGGACGTGTACATGATGGACACGGCCCACAGGTAGTCGGCCAGCACGTTATTCAGCAGACCCTGCACGAACAGCAACCCCACGATCTCCCACGTGAGGTTGTGCAGCGACTCGACGCCTGTATAGTTGAAGAGGATGCAGAAGATCGCGAGCACCACGAGACTGAACACGCCCACGAAGCCGAAGAAAAGCGACACGCTCATACCGGCGTCGTCGGGAAGATGCTTGCGGATGGCGGTGGTGTACACGCCGTACATGATGGCACCGATGAGAGCGCATACGTCACCCCAGAAGCCTTCCGAGATGCCACCGTTGGAGTCGTTCGCGAGCGTTGTGCAGTTACCGGCCATGCAGAGCGCCACGCCAAGGGCCTTGATCCACGTGAAGCGCTCCTTGAGGACCCACACGGCCAGAATCAGCGTGAACACCGAGGACGTGGCGCTCAGAATGGTGCTGCTCGTGACGCTCGTGAGGTTGAGGCTCTCGTTGTAGGTGAAGTTGGCAACGAACCAGAGCGGGGCAACGACGGCCGCCGCGATCATCGTGCGCCTCAGGGTGGCCATGTCATGCGGCGTCTGCGGCGGAACGGGAGAGGTCTCGGTCTTGACCTGCGGAAGGTCGGATCCCTTGCCGCCCAGCTGCGGCAGCCACACCTTGGTGACGTAGTAGATGGGGAGGTTCACGGAGAAGAGCGCCATACCGAAGGATGTGAGGAAGAACGGCGCCTCGAAGGACAGGTCGTTGAAGATGTACTGGATGAGAACGCTGGAGAAGTTCCAGATAATGGCCACGCACACGAGGAAGACGCAGCCCACGGCCCATTGCCACACGGAGCCGCGTTTGTCGGGCGACGTCAGGTCGGTGCTGCTGGCATTGGCGTCGGCCACGACCGGCGAGGGCGGGTTCGACACGGACGCGTGCGAGATCGACATACGCTGGCTCATGGCGGTGAACTCTGAAGACGATCGCTGTGCCAAGCCACCGGAGCTTTCAGGAATGCGTGGCCTTCATGGCCAAACGATGAACGCGTGCACTGCGCTGCACAAAGGTGCAGGTGGTGCATCGGAGATTGGCTACGGGTAGTCGGTCTCCTGTAGACGATTCCTATGCATACGAGCGTGACACGCATCGGGTCTCGTAGGTCATGCAACTTAGCATTTGTAAGAATGTAGAATTAGCTTGCTGATGATATGTGGTCTGGAAGAATTGAGGCGGTACCAAAGATCAGACAGTGGCACCGTGACTGTACATGTGGTACATGTACATGATGTACCAGCTCCATTGGCCATTGCCAATTGGCCAAAAGGCAGCCACGTTCTCTGTCAGCGCCGTGACGAAGGGTTCTGCTTAGCCACGTCATAAGCAAAGGTGAGTCCACGCTTGCTCCACGCTTTTCAGTTTTCAGTTTCTCAGCGGAATTTGTTGTCCAATTTGGGTACCTACCGGTATTTCCTTGTCATAAGGGCCTACCCAAATGCGTTTGTGGCTAGGGCTACTGTTTTATTCCGACAAAACGAAATGCGTCATACTGTACATGTATCGTGAATTAGGGGGTCGAACGTTCGAAAGGAAAAACATGAGCAGGAAAGAGGCGAAATCATAAGCAGAAAAGTGTTGAAAGCATACGCAGAAACGGAGGGGGACTCACTTTTGCCAATTTAGCCGAGCGAGGGAGTGTTGACGAAACAGTTCGCGAGAAGAATCCCCGAGTGGGAGCTATCGCCAATGCCGAAGCTAAGTACTCGGCAGCGCCTTCTACGGGAGATTATCGACGTTGTGGCGGTCGCAGCGTTGGAGGAGGACGATGACGACATGCTGAACGAGGCGTACAGTGACCAGGAAGAGGAGGTGAAATGGCTTTAGTTGGTGAGGATTTGTTTTGCGTCTGTATTGAAGAGGAGGAGTGCAGTCTGCTGAGGAAACATGGGGGAATGAGCTTTGAAGCGGATATTGATCATCTTCTTGATGCGCTGGGTGTGTGGAACCTGGACATCAACGATCTGGGCGCTGCAAACTTTCACGGCATACGAACCAAGACCAAAGACGAAAACGACAGCGCATGTTATGGACATTAATGCAACACAAACGAAAAGCAAAAAGACGGTGTCCAACGTCTCAATTTCGGCCATCGACTTGTTCTGTCGAAGAAGCTCGAACACCAGCTCCTGGTTACGCTGAGCGCGACGCTCCTCCTCTTCTTGGATTAGACGCCCAGCTTCTGCCTCCCGCTGCAATGTATCGGCTGTGTGAGCATTCGACACTGACCCTCATCTTCCACCCCAACCTCGCATTCAGCATCGTCTTCCTCGTCACTATCTTCTCTCCTTCCCCTTCTCACCTAGACCAGTCTCCCTTGTACTATTAGAAGCATCTTGCTCACAGATGCACTCCGCTCTTTCCTCATCAAGGCCCTTCATGACCTTGGTTTACCGTGTATGCGAATTCGGTAGTGAAGCAGCGCCCATGGGGCACGTGAAGTTCACGATGAACATCACGGGAGACGAGGGAACGAGGGAACAAGCAAGTTGAACTTAGAAATGAGTTAAGCAGAAAATGGTCGAAATCATGAGCAGAAATCGGTCGAAAATGTGAGCAGTTTTTTTGCTAAGTTCGACCCCCTATTCCGTTCATATTTAGCTTTTTGGCTCGATTTGTTGAATACCCCTTCAATCGACAGATAGGTCTAATTAATCAAAATTGATTTTCTCGTTGCTTCTTACCTCATTTCGAGATCTCACGTTACGTTCAGAGTTCGTGCTGCATAGTAGCGCTGCTGCCTGCGATCTCTCGTTACACGTGTGGTGATCGAGTCTGTGATCCGTGAATCCCTTTTGCACGTGTTGGTTGTGAAGCTCGTCCCCGTGGAGATCGTGTTGTCCGTATTGCTCGTGGAGCTCGTGCCCTGGGAATCTCGTTGTTGGTCGTGGCACTCGTCGTGGACCTCACCCTGCACGTGGTGCTCGTGACCGTGGAGATCGTATTGCCCTCGGTGCTCGTCGAGATCGTTCCCGAGGAGCTCGTGTTGTCTTGTACTGGTCGTGGCGCTCGAATCCGTGGATCTCGCTACGCGTGGTCCTCGTTCATGTGCGCCTCTAATTGCTCCTGATGCCCGACGCCATCTTGAAGACTGCCAGACGCAATAGAAAAATTATCATGCATCATATGTTATTTGATAGGGGCGATTATCGCCCAATCGATTCGATCAGTCGGCCTCGAGGAGACCTCACTCACAGCTCAGGCAGCGGTGGATGATAACGCCCTAGCCGTCGCAACGATACATGTTGAATCGGTGAAACGAGACGTGTATCGAGCGAAAAGCGCGGAGACGCTGCTGACGTCGCTGATGGCAACCCCCAAGATTGGCAATTGGCTCTTCGCGATCCGGACGTAACCCTCCAGTTTGAAGGGTTCATTTCGCTCCACGCTCTTAATCGCCAGCTCCTGTGCCTCCCTGACAATAATGGCTCTAGCTCCTTCACAGCACGGCTCAAGGCCGCAAATTGGCACAGCAACGGAACACATGCCCACCTAATTGCCACTATCACCTCTGAGGTGGGTGCTTCAGAAGAAGGTCAAGTATCCTGACACCAAGCCCGCTGCACCAGCCTTTTCGAGCTCTTGCTCATTCGGCTAACCAACCACATCTTTCGGGATGACGCCTGGTTGGGTATCATCCTGGAGTCGACACCAACGTTCCTCCGGCGCAAAGGTCTTCGGCTACTCTCGGAAGAAACCCTGCGAAAGTTGATACAATCAAGCTACGTGATCACAGTCGTGACTGAAAGTCTTCTCCAGCTTCCCGGTCTCGCCACACTGGTAGACCTGTCCAAACTACAGGCACCCCGGCAACGGAGTGGCAAGACTTGGCGCTAACCGGTTCATCTCCGGCTGCATTGACTGACATGGCTTCTGCGAAGCAGGATGACGCCATGACCCCCGATCGTTGCTAAGGTTTTGCCAGGGTGGCATAACCTCAGCATAATATCCGCCAACTTGAACGGAATCTCGCTTACCGACACTGGGGTAGCGCACCTCACCCGCCGTCATGCGATTGTCTGCATCCAAGAAACCAAGCTTCGCGACGAGGTTCATGCATCGACGCTTCGTTTTGTGGTGGAGGCATCCGCTGGACGTCAGATCTTCGTGAATGACCACAATGAAAGCATTCCAGCGACGACACCCGCGACCCGAAGTTCTCACCGTAATCGACCCTGCATTACCGGTCTTGACAGGAGCTCAAGAACTTCTGCAATACCGAGTGGAAGGGAGGTATTCCATCACTCGATTGGGGGTGAATGAGGCGATCGTCTACGTCCGTAACATATACGCACTGAACAACGGCAGAGAGCGCTTCAACTTCTTCGCGGGGCTACCGCGGACTTTCGATGACGTCGCTACACACGTTGTGTGTGGTGACTTTAATTTGCCGCTGGACCCTGCTATGGATGCGCTAACAGCGGTGGTGGAGGCCAGTCAAACTGACTGTCGCGAATGGATGACAGACTTCAGACTGGAGGACTGTTGGAGATTGCACCACCCAACGGACTATGTCTTCTCAGGCCCCACTAGGGCGAACCGCATCGATTACATCCTCGTATCCGAAGCACTTTGCACCGCTCAGTACGATCTCTCCGATTATCTAACGCTCGGCAGCGGTGGTGACCATTTCGGAGTTCACCTTCAGTTAACTAGTTGGCACCACCCTCGTGGGCCAGGATCCTGGCAGATGCCGAGATTTTTACTAGATTTGGACGGTATACGAGCCGAAATCACAACGGCGGCGGAGCAACTACTCGAGAGCTTGAGATTGGCGGCCAATCCAGGCGTACTCTGGACGGCTTGAAAATATCGCGTCCGGCGTTACCTGCAGCGTCAAGTTACTGCTCGACGAGGAGAAACCTGGCGAGTCCAGGAGCGGTTCACTCAACGCTTCGAGCTTCTCACAACAATTCATACGACTGATAAATCACCGGCGGCGACGATCGCGTGGTACAATGCTAAGAGAGATCTCGAGGCTTTCCGAGAGGAGCAAGATGCCTTTCGAGGCAGTCTGCATTTCGATTATCTTGCAACGGAGATGGAGACGAATTCGACGGTGTTTTTTCAAAGCCGGCCGGCACACGCCGTGTTCCGCTGGATAAAGAGGAGCTTCCGGACGGCACGGTGTCCAGCGACCCTGCCACCATATACGACACTTTTCAGCAGCGATGGGGAAGCATATTTGGTGATAAACGTTTTGTAACCGACCCGGCCGACGTGACTACCGATGCATCCGCTTAAGAACAACTCCTTGACGCGATAGAGGCAGTACTACCCCAGGACCACGTTCAAGAGCTGGACGCCCCTTTCGACTTCGATGAGTTTATTGTGGCCATTAAGTCGATGCGAAGTGATGGTGCACCAGGCCCTGATGGATTGACGGCTAGATTCTATCAAGTTGCTCCAGAGCTTTTTGGTGCGATCCTCGCCCGGGTCTTCGACGCTCAGTTCGAACGTGGCAGTCTACTGAGTCACAACAAACGTCTCTGAGATTTTCCTGCTGCACAAGAAAGGATCCCGATTCGGCGTTGGGATCTATCGTCCAATCTCTCTAATGCCGGTGGAAGTCAAGGTGCTCTCCCGAGTTCTTGTTTATCGACTGAAGCCGCTGATACACCTCTTGATTCACGACGAACAACATGGTTTTGTTCCAGGTCGATCCCTACATCATCATCTGCTTCTGTTATCGGATTTACAGGCGTACTGCCGCTCGACGGGGCAACACGGTGTTGCTGCATTTTTGAACCTCGAAAAGGCATACGATCGGGTGGATTGGACATATTTGCTTCAGGTAATGGAACGTCAAGGTTTTGGACCCCGCGTTTTGGAGTGGATTCGTATTCTTTACTCCAACCCAGCCTGGCATCTGATGCTCAATGGCTGGAGTCAACCCAAACTGTTTCCGTCCAGGGGTGAAGCAAGGCGACCCACTCTCCCCATACTTGTTACAGTTGGCTATGGCGCCGCTCGGTGCCCTTCTACGTCGCCGCGTTTCGGCGGGTCTTCCACTCCCAATGCGACGGACTGCCACGGGCCTGTTCTTCGCAGATGACTCACTACTCCTGTCGGCCTCGCTCGAAGGGTTGGATGTGGTCCGTCAATATTGCGCTGGATCGGGCGCGCGTCTTAACGAAACGAAATCGAGGTTACTAGCTTCGCATGGTTATCCACCTAGCACAACTGCGTCGCCACTGCCAGGGATAGGGGACGCGGAGACGGTCAGACATTTAGGGTTTCAATTTGTGTATCACGTGACGGTAGAAGACACCGAGCGCGACCTGGAACTGAAATTGACGAGAGCGCTTCGACTGTTGAGATACTATGCACGGACGTTAACGGGACGCGGCTTGATAGCTTCTACAATAGTACCCCCTGCTTTGGTACAAAGCTCTCCATACCGTTATCCAACCGGCAACCATCGAACATTGGCAACGTTTTGTGATTGACTTCGTGATATCGAAGAAGGTGCCACCGGATCGGGCCCGACTTCATCTCACCAATACCACCTTGGTAACCACACCGACGTCCCAAGGAGGCTTCGGCGTACCTGACCTAGCATTTTTCTCCAACGACACAAGCTACGGTTATTCCAGGACTTTGCAGCTGTCGTCCACGCGACACCGATAGACACGCTCCCGCTATGGGCCGTTCTTCCAATTTGGTCTGCCCGCACAGGGTCGCTATCCCGAGCGGACAGACGGGAGGACGTCCTCTACAATTCTGGTCGCGGGCGGACCTCGCACAACGTGGCGGAATGGTGGGGATTCATGTGGTCTCAATGAAGTGATTCGATCCAGCGGGCTAAATCTCCCCGTTGTCCCAGCGCAAACACCAACGTCATCTTCTTCACGCTTCGGTCTGGAGGAGCAACCTGCCTACACTATGGTTGGTGCCATCTCTAGGGTTAAAGCTCGACCTCTGACGGCCGACGTTCGTGGCTTTCTGCGAGCAGATGGAGCGCCTCGGCCGCAGGTCGGTTCGGGACTTTCTAGTAGTGACCGATGGTGGCTTTACCTACGCAAACTTCATGCACGCCCTCCTTGAGCATCAAGAACTCAACCGATTTCGTGATCGCACCGATCATTTAATGCGCCTGTTCTAACGGCTGTCGATTCTACTCAGGGACATCCGACTTCTCGGCCATGGATGCTTGGACTACCAAATGCCGCCCGAATCAACCAGCTTGTTCGGCGTCCCAGGATCGACACGCTTTCGTTTTTCCGTTGCTCCGGAAGGCGGACTGGACCCCATTGATTCGCCCGCTGGTCTCGTAATGGGAAGACCGCGCATCGCACTTGAGGTGCACCACTGGTACACTGCAAGCGCACTCGGATCAGCTCTTCCATATTCGTAGGTGGCTCATCCCAACTTCATACGACATTCAACTACGCGTTTTGAACAAACTTTTTCCTGGGAACGCCTAACGTTTCTTCATGCAACGTGCTAGGCAAGACCCGACCACTTGTCTCCACCGGGGCTGCTATTACGTCGAAAGTCTCGCTCACTGCTTGTGCCTCTGTCCAGACGTACAACAAGTCTGGAACTGGATCCGTCCATTGTGGTCGTTGCTACTGAAGAACCGGGCGCTATTCTGGCTGGGATTTCTCCTGGGGGACCACCATCTACTTCACTCGAGGTGGATTAGTTACCACAAGCTGGTCCATCGTATCCGGCTGATTCTTCGGGGCATATTTATGCGAGAAGTATGGCTTAATCGCAACCATCCGATTTTCGTTCGACCCACTCACCATCTCCGAACGGTAGCCCCAAATTCACTGCTCACTTGCGCTCACTCCGCCGCCGCCACCTCGAACTCAGAATCTACTCGGGGTCGCTCGATCTCATCCTGCAACGGTTGGTTCTCGCAGCCAATGGTACTCTGCCTTCAGATCTCGCACAGGAGAGGCCTTACCGCCGTCCAGTGTCCATGTGGTCATTGCGACGGGTCTACACTATCCCTTCGCAACTCGTACTTAGTATAGTGTAGTCGAACCAAAAACGAAGTCCAAGCGTAATAGAACTTCTTCAAGTAAGTCAGTCGGCCCTGAAAATTTTGAGTAGAACCCACAATACCTAATCTAAACTTGACTGTTCTCTGGGTTTTATATCCAGAGTCTACCAGGGATTGCAACGAGGTCTGAATCCTTGCATTTCTGATACCTTTCGTAATACGATTTGGATACTTCAACAAATAAGCTTTAAAAACCTGCTATATTTGATAACTGGATCGATTATTATTTTATTTGTGGCGTTTAACCCATCCGCAGAAGATTAGGACAAAACACCTCTATGATATGATATCACTTAGAATCGTATTTTACCAGCAGCAGATGGTTTATCCAGAGCGTTCGAGCAACATTTTTTCTTCGAGCAACACACTACTACAATACCGAGCACCGTTTACTGTATTGTTCTCCAGTGGTGTGTGGATAATTCCGTACGTTTGGAATGTATTGAAGCGCGTGCCCAGTAACTAGAAAAATGATGATGCCACATCAGGCATTCATACCGTGTAGGTGTAGTAAGAATATGCGTGCGTCGTTGCATTGCCTCACTTTCATGCAACACTACGTACAAAATTTGAAATCGCATCATTCACGGAAAACTATTCGTGCAGTGTGAACGAAAAATTTCCTGCAGCTATCTTGGCCAACAAAATTTAGGGAAATTATTACGCCCCGTGGTCTATGGATACATGGTGAGAAATCCACACGCATTGGGAGGGGTTTCGTTTGAGTAAATTCGCAGGGATGATTGACATAGTTACAAGCAGCAACCGTTTAATTAGAAGCGAAGTGATGCTAGATCGATGAATTTAGGATTCCTGAACACTCCTTCAACCAACATGTTGCTAATACATGTACTTCGAAGTACAGCTTATTTTTCGCATTCATTTGAGTATCGTTCCTATCACAATCCAAAAATGGCGTACATGAATATGAAGTGAATTTTGCACGACGAATTCCAATCCATTTTTCTATAAACACTCACTTTGAAACTGAGTTTGTTGAGCTCGAAGTAAAATCCAGAGCTGTTCCGTGCGAAGTCGCGGCTTTGTAGACAATACCGTAATTGAGATCTCATACGGCAGAGCTTACTCTTAAATCACACCTGCTTTTATCCAATCACACCCGGCACCGACGCCAGCTCAGTGATTGAGATCTCATAGATCATAGTGCCTGATGCGCCATAACCGAGACAATTCCTCGCTGAGTTGAGCCCACTTCGCTGGACACATGTACATTGGAGCGAACATGTTGATCCACCGACTGTTGGTCTTCGTTTCTGAGTCGGGCCAGGACTTCGTTTTAGCCTTCGGTGTTTCGACATTGTTTGTCGCCTTGGGAACAAGCGGCGGTCGGTCACCCGGAGCCACGTCCTGTTCGTCGTCATCATCATCGCCGAGTTCCTCTGCGAGGTTCCGCTCGACAGGGCGAGGAGCTCCCAAGCAGGTCACCTGCAACGACAACCCGTCAACTACTTCACGGAGATCGACGAGTCTCTTCACGTCGTCATACTCCGTCCCTTCATCATCATCCTTCTCTTCTTCTTCTTCCTTCTCGCTTCCATGGCCTTCGTTATCGTCGAAAGCGTCAAACTGGATGGAGCGCGTCACCTCCGCGTCCGCGGCGGTAATGCTGGCTCTCGTCGAGTTCGACTCATCGAGCGGCGATCCTCCGGCCGTCGCCGGACTTGCGTCGCTCAAATTTGGCGATCCCCTTGACCATCTTCTCTCACTTGTTGCTCTTAACTTGGTTGTACTTGGTACCTGCGAAAACACAGCACACCCCTGAATCCCGGGTCACGGAACCAGTTGTGGTGTAGTGATTCACAGAAAACGTCGTTAGTTCGGCTTCTACGCAACAGCACAACAATTCGCCGAGTCAGGTCGGCGATGTTGGGCTTGCGCAGGGTTCCTGTCGGTTCCCTATGCGGTTCGACCCAGCCGGGGTTCAGTTGAGTGTTGTTCCCAACAAGTACCAAGCTCCAAACTCTCCAGCGACTCGCCTGAGCGGGTCAGTCTCCGTGCTATATTCCACCAAATGATGGACGGCAGCGCGCGAGCGCGTTTACAGATCACCAGGCGCAGATTAGGAGGTTACGGTGTCCTGGGTTGTGCAGACCTACCGGCTCGTCGATTCGACGAGACTTGTCTTCGCTTGGTAGCGAGAAGTTGCCCACCCCGGGCCGACCTTGATCTCTTGGCGCTACCAGACGGCTCCCCTACAAGCTATGCCTCTCGGGAACAATCTAGCCCACGCAGGACTTACCGGAAAAGTGTACGCTGTTCTTGGACTTAGAAGATTCTGCTCTGATTATGTCTTCGGAGAGCCCCTTCGGGCTCTTCCCTATGGTCTTCTATCAGTCCTTTACAAATATCTAATGAAATGGAGTCGTTACAGATCTCCCTGCGATTCTTCGCTCAGCTCCGTCCCTTGGTGTCGAGCTGTGTACCTACCTCTTGGCGACTCTTCGTCCAGATCCTGATTTATCCCCTCAGTTGGTATATCTCCCTCGAGGCATATTCTCGCCAAGTCGATTTTCGCCGAGTCCAACTTTCGCCGAGTCGCTTATCGTCGAGTCCGTCCATCGCTGAGTCCGTCCTTCGCTGAGCTCAGCTAAGTGCAGTTCTCGTTTATATCCGTTCCTGTTGAGTGCGATGTATCCACTTGGCGATGTATCCACTTGGCGGTGTACTTGATGGTGTACCCACTTGGTGGTGTACCCACTTGGTGGTGTACCCTCTTGATCCTCTTGAGTGCGATGTACCCACTGGTCTAGCTTAGGCATCCCTATTGTAGGGTTATCCAAAATCTGGATTTCCCAACACCACATAAGATTGCGTCAAAGTTTGGACGCGAAGTGCAGCAGCGGATGAAGGAACTCAATATCAATAGGGTCTTTAATGCGGACCAAACTGGTATGTACTCAAGTAACTTATGTTATGTGTACGGTTAATTATGCTCGTAGCTATCAACTACGAGTATTTGCCTGTGCAAACAGTGGCCACTAGAGGCATGAAGACAATTTGGATGAAAAGTGCTGGCAAAGGAAATGAGCGCGTTACCGCGATGCTTCTAGGCGACAGCACAGGCGCTAAATACGACCCCTTTCTCATCTTTAAACCGAATCCATCTACAAACCCGGAAAGAGTCAAAGAGAACACAGCATTCCAACATGGATTCGGCGTCAAGATCTCGCTCCCCAACAGATTGGGGTGCAGGTATACGTAAATCGTGTTGGGTGGTGGAACAGTGAACTTACCATTCACTTCTTGATCCACCACTTCCTGCACAGATCCACCACTTCCTGCACAGGGCTAATATGCACGAGCCCATTTTGCTCCTCCTAGACGATTTCTCCGGCCACTGGCGTGCTGACATTCGCATTTTCGCCCGCCTGCTGAACGTGGAGCTAATGAAGATACCGGCTGGCTACACGTTTGCGTGTCAGCTTGCCGATATCTCTTGGAATAAACCGATCAAGGACAAACTTCGCGCCAATTGGGGACAAAAACGCCCCAACAGCTACGAGCGTACGTGCCGGACACTGGGTTTACGCTGCATGCTCCGACTCGCCAACAGCTGATATCGTGGACGAAAACGGCATGGGTCGATCTCTCTACTGCTGCTGTTGTTAACGGGTTTCACAAAGCGAAGATCCTCTCGATCGCGACAGCGCCGTTGCCCACCTCTTCAGCGGAGTGTTCGGAGCCTGCCTGGGAAGAGCTCTTCCAGTTAGTGAGAGAGTTTAATGTGGAGAGAGACATACTTGAGAGCCGTGCCGTTGTCAACACAGCGGGAGACATCGAGACGCTGGCAGACAGCGATGAAAATGATGCGTAACTCCATCTAAATACATTCAGTTTGGTTTGACGTGTTGCTCGTGTACCGGTACCGGTAGCTTGGCTTTTAAAAAGGGGAAGACCCTGTACATCTCGAGGACAAGCGCAATAGGACGACTTCAATGAACCTGGGGTATGCTGTATGATATCTCAATTACGGTAAGTCTCCCTGCGTCGCTGCGCTCTCCACGATGTGGTGACAGGATGCAACGTACTGCTGTCGGTCTTCCACCACTCTAAAACACCTCTACCAGGTCTTGCGAGACAGCCTGATCGATATCCATCAAAGTGCTTTGCATACTATACCATCTTTAGTCATCGCTTTCATGTGTGCAGCGCCAGAGGGGTCCCCAACCTCCTGCCAGTCTTTTGGACTTAGCGTTTTGAAAATGAATCTGAGCCAATCATAGCGGGTCATACTTTAAAATGAATAGTACTGTACGACAAAACAATGCTGCTACATATCGCGTCTTGTGATTGGTAGAAAGTGCTTTGCCCTTATGACAAAGCAGCCCTGGTTTCTCCGTCGGTGTCTGGGGATAAACGACCTCGCAATTCCCCGACGCTGTCCCTAGATTGCTGGTGCTGAGAGCTGTGTCGCTGATCTGTATAATCTTTCAAACTCGTTTTAGGCGTGAATCGTTGTACCGAAGTTCTCTGCAACCGGAAAATGCGCCTGGAAAAGCGCACATGGAGCTGGCCTAGAGAAATGAATCGTTTATGACCTACAATGATGTATCTTGATTGGTCTGTATTTATATGGATAAGCAGGATCAGGGCAACTACGCAGCATAAACTAGTCAGAATCAGGCTAAATATAGTGCGATTGGTTGTTATAGAATATCTCTACGTCGGTTTTGTAAAGTGACTTGAATTAAGTGTTGTCTATTATAGGATGGAGGTTGGTTGTCGAAGGGGTGCATTGTGAATTCCGTCCAAATTTGCAGATCTTGGGCGGTTCGCTTAACCGCCACATACAAATTACAAGTCATTTCCGAAGTCGCCTATAGCAGCACATGTGTCACAGTAAGTACGAATCGGACTTAGTGTGAATTCGGCAGTCAGATTTGGGGCTCTGGCCATTGCATGGCGGTTTCACCGCCGGAGATTCAACCAATCGCCCAATGCAGCTTTGAGTAGAACCCAACCCACAATAACATCCCATATTTTGGTCGTACATCATGATTTTGCATGATTTGACGATCTGGTAACTGCCTCTCCGACTTTATATCTATCTCGGAATATAATCCTCAATAAATTCCCACCCCCATGGGGTGGGAATTAACCGCCGGCCAATCAGCATCGCTTCTTTTATTCCGAGACCCAGACACCGACGGAGAAACCAGGACCTTATAACAAGGAAATGTCGGGTACATCGTTCACCCTAATTAGTCGTGCCACGACTATTTACCGTGTATGGTTCGAAGTCCTCCCAACCTTGTTTTTAAAACCGGCCTTCTCAAAACTACTTGCCAACACTCAGAGTAAAATACACCACGTAACCGCCTTGTTGAGATCTACTTCCTCCAGGCGTGAATGATTGCCTGTAATGGCTTTTCTAGAAGTTTCAGCAGGACGTCTTGCCTTCATTTAGTCGGCGGCAGTGGGTGCGTTGGCGTTAATTCGGTACATAAAAGGGTATTTTTTCCTCGGCCGGACATTGTAGTTCTTCAAACTTTTGGCCAAAGCTTCATCATTTTCAAATATTTTAGGCGCTCGAAAGACTGTTAGAAAGCTTAGCGCAAGCCGCATCGATATCACTAATCAGCGCGTGCCCAACAAAGAAACTGAAAAATAGACCCTTCATCTGTTTTCTCTTTTTCACAGGCAATCATTCACGACCGGAGGAAGTATCGGAATCCGGGCTCTTTTCTTGATTTAAGGTAAAACTGAAAATATTTTTCAAAACCCGTGGAATGAGTACCAAAGGTGCATGACTATTCGGGTCACACGACTAATTAAGGTGAACGGTGTACATAAAACGTCTAATCACTGGAGTTGGAATATCGAGGGACCAAACTCCTTTTGAAACCAGTATTTACCGGTTCATTTTGCTGTTTGCGATCCAGATGGGGTCTCTGCGTTGAGATGCTCATATGTATTGTGCCTTTCAGACAAAATGGCCAATCTGATCTCTAAAGGTATGTCCTAAGAAGGAAGGGATAGGGTTATACCTAGTATTTGCTCCCGAGCTAGACCGAATACGAGACCAGTATACCTCGAGTCAAGTCCTACGTAAGAGCTCTGATTTGCCTACAGTCCACCTTTTTCACGATAAACGTCCGAATGGCCACTTGTCGGCGGCCATTTTACCCTACGTACGAGTGCAACCTTCTCAGCACTACTTTACAAGCGTAAGCTTTTCTTTTGTACCTGCATTTAACCAGTGTGATTCGTCACAGAACCGAATCGAACTACCAGTCGGCGACAGTTAGCGAATTTAAAGACTGCCGTAGTGATTGCATCAATGTTAGACTGGCATTTCTAGCTCAAGATCGGTCTACAATACTCTTCCCCAAGCTTGCTCATCTAGGAATTACTATCCTCGGGGCTAAGGTTTAGGAGGGCCTACGCATGACTTGTGCTCCTACGTAGGACCCTAAAATGGAGGGCGTTTTCGCAGAAAGGCACAATTTTACGAATTCTGGATCGAACTTAAGGGAGTGTATACTGTACCTATAAAACCACGCAAATAAATGATACCAATTTTCTACAGTCGGCACGGTCAGGTTTGCAGACTACATTGGAGACAGTACCTCGACTTCACGTACAATGGATCTCTTCACCGTGTTCCGCTCGATTTTGAGTTCCCCAAGGGCACGATTGCTAATGCCAGGGAATTATAGGTGGTTATAGTAGTCAACAGCAGTTAACAGTTTTCGTTAGCACGACAAAGACTCTCGAATGAATTGTTCTTAATAAACTCGAATAATACAGAAGCTCATTTACTTGTACACGTTTATCTTGGATTTGGTCGGTGGCAATACTGGTAGATGTATCGTATAGAGCTCTTTCTAGACAGTACGCGGATAGCCCTTTCGCATTTTTAATGCATGTACATGTACCACGCAACCGGGCACGAAGAAAGTTAACTTACTACTTAGGATCGCGCGTACCCAGGCCAGATCACGACACCCTATACAATACCAGTAATGAGCCCGACGAATTGATGCCTGGGTATCTACAACAACAACAAAATTAAAACGCACGCTCGTAATGACCCCGGAGTGGTTGAACATCGTAAGCTGTGGCGCCGGCGCGGTCAAATCGCTGGCACCGTCGTTGAGCTGTGGCGCTGGCGCGGTTAAATCGCCGACACCGTCCTTGAGTTGTGCCGCCGGCGCGGTCAAATCGCCGGCACCGTCCTTGAGCAGTGGCGCCAGCGCGGTCAATTCGCCGGAGCCTGTAGTGTCAATGGGGGTTATCTAGACTACCTAACTATATATGCTAATAAAGAGTTTTTTCTTGTTGGACCGAGGTCCAACAAAATCGTGACTATAGTGGCCTGACTTGAAATTTGTATTGATAGTAATCTGAACTCCTCGAAAAGTTGGACAGCCCATCCAACACTTGCATACAAAATCAAGCATTCGGTCCAACAAATTCAGGAGAATCTAAGATAGTGCTCAGAAGGTTGGACTCATACGTAAGCTAAATGACCGCCGAAATGTGGCAGGACTTGACTGGACGAAGACTGGTCTCGTAATTCGGTTTAGCTCGAGAGCAAATATTAGGTATACTGGTATTCTTTAAATGAATCCCCTTATTATACCCCGAACGAGAGAACCTCGATTAGCGATTGGTATTTTCAACTTTTCTCGAATTGAATTGAATAAAACGTTCAAAACGTTTTTATCACGTTTTTACGAGGTCCTTTTGGTCATGCGGTCTTGTAAACTCATAGCCAAGAATTCAGTCGTACCGAGGACAATATTGTTGGTTTTGGAGCAAGGGAGGCTAGAGCTCTTCCTCGAAGAGGTTAGATTTGAAGCCTCATTTAGGAATTGGTCAACGATACCATGAAAGGAGGAGATAGTTTGGGGTTTCTTGAATGCCCCCTTGATCATCGATCTCTAACGTTTAGTCGATCATCAACCGGCCAAGTGGAGAAGGAACTGCATCACAGTTGGTGAGGTGGGTTCTCTTGTTTTTCGTCGTTGCAGAAACCGTTGTATTACAGTAGCGACATCGCGCTCGAGGAATCTTGGATATTGAGAGCGTCGAAATGACGATTATCCAGTAAGAGTGAGATTTTCACTAAAGGTTTAAAACGTCCTCAACCTGAAAATATGAATTTAAAACGTTTAAAACCAAGGTTTTGTTCAGGCAATAGAAAATGAACCAATCCCTAGGTCCTCGATATCCGGGTGTTTCATTTTCAGGATCTCAACAGCTAAAGTCTATGCGTTGCGCCATACCATGTGTTCTTGAGATTACATGTATGATACAGTATGATAGCAATGCGATGCTTGAATGGTGTTATTACAACGTATTAACGACAACACGACAGCTCTTACCGCAACACAGTGGGGCTTCGGCAACAGAAGCAGCACCACTGCGAAGCAACACTACAGAAGTCCAGAGCTCATCGCGTAAAATACTCGATATAAATGACTGCTATTGTGAGAGTTACCAGCATAAACGTCGGCCGTTTGCCAAAAATCACGTTGGCGATGAGCCTTAACATGCTCGTCCCCGCCTTCTATTCGAGAAGAACAAAAACACCGGAGCCTGCATAAGCGAGTCTGTAGCCACTTGAGCCGAGAATCAAGCGCGTACAACCTCTCGACGAGGACCACCAGCGCGCTCAAGCCCGCAGCGAGCGTTTCGGCACAAATTATTGCGGTCCTGCCTGAAGCAGTTCTACATGATGGAAGAAAATCTGGAGAAACTATCTAGTCGAGATAGTTCACGGAAATATGTAAGGTGCTCGCTGCTAATATTAATGGACGACCTTACGTCTCAATAGTTGCAAGTAGCCCCATGTATGTTTCCGCTACCATTCGAGCTAGCTTGTTGGGTTTTGTAGTCAGGTCTGGTTGCATCAAGATCATCCACAGAATCCGTAGGCGCATGACGGTGATTTCGTCTTTAGAAATGACGGTATTCGCCAAACGAGAATTGTTCATATACATGTCGAAAACCTAGGCAATACACAGCACGCCGCACGAAGTGCCGTCCGGCTGTTTCGGGCTATTGATCCAAACCCCGCTTTCTTCGTCAGGAGGCGCGGTCTATGGCATGCTCGCGCTGTGACATTCTCGTAAGAATCGCGCCACGGTTTGTTTGAAGATGTTCTCCATGGTATCGTGATAAGCATCAGAGCACAGTGACTTGTAGTAGTAGGGAGTGAAGTACGGAAGCTCGCTCTGATAAGCAAGGCTGACCATGATGATACCCCAGTGAATGTTATTCAGGTGGGCCGGGAGCACGACAAACTGAAAGGTGGTAATGGAAGTATCGGGTGGGCTTGTACATCTAACCGCGGGGGCAAACAAATCCAAGGCATAGGCATTACCGAGCCAGTTGCAGATGCAACGAATACCCAACTCCTACATGGCGTCGCTTAGTATTTGGTCACGAGCTAGCATGCCGACCAGATTTTCCATATTCACAAAGTATTCACCGGTTTCTAAGCGAAACACAGAGTCAAACTTCCATCTTGGAGCACTCTAGCGCAATCCTTTGCAAACGTTTTATGCTTATCACCACCTGTGTCAGGGATAAGCTCATCGGAATCGGTTTCTCCGTCAAAGCGATCTGGCGTGGCTGATATGTTACCCCAGTCGGTAGATAAAAGCCAATGCACATCAGACCGCCACTGAACAAACTTCTTGCGGATGCTGTAGAACTGCTGCATTCGATAGATGGCACCACTACGTATGAAGTACGTCAACACATTAGTTAGAGTTCGGCAACACATCACGCAACACAGTTAGAGCAACAGTGGCATCAACATTGTACTAAAAACAAACTTGGTAAACGGGGTGTTTCCGGCGTGAAGAAAGCAACAATATCCTCTGGGGTTCTACCAGCTTCCAAGTCGGACACCACAAATGCGAAGTACCCGGACGAGGATCGTTGTTTTCTTCTCTGCTACCAAAACAGCGGCCAACTTTGTAACCAGACGACTGGGAATCACGAAATTGTAGTAATCACCTGACTACAGCAACACATATAAGCAACACAAGCGTACAAATGAATTTTAAATATGCAACACTCCGTGCAACACAACACGATCGCAGTTTCCGAGCTCCGGACGCGGAAACACAAAACGATTGTGGACTCGTAGCTTCGCCGAACTGCTTCAAACTCGTCCCAGTCCTTGAATACTTTCTGAGGTAGCCGCGGCACAAAGTTGTCGACTGAATGGTGAGCCTTCTTCATCTTCTCACGGGTCGCCCAGGTTTTGGTTTGACGCGCGAATTTGGTCGGTTGTCGCGTGTATATCAAGGGTGGAGCTGCCGCTGTAGGTGCGCTGTCAGTGCGACCTACTTTAGCCGCGGGTATTGCTTCGCTGTCGGTCTCGGCTCCATCATGATTCCGTTTTCTTTTCTTGTGTTGTTGTGCTAATTTCGAAGTGTGTGACGACGCTGATGTTGAAAAAGCATCGCGCGTCTTGGCTACGGGTTCAAACGCTGAAATCATGTCAAAGCCAATTAGCACCGTAAAAATAACTCAAACAGCAATACAACATGTAGCAGCAACATAAAACACTCCATGGCACATCCTACCTTCAACTGTGCCTCTTTGAAATTGAGCCTTCCTGCCAACGTTCCCACCAGCAACATACACACCGCCACCAGCGCCTCCGCGTCAGCAACATGCACACCTCCACCAACATCTGCACGCACGCCGTCGTCCTCCTCGTCACCGATGTCTTCCAGCTCGTCATCGACACCGTCGTCGGGGTCTTGGTCGGGCTGGTAGTCTTCGTTGTCGTCGTCATCCTTCACATAGCCTTGCGCAGCCCGAATGTAGTCGACCGGCTCGTGCACACGAAGTGAAGTACGGCGTGCAAATATGAAGAGTAGCAACAATATCACAAGTTAGAATCAAATAGTTCAGCTTTCCACACAAATCATCACTAACCCTGGACTATGTCCACAGACGTGCTTTCGTCCGCCTTCTTCTTCGGTGGCGTGGTCTTCGTCTTCACACTCGGCTTCACTCCACCTTGGCTCCCCGCTTGGCTTCGCGGGCGTTCGGGACATTTTGATGGCTTCTCTGGGTGGCGCAAAACGTAAATGAGAGGCGGGGAGGATCCGTACCTAAGCCAATTTTAAGACCTTGAAAGTTCGAGGTAGGTAAGTAAATCGAAAATAAAATACCAAGCAACACATCTTGCCATTATGTTGCTTTCATCCATCTGTCGTGTTGTCGTAGTTATGTTGTTGTAACATGTAAGTAGGGATGTTTTGTGCGATGCACTTTTCGTGCATTTTACCCCTGCTATGCACACTTTAATGCAGATACAGTATATTTGTATTACGAAAATAGCCCCGTATGAGGCGTTGATTGAGGAGATAGCGCTGGTGCAGGAAATGTGAGCGCGCTCGAGGATGACTTCTGTTCGCGGCCAGCCTGCAAGGTCGTCGCTTGCGCGGGCTCGTGCGAGCGCGTTGAAGTTTTAATTTGGGTACGGAATTTGGGCCGATGACACTTTTTTATTATATAAATGACCCTGGTCCTATTTGAGGTACCCAATGCACGAAACATCCCTACCGTAGTTGTAACGACTCCGGCGAACTTACATGTATTATATTTTTACGTGAGCATGGTCAAAGTGCATCCCAGCTCTTCTCATCCCAGCTCTTCTGCCTTGCAACTGTGATCATCGTCACCTTCACTAGGTTTCTTTCTGCTGCTGGGCTGTACCTTCGTTTTGAGTCTCTTCAGCTCCCTCCACCTCTGCTTTTCGTCCTCCTCCTGTTCCTCTTCAAGTTCGGGAATATCTGTCAGCTCTCCAAGGAGAGCAGCCAACACTGGGAACTCAGCGACCACGTCCTTCGCATTCGGCATCTCACTAACCACATAATCATAAGCCTTCTCGTCTGAGAGCAGACCCACTTCGTCAGCTGTAGCCTCAAGAAGATCCCCACGCTGGAAGAACCTGTTGATGGTGTGCAGATCCCGTCGCAGGAGCTTTTCTGTGTCAGGGTGGGAACGGTCAACCGCCTGACCAAAGTCAATCAGCCAGACGCGCTTCTTCCGCTGCGAGAAAAGGATGTTGTACTCGCTCAAGTCTCCATGGACTAAGTGCGCACGCTGATAAAGGGCGCGAGTGGCTTGCAGAACATCAGCGTACGTGCGAGCCTGCAGCTTGGGCGACATATCTGCTAGCACGTCCTTCAGCGTCGGCTCAGGCCAACCATCAGCGCCAATGAACTGCATCACCAGCACGTGCTCCTTGCATACGATCGGAGCCGGAGCACGGATGTTGGACTTGGCAGTTCGGCACAGGTTGCGGTACTCCTTATCCGTCCAGGCCTTGATCTGACGACGCAGATCCTTCTTTTGGAAGTGAAGATCGAAGCGACGATCGCCCGTCACGTACTCGTGGCGGTTGCCGAACTCGTTGAGCGTGGTGCGGAAGATCTTGACTGCGAGCTGCACGGGCTGCATCGTGAGCTCGTTCGTGCCCATTGCAAAGTACACGTGGGCCTCCTTACCACTCTGCACGCAACCATGGACCTCGTCCAACTCTCCTCTGTTGATCATCTTCTGGAGGATCAACGTGGTGCGCTCGTCCATTACGCCGTCTGCCGTGGCGTGTGCCTCGGCCTCCACTCTACCAGCTCCGAAGCCCTTCTTCTCGCTCTTTTGTTGGCGTTTCTGACTCTCCCTGAGGGACGTGAAGCCCTTACCAGCGCCGTGGGCGGCGTCCTCCATCGACAAGGAACCCGTGACGCGCGCGGGAGCCAACGAACCAGCGGCCGGCGTGCGCGCGAGCACGGAGGCGGCTATGTTGCCCTCACCAGAGGCCTCCGCCCCGAAGTCGAGGCTGTCGGCGTTCAGGAGCTCCTTGCTGCGGTCCTGTTCGCGGCGCTCCTTGCTGCGCTGCAGGTTGGTGAAGATGCTGCTTTGGTACTCGGGGTTGATCTCCCGCTGAAGAGCAGTGACCTCTTCCTCGTAGAGACTGAGCGCCAATGCCTCGTCCATCAGGTCTTGCATGCTCGGCTGCGGCTTTACATGTTCGATGGACGGCGCGCCCACGGACAAGTGCTCGTCATTGTCTTTGTTGTTTTGGTTTCTACGACGCAAATTCGGGAATGGCGTGGGGATTGTGGCCAATAATCGAAGACAGACCATCATTCACGTCACAGCGATCATTCTCGGCATGCAATTCTGATCTGGACTGGACTGTTTCTGATCTGGTGGCGGACAGTGTGGTCCACACCAGGAGGACGTTCGAGCTTCAAGTAAGCCGTTGCTGCTGCCAGCAGACCTGTGACCCTAGCAGCTACAATGGAGCGTTGAGACTCCCACTGCAGCGTCTCGATGGCTGGCTCACTCCATTCCCCAACACGACGAGAAGAGCATGTTGGCCTCTCCGATCCTCTCGCCAGCCTCAAGCACGCGCTCGCTGCCTCCGCGACTACCTGAAGCTAACTCGAGTAGACGCCACGTGAAGCTGCAGCCGAACAAGTCGCTGCACTTTGGTTCCCTGCACGTGTACATGGGTTTCATGATGTCAATCATCGGTGCGGGGATGCTGTCGGTGCCGTACACGTTGGTGCTGGTGCCTATGTGGCAGGCGCTGATGGGTATCGTCTTTGTGGGGGCTGCAATGGCTTGCACGGCCAACGCGTTGCTTTACGCTCACGTTCATGCGGCAGCGAGGGCGGAGTTTGAAGCGCATGCGCTGGGGGCTGGCAGCAAGTTCGTGGGATTCCAGGCGCTGGCTCAACGTGCCGGAGGATCGGCGCTGGGCTACGCGGTGTCGTTGATCATGGCGAGTGGCGTCTACGGCGGCTGCGTGGGCAACATCCAGATCATCCGAGACCTCACGCCGTTCGTTGTTGGGCTCGTGTACGACGGAGTGGACGAATTGTCGGGTAGCGGGCAAGAGCACGTGAAGCAGATCGTCATGTGGGTGCTACTGGCTGTGGTGCTGTTACCCTTGTGCATGCTTCGCAAGCTTTCGGCACTTCAGCCTACGAACTACGTGAGCTTCGTGCTGTCAATTTACCTCGTCGGAGCAGTTGCCTACGGCGCAATTGAGGGAAATCAACTTTCCACTGTTGAAGCGTTGGCTAACACCTCGAGTACTGTGGAGGTGAAACAAATGTACAACACCAGCAGCGGAAGTCTCAGTGAGGTTGCCGTGTTGACCAACTTGTCGGATACAACTACAGACTCGACAACTCTTCACGGTAACAGCTTCACGCGTCTGGCTCAATCGATCTCCATCTACAACTTCGCATTCATGATGACACTCAACTTGCTACCGTTGTTTTTGCAGCTTCTGAAAGACAACGGTGACAACAACGTAACCGGAGGAGGGGGATGAGGAACTTTAGAACGTTCGTGACCGCTGCACCGTTGCTCACTACGCGCTCGCAAATGATGAAGTGTATCTTCGGGTCTACGTTTGTCTGTGCCGTACTCTACGGCGCAATTGGTTGTGGAGGATTTCATCTCTACGGTGATGATATCGACGGCAACATCCTACTGAATCTGCAAAGTGACTCAGCCATGAAGATCCCGCTCGTTGCGACCTACTTAACCGTACTCTTCACGTTTCCACTGCTGTTTATTCCGCTGCGTTCCATCGTTGAAGAGCTTTCGGACCAGACATTCCAGCCAAAGCAGTCGGACACCATCGAGTATGGCCAATTCCCGGGCGAAAGAAAGGCGGTCGATGATCAGCGTGGATATCCCAGTCTCGTTCGGCTGACCATTGTGTTGGCGCTCCTGTGTAGTCAGCAGATTATCGCACTCAACGTCTCTGGAATCGAGGTCGTGTTTTCGTTGATGGGGGCGACAAGCTGCCTCGTGGTCTGCTACGTGTTCCCAGTGATTGCCTTCACAACAGTGTATCCGTGGCGTCGTGCACGACACGGCTTTCTGTGGCTTTCAATGATGTGGGCTATTGTCTGCATGGTGACCATCCAAGGTGCTACGTGCGTTTTGCTGCTACTCACATCGTAGCGGAAGGGAAAAATAATGCAAGAGATGTTGGTTGAGTCGTTACAGAAGAAGTTGTGAAGAGTGTTGTCCATTGATGCTAACTCGCAAATCGAAATTGTTATTGTCAATTCCGTCAAAAAATCCAGATTGGAGCGGTTTGGCAAAATTCGTTCCAGAGCACACGATGGAAGCGACGCCAACTAAGCACGCCCACCCTAACACCGTCTACCACTGCTTGTATGGATACTACTGTTGGAAGATCGTTGGCGAGGAAGGTTGCCGACGAGGTGGCGAGGGAAAGCTGGAGAAGGCGGTTGTTGCCGACGAGGTGAGTTGGAAAGTAATTGATGCGGGGAATGAAAACACTTGAGAGATAGGGGGCAAAAAGGGATATATTACTCGGTATGGTTTTCTTACAACATATCGTACCCTTGGTTACTATCTTTCGCACTTGCGTACGTATCCAGGGCTCCCGAAAATATTATTTATATTTATCATGTCCTTCCCAGCTTCATAAATTATGGGTTCCCAGCCAACGTGCTCAAACATACATTATGCAGAAGGTGCAACGTAAATTAAATAAATAACTGAATAACTTGTCCAATGATTCACACAAAATCTATTGAAGGTTTACAGTGTTGCCTCGTCAACCGTACGGGCATCCCAGTACGCGCTGTTTTCTCTCAAAAAGAGAATCATCTCCAAAGTAATTGGATGAAGACTGTGCCGTTCCTGGCCGAATGTGGTACGAGCGACGCTAAAAAGCGCTCGACCACGTTCGACGTCGCAGGAATAACATACAGGAGGTCGTACCTCGTGGCTTTAGCAGCCAGACGACGACGCTTCTGAATCTGCTCGACGAACGATCCTTCTTCGTCGCTCTCGTCCTCGCTGCGACGGGCGTGCTGACAATGAAAGGTGCTAACGCTGCCTTTTCAGCACGCGTCAACATGCTGGAATTGCCGGCCAGGACCCGAGTACACCCCGCCTCAAAATCGGGGCTGTGCACGATGTCTGCGCGTGGCCCTAATAATTACAACAAATATAAAAACAATTTTATGTTAGCATTTCATAATAAAAAATAGCGCGGAAACAACAATACATGGAACGTACCAATGAATCTCGCGTAGTGGGGCTTGATGGAAATTAATCCATCTAGCCACGCACGCGCATCCAGGAGCGACACGTCCTCTCCTTGCAGTGCCTTCTACACAGACTTCACCTTCTTTAGGTCCTTCAGCAGTCCCCGGAGGTGGCGGTTGGCTGCCGGTGACGGCTTGAGGTCCACGATGTCGTCGTCGTTGAGGTCAATGAACTCCAGCAGCTTAAAGTACCGTTTGATCATGGCATAGGTCAACCCCACCTGGTGTATTGGCGGATGACTGGTCGAAGCTGAGTATTTTGTCTGTACACAATTAGAAATGTTTTAGAATTAGAAACAAATTTAGAAATGCTGTTGACCACAAAAATGATTTGTACCTGAGCTTGGCAGACTGGTTCAGGGTGCGCAGCTTGAGCATCAGCTTCTGCACCGCGTCAAGCTCCGAGCTGAACTCCTCCATTTCAACTTGGACGGCACGGTTGAGGCGGTGGCTGGCACAGCCGACCAACGGTACGCCCATCAACGTTGCTAGCAGGCGGTTGACCGAGCAGTTGTCGGCGACCAAGAAGCAGCACTGGTCCAGCTGCTTGCCGTAGTCTCGTGGTAACATAGTCGCGAGAAATTCCATGTGGCACGGGCCGTGAGGTCTTCGTCTTCATCATTGAGTAGAGGAGCCATGCAGAGGAGCGGCGTCTTTGTCACGCCATCAATCTCGTAGCGACCATAGACGGCAAGGAAATGCTCCGAGGCATGGGTCTATCCGTCAAGGATAAGCCCAAAGAGCGCAGGCATCTCGGCCGCGATGAGGCGCTCAATAGCCGTGGTCACGCAGCGCATACCGGAGACTAGAGCCTCTACACAAATTGGATCCAGGTTCGAGTAACTGATCAACAGAAAATTAGCACAACAATTAGATTGCCTTTTAGCGATCAGATACATTAGAAATATCGCACAGCGTACCGTCTAGCCGCGTCGTTCTCACAGAAGTGCAGCGGTAGGTTGGTCTTCAGGATCCACTCCAACCAGCTGAATAGGTTAAGGGATGAGCGACGAACGAAGTTGATGATAGACCCCGTTTCGGCGGTCGTAGAGGCTAGCATGACGTTCTCGTAGTCGGGATGCTCGCTCCGCACGTGAAACATCAGGTTGGAGAAGCTGTTGTGATGTGTCTGCTTCCGAGCCGTGCCCCAGCGACATCGATGATATTCAAGAACGACCTCATCGAACTCGTCGGGGCACGGTCGGAAGAAAACCAGCCACTTGAGCCGGCGTCAACTTGGAGCGAGCGAGGCGACGAGGAGAGAGAACCATGCTGAGGGCGGAGTAGTTCGTGGTAGAATGAGGACCTGATCAAAACTTGGTCTGAGCTCAGAACGAACAAATGACTGGTGGGGTTGTCAGAAATAATTTAAGGTAATCCGACACATAAATTACCTAGTTTAGTGTGCCTCTGACCCAGCAATAAATATACTGTCGTTATTTATAGCAGTTATTGCAAGGCAAAAAAATTCGGGAGCCCTGGCGTCATCTATACCAGCGTGCAACTAACCACGCAATCGTCTCAGCCCTGCAAGTAGGCACAAGCGTCGTCGTGCACTGGCATGACTCTAAGCACTTCTCGGTGCTTCTCAAAGGTAGCTCTCGTCAACAATTTCGTGAATAAGTCAGCCACATTCACTGAACTTGCCACTTTCTTCACTTCAATCTCATGGCTTTCTTGCTTCTCACGGATAAAGTGATGCCTGACATCTATGTGCTTTGTTCGCGAGTGAAACTCTGGATTCTTTGCTAACTTTAACGCGCTGGCGTTATCCACATAGACATCAGTTGTATCTGGCTGCTTTTTCAGCAATTCTTCGCTCATCATTCTCAAATGTATAATCTCTTGAACCAACATGCTCAGTGCTATATATTCTGCTTCAGTGGTGTGCAATGCCACAGTCTTCTCTGCTTGGCTGCACCACGACACTAGACTTTCACCGAGCATTGTCACGTATCCTGCGATCGAATGTCGATGGGTGACTTGCAAAATCTGCGTCACTAAACGCTATCATCTTCAATTGCAAGGGGCTGACCAACATATTTGGTTCCTCCAAGCACTAGACCATAATCTCCCGTTTGCTTTAGATACCTTATAATTATCTTGACAGCTTGCCAATGAGCGATCCCTGGGTTCTGTAAGAAGTGACTACACTCTCGCACTGCAAAAGCAATATCGGGTCTCGTCCCGAGTATCGGATACATTAAAGAACCAACTGCAGCTCGATAAGGCTTACCCCTCATGAGCACAACTTCTTCTGGATCACTAGCACACAGCTCCTTTGATAGGATCAGTTCTGGCTTGCTAGGAATCCGCACACCGTTACATGAACTCAAGCCAAACTTTTCCAATATCTGGCTAGTGTACTTCCTCTGTGAGATTTTGATCTGCTCTGTCTCCCTGGATCTCCCAGCCCAAAATGTAGTGGATTGGTCCAAGATCTTTCATCTTGAAACGCTTCCGGAGCATTTGCTTAAACTCGACTACCGTGGCTTTTGTAGGCGCAAACAATATCAGATCGTCCACATAGATCGAGATAAAGCAAGGTGCCCCGCTTACGAACTTGACTCCAACGCATGCTTCTGATTTTAGCATAGTGAAGCCATTTTCTCTAACCACTCTCGTAGCAAACCGTATCACACTCTAGGAGCTTGCTTTAGCCCGTAAAGTGATCTTCGTAATCTGCATACGAAATTCTCTTTGTCTGGGACTACAAACCCCTCTGGCTGCTCCATAAACACAACTTCATCAAGCGCCTCATTCAAAAGGGCGTCGTGACGTCCATTTGCTCGATTTCGTAGTCCAACATAGCTCCATAAGCCAACGAGAATCTCAGTGATTCGAAGCGAACAACAGGTGCAAAAACCTCCAGATAATCGAAGCCATACTCTTGCAAGTAGCCCTTTATCACTAGTCATGGCTCTATCGCCATCACCACTCTTTCTGTACTTTGATGAATCTCTGTGCGAGTTTCGACCGTCACTTGCTTTGGCTTCTCTGTTCCGCTTTCGATCCCCATCTCGCTTACGGTCTCTATCTCGCTTTCGAGTTGGATCGCGGTAATCATCATGAAAATCCTTTCTGGACCTACACGGCAATGTATGTCTCCACGCGTGAACCAACTTCTCTTGTTAGATGCGGCAATTTCGATTAAAGTGACCTTTCATGCCACAGTGACGGCATTTCCCATCGTGTTGATTTTTGGTTGCATTCTTTCGATCACCATCACGTTTCTTGTCTTTCATAACCAAAGCTGATTCACCATGGGATTTTGACTCCGAACCACGACTCAACTGCTCTTGCCGCTCTATTTCCAGGTACGAACTCTCGAGCAGCTCCACAAGCTTGTCAAACTCAAGCTCTGTGCTCTCTGCTAAAGAGTGCACCAAATAGGGACGCAAAATATTCTCAAAAGTATCATTTAGCACCATCACTAAGATGTACGGCTTCAATATGTCTTGCAACGGCAGACCCATGTTCTCCAGCTTTATGAAGTCCTCTTTGAGCTCCTCGATGAACAATAACGGGTTCATGCCCTTCTCAAACTTCATCTCCATGACTGCACGGAGTTGATGCACGAGCGACAACTTGGTTGCACCAACGAACATCTTTCGAAGTCTCTCCAGCATTCCAAACGGCGTTTCCTCCTCTTCAACAGTCTTGGACAGCCCTGGCGACAACGTCTTGTCGATCTTCCAGCGTGTCTGCTTCCGACGCTACATGTGTGCTCTGTATTTGTCTGCCTCTTGGTCTTTTGATGGCACTTCCTCCTTCTTCTCGCAGAAGTCCTCCCACAAGCCCTTGGCGTCCAACATGAGCTTCAGACGACTATATCAGCCGTTGAAGTCGCTGTTCTTGTCTTCCAGCAAGGGAACTTGATAAGCCACCTTACCAGCTTTCTTCTTCTCCTCCATCTTTGGCGCCTTGGCGCACCGCGAGGATCTCTGCCGAGTCTTTGGGCTCAGAACCACTTGGGAGATAGGGGCAAAAAGGGATATATTACTCGGTTATGGTTTTCTCAAGGAAGGTTACTACATTAGGGAGTAGTACCGTAATCGATTGAAAGGGGCATTTTGCCCCATGGTTCCCGAAAGGGTTAACTTTTTACCATGTATAAAAATGCACCTAAAAACTCGCCGCAGCGAAGCGGAGGCGCCACCTACTCATCCAACAAACCATGCCTACAGCGTCCGCGTAACGATCGCCCAGAGAGCTAGTTCGCCAATTACCGGTAAACCCTGTGGGGACCCCACCAATAAAATTGGTTTGGCTGTTCAGCCAGCTTAAAGCAGTAAAATACTAGTAGTAGTTATTAATACAGTTGGTGTACTGTATCTGTTCACGCCATGACAAAAGTGAAAGTTTATTGTCAAGGTTTAAATTGTGGCTTTAGAATACATGTAGGACGCTTACAGCTCGAATTCCTCTTCGTGGACGTCAAAGTTGCCGCCGCCCAGAGCGAAGATGGCCTCGTTCGTCGCATCCTTCAGCGCGGCGGGGCCGGACAGCATCACACCGACGGCAGGCAGCAGACTAGCCGAGTTGTCGCCCATCTTGTGCACCTCCAGCGTCTGCTGCAGCAGAGACTGTATCGCGGGGCGCTCGCCCACCACCACGTTCAAGTGGGTCAGGAGGTCTCCCACACTGTGGATGTCGCCTCCGAAAGCAGCGACGTTCGACTGCGGTGTGGCCGTGGGCACGGGCGTCGGCTCGCTGGTTCCCTCGCTACGACGGAACATGGCGAACTCGTACCACACGAACGCGTACACGACCACGATCGTCAAGCAGAAGATCGCCAGCTCGAACGCGCGCTCGAGCGGCCACAACTCGAAGTGGTTGGCTCCCTGGATGACTCCGTTCCCCACCGAACGGCGAACACAACCGCGATGGCCACCACGTACAGCACCAAGTGCATGACGAAGCGCAGCATGTTGCTCGAGCGCAGCGGCTCGTAGAAGGGTCGGGCTGTGAGGCTGGCGGTCTTAGCCGTGGCAACGTCCAGCATCTCCTTGGGGCTAGAAGTCTGCAGTTTCTGGGCGAGATCGATCTCCGAGTACGAGCCAGTCGCGTACAGGTGCGCGCGGAAGAGCTGCTCGTGTGGGTCCAGCTCACGGAGCTTGGCGAGCACGGGGGCGACAGTTTGAAGCACGCTCAGCTCACGGAATGTGAAGATGAAGGTGAAGCGCTGCGACCACGTAACACCGTTGCTCGACAGCTTGGCGGCCAGGTCGTCCAAAATGGCCAGCACGGGGTGACACCGATACCACCGCCGACCAAGCACACCGTTGGGTAGTCCTCGTACAGCTCCAACGAGGCGCCGTAGAAGCCATCCATGTACATCAAAGGAGCCACACCGTCGCGGTTGCAATCCTTGGCATACTGAACGAGCTTCTTGGACCAGTCGCCGAGAGGCTTGACCAGCAGCGTTACGTCCATGGGGCTCGTCTTCGGGGACGACGCGATCGTGAGCGCGTGCCACTCAAACTTCGAGATCTGCGGAACGTTCAGGTACAGGAAGTTGCCGACCTTGTAGTCGTACGTCGGCGAAGCCGGCGACGTGCCAGGGGCAGCGCGCCTGACCACAATCTTGACCAACTCGTCGTCGCCCGTGCCGATGACCGAAAACTCGCCGACCGAAACAGGAGTCATCGCATTCCAGCTCGAGGCAGCGCGGCTGACAAACCACACGCACCCCGACGGCAAGATCCACCAGATAATCTGCGCCCAGTGTAAGATTGCGAAAAGCACGGCGATGACGAACAAAACCCAGTGCGTGATATAGAACCACTCGTAGGCCTTGCGGCGGATGATGGGGAACGATGTCGGGATCATGAGCACGAGCGCGAGCACCGAGATGAATCCGAAGACGTTGAACCAGGCGTAGTAGCCGCCTCCCGAGTTGTCTAGTGTGAAGTCGCAGTTGGTGCACGGAAGCTGATTGACCTGCCACGTACCCACACGAACCCAGTTGACCCAGTAGCCGACCATGTGCACGACTCCCGTGATGACCGTCATGAAGCCGATCCAGCGGTGGAACTTAACGCCGTTCGCGTATGAGATGTTGAAGAACTCCATCCAGCCGGAGTTTCTTGTGACGGGTAGTAGTAGGAACGCCATGTTGTAGATGCACAGGTACGCAGCACTGATGCCGATGATGTTCCAGTACTTGGACGTGTCGAGCGTGCCAGCCTCGGTAGCGGAGTCAACGCGGCGGTCCCACTCGTACCACCAGCACAGCGCGTTGCCGCCGAGCACGTAGACGACACCGAAGATCCACTCACCCACCGAGAAGCGGGACACGCCTAGGACCGGGAACTTGGGTTTGCGACGCATGAGCATGGCAAAGCGCCAGACGAGCGTTGACGTCAAGCGGCGAGCCGTGTTGATGTGACGCAGGTACTCAATCAGCAGCACACTGACGATGAAGGGGACGATGCAGAAGATAAAGAGGAACGTGGGGCGGATCATTTCGGTGTGGCCGGTCTCGGTGATGTTACGGCCGATGCCCGTGTCGAGGATGTAGCCCATGTGACCGTGACTGCTCATGGCGGGCATGTCCGGGTAGCCGTTCCACCACTCCATCATGGTGTTCTGCAGGTTGAGCTCGTACATCGGCGCCCAGGTGGCGATGTTGCCGAAGATGAAGACGGCGATGCCCAGCACGATGAAGAAGCGGATGACGTGCACGGTGGTGGACGGTAATGCATCCGGGGTTGGGACGTGGCGCCTTGGGCTGCCGACATCAACCTCCGGGGTCTTGAGGACGTTGTAGTCCGCCATGGTCGCACCTGACGTTGGCAAGACGAGGCGAATTGAGGAATGGCGTAGAATGGCGGCGAGGTGCTGGTGGTCCAAGGAGGGCCACCACAAAGGTGCGATCCACGCCGACAACGGGCTGTCAACAATTGCAAGGGAAAGATGTGGGTGACCCACTGCCAGTGGCACTGGGTCTCTGCAACGCGGGAAGGTGGAGCTGCTGAGATTTGCTTGTCGTCGACATATCGATTCACCGTACGTGTTGATTGTGCATTAAAGCTACATGTATTATAGTCCTTTGCATTTATTTTGCCGTCTATTTTATACTCTAAAATAGACTTTGTGCAAATCAGTTTCGATTAGCCCCACGTGCAAAAGGCTGAGATGCACCCAACGATCTCGCTTTTGCACTCCCAGAACTGCATTTCTGCGTTTCCAGGCTGTAAACAAGACGGTTGTGCTACAAAATCGAGTTTTAGCGTTTAGCACCTGCCTTTTAAGCTTGCACTTTCGCTTCGGAGTAAAGTCGTAATTAGGATAAAATCGAGTTGGCAGGTCTAATATAATAGACTTTTATCGAGCCTTTTGCCAAAATATATGCAAAGCACAATACATGTACATGTAACATGTACTGTACCGGTACCGTAAGCTTATGTATGTAGACCGGCAAGCAACCATGCTGCGGCACCGCCGAGTGGGACGTGCGCGCTTGCATCGCTTGCTTCAAATCAATTGAATCTTACGTGTATCATCATTTCAGCGAGGTCGATCACATTGCTAAGGTGACTTTGGTGTCTGGCTGGATCAAAGAGACCAAGGCGGGAAACTGTTTTAATAATCACTTCTGTAAAAGGATCGCTAGAAAATGAAAAGGTCGTTGGAATGCAAACAACAATACGTACACTGGTACATGTACTGTGGCACCGCCAGCTTGGCAGCGGCAATACCACAATGTGGCGTTACGTGAATACTTCCTGCTTTGAAGAGATCATCTTTAGTTCTGACTAAAAAGATTGGTGACAATATGTTGGGGGATCACCATGATGTCGGGTGACTCGCTTCGAGCTGGAAAGAGTGTACACCAACCACGGCACTACAAAGTAGGATCCATTCATAAGCGTCTTCTTGATAAGCTGGAATCGCGCTGCCGTATGTCGACCGCACTTTGATCCGTACAATTTTTGGTCTAAGCATCAGGATTTCACCAAGAAGCTTCCGCCCAGCTGAATACGCGAGCTCACGTACATTGTGCGTCACGGTTATTGCGGTCCTGCGTTTGTTTGTACAGGTTGTAATGGGCTGCTAAAGTAACAATTTTCAATAGTAAAACACTTTTTGTAATACTTGTGTGGATGGTTTGCAAAAACGCATTTTTCAATAGTAAAGCACCTGTAAATACTAATACATGTGTATTTATATTTCAACTAAGAGACCAACGTTGTTGAATTGGCTCGACCATTTCAACAATGCTTTGCAACCGACGCCGCGGTCGCGCCGAGCGACTCGCGCGAGCCCTTCAACTTGAGTCAGACAGCATGATTTAGACGTGCCTGCACCATAATGGTGACCATTCACTTCTGTGTCCAAGTTGGACTCCAACCTGGTATGAATACGTTTACAGGGTTTAGAGGTTTGTGCGAAACGTTGACAGCTCTACACTGTAGTGCTGGCGGTGACGAAGCGCGCGGTCGGTCTTGTCAACGTCGACGTTGCCAGGCAGTATGTCGTGACGGAGTCGCCCGAGCAGCTGCTGAGGCGCTTCCCCGTGTTGGAGCCGCTGCTGCGCGATTGAGCAACGACGATTGTGCCGGTAGCCACCCACCACACCCGCGGCATTCATTTTTACATCGAGTTATTTTCGCACTCACTGCCGTCGCGTTGGTTTCAGACGCTGCCGTCGCGCCGTCCAAGCTCATCGAGGTCCAAGCTCATCAACCTGCCTACTGGAGATCAGGGTCTTCACGAAGCGCCCGAACCGCTCACATGAAGCCGAAAAAAAGTAAGAATGACGTGGATGGTCGTGTTGCCTTCGTTCTAATATTTCAAAAACGTAGAGGATGCCTACGGCCAGGGCTGCGAGCCCAACATGGGCAACCTGGCTCTGGCCAAAGCATCCAACATCAGCAGGAAATAAGAAACGATCCCCCAGACGAACAAGGTTTGGCTTGTTCCTGATGAAGTTCGAACGATTTGGGATATATTCTAAGGTGTGTTGTTGTATGTGCATGCATGTAGGCAACCTGCAATTCTGTACACCATCCATGCTATCTAAACGGATGAAGAATAGTCTCGATGGTGAAGAAGATATCAGCAATTACCAACCCAGACAAAGAATGTCTGAAACGTCAGCTATTCGTCACCAGATTGTCGAGGCTCATCAACAAATCGAAAATCAGAAGCCTGAATTGATACGCAGAGTCTTTAACACTTGAGAAGAGCTAGCAAGTGCTCTCAGTAAGTATGAGGAAGAAAATTTTCACTTTCAGATCCGAGACGCCTGTACGCGTGCTCAATACAACAAGTACGTATAAACGATTATTTTGAGAGAAAAAATCGCTGACTCGCTGCTGTTTCTTTAGAAAGACAAACGTGACGCCACTTCCGGAAGATGTGAAGTGGTATTTCAGAACATTTCGCTGTACTCACGGACCTCTTCAAAAATCAAGGGGCTCAGGTAAACGAAGACCAAAAATTCGATGCACAGATTGTGTAGCTCGATTCATAGCGACCGTGGACGTCCATCCTGGGGGTAGCAGCCAAATTGTGCTCAGCAATCAGGTATTGTGTTTCATGCTGGCCGTTTCTATTAAAATGAATATTAATCGGGTTGAATGAGAAACTACAGAACCATATCCACAACCATAACACCACAAAAAAGATTTACCAGTCGTATTTTGGAGCTAGCACGATATCGCTGGATGAAGAAGTACACCGAGATCTCTTTCTTTTAAAAAGTCAACACAAGCTCGAAGCACGTCACCACCTACTTGTGTGATAAACTTGGTACGTTTCTCTATATTTCTAAGTAATCTACAGATTTACCTGACTAACGAGTTGCTTAGGTCGGAGTGTAACACCTCAAGAGACGAGGAATCTACTCCGACGGATCTTTCATACCTCCTCTACAGAAAAGCGGCTAAACCACATTTTGAAGTCCTTCAGCGAGTATGAAGGAAACGACTTGCTATTGGGACACGATCAGTGTGAAATCACAACAATTGTAGCGCTGCAGACATCTACTCAAAAGGAATGCTTTTGCGTTGGGGTGATAGTCTAATATTGGACTGGACTCATGGCACCAACAACAGAGGATACCATTTAGGTAAGCATTTTAGTTTTACAAAATGCACGACGTTGTACGAGTGACATGTGTACTGATATACAATATGCAAAACAGGTAGTCTGCTTGTTACGTGCCCTACTGGTCGCGGAATCCCAGTCCTCGATTTCATATCTTTGGACCAAAAAGCTCCTACTCTGGATCGAATATTTGAATTCTTCAAAGAAAAGAATCCATCCTGGAATTCTATCTCTTCTTTTGTAATTGATAAGGACTTCACCGAGTGGAGAGTACTGGAATGCTGTTTTCCTTCAGCGAAGGTCCTCTTGTGCCAGTTTCACACAATCAATTGGTGGAAAAAGGTTGTACAGCAGAAACGGTTTAACCTGTCCGCGTTTCAGCGTGAAAAGGTTCCAAAATTTATTATGACACTGATCTACAGGTTCGTTGCACCATATAATTGGCCTTTATACATTTACTTATTAGAGACATGTTCATGATGCAGTCCAACGCTAACAAGCTACAACCGAAAGCTTGCAGCTTTTCGGGAATACTGTTCCAACCAGTGCCCAGATATTTTATCGTATTTCATGAAAAATTGGGACACTTGTCGTGATATGTGGGCCAATTGTGAGAGATCTTTATACTTTTCTGCGGGAAACTCGACAACAAACCGTATTGAGAGTAACTGGAACCAGCTTAAACTGCTGCTAAACAAAAAGACTAGCCTGGACTGTACTATTGAGTGTGTCCTCAATCACCAGTTAGTTGTTTTCCGGCAAGTTTCCTCGACTATTCACAGTCACATGGTCACGTCCCGTGCACCATCGGGAATACCGGTTTTTAGGTCGTGTTGCTGGGATATTGAGCGACTACGCGTTAGAGAAACTTCTACTAGAGTGGTAAAAGTATCTGGTTTACTTACAAAGTGCATATTCGCGTCCTCCGACTGCTTCTAATGAGTGGCAAATACGTTTGAAGGGTGAAATCTTTCACTGTGACGATATGTATTGGAGTTGCTCATGTCATTTTTACAAAAGCGTGCAATTAGTTTGCCAACATCTCATTCTCGTGGCTCGTCGCGGGAAGATGTGAATACATGCCAACTACACCTTTGCCCGACCAAGATGGTGCGATGCCACTTCAATGTGATGAAATACCATAAAACTTTCGGAAATCAAACTCAACAATTACATTAGAATATCTGCTACTTCATGAATTTTGTCTTCCCAAGTCCAAAGTGGTTTAATCGTGGTGCAAGGTGGTTGGGGAGCAATCGAGTTGGCGGGAACTTTGGCGCGCGCGCGAAAACGACGCTGCACCACTACGAGCTCTCTTAAGCTGGCAAACCCTCTCACTTCCCAACAACCTCCCTGTCGACCAGCCTCCCCGCCGCCATTCGATGCCAAGGCTCCACACCCAGCCGCTGCATGAGCACGCTTGCTCGACTCGTACCGCAGTGGCGGCGATTGGATGCTCGTGGCCGCCCACAATGGGATCTCCCCTACGTCGGCGCGCCGAATTGTTGAGTCTGGGCGAGTGGAGTTGCGTCCTCGCGGAGGATCGCGGCGTTCCTGCGTCAAATGTACCCCAGAAATTGAGGCTGCTCTCGAGGAGTACCTCAACGATAACTGCACGTACACCCTCGCCGCAATGAAGGACATGGTTCGCTACGACTTCGGCGTGGATTTGAGCACGACGACTATCAGCAACAAGCTCATAGGCATGCTGTACATAACCAACCAGGTATGTTATCCTCTCAATATTGTTAGATATGCTAAACTAACTACGAGTGTATTTATTCCAATGATGTAGGTCCGCGTAGAGCCAATGACCTGCAATAATGAGGCTAACAAAGCAAAGCGCATGACTTTTGCTAAAGAGCTGCGGAAGTACATGCACGAGGGGAATTTCATCGTGTACTACGATGAAACGAACTTTAACGTGTACTGTAAGCGCAGTCAATGACGTGCTAAACAGGGAGAGCGTGCGACGGTCGTGTTGCCCCTCTCCAAGGGTGCAAATCTGCAGGTGCAGTGCGCTGTTTCGACTGAGGTCGGTCTGGTGCACTATCGCTTGGAGCGAGGAAGCATCCGAATGGATGTCAACGCAGATTTCGTCGACGAAATTTACGAGAAGGTCAAGTCCTTGCCCACCTTCCACGAGCACTTTCAGGGCAAAAGGTGGTTGTCGTGCTCGACAACGCCCCCGCTCATAGCCAGACGGAAGAACGCGTCATCGAGCACGACGACCTGGTTCTCCTACGTTTAGCACCATACTCCCCAATGTGCAATCCAATTGAAGGTAAGACACAACATTTGCTATTGTTGTACACGCGTAAATGACTAAGAAGCAGCCGATCTGATGCTACAGGTTGTTTTAGCGTTCTCAAGGCGAAGATCAAGGGTGATCTCGCCTTGTCTCGCGAAGAGCTGGGTGCTGTTCGTCCTCGTGGGACAATCGCGGCAGCTCGAATGGCGATTTTGGAGCGTGCGGCGAAGCGATGCATCAGCTGCATAGATTTACGGCTTGTGAACAAGATGGCGCTGCACTGTCAACACGCAGTCGCAGCTGCTGAGCGCAAGGAAGACATGCAGTACGGCACCTAATTTGTGCCTTCGCGAGCCATTTTGCTCTTGGTTTTCGCCACTTTGCATTTCGCTAGTAACATGAATTTTGCTAATCAAAAATTCTGTTTTTAAATTTTCAAAATAACCACATTGAAGTGGCATTGCACCATCTTGGTCGGGCAAAGGTGTAGTGCTGTACCAACTCGCTGGAATATGAATGAGGCTTTTTAAGTCTAGATTTGAAAGAAAATGAGAGACATCTCGTTGAATTTTTAACAGATTCTGCGTCATGTCCAAAGACTGGGAAAGTTGAGTTCAATCTGAACGATAATGAAATCGACACTTCGGGTGACACTAAACCATCCACCGTGACCAGTGGTAAACGGGTCTCTTATGTTCGTTTGAAAAGATCTGAGAAAACACAACGCGTTGTTCTTTCCTCGTCCGAGAAGTTTGCTTACGCTAAAGCACTTTTTGAGCCTGTGGTACAACATTTGACCGAATCAGGGAGTGTTGACTTTAATAACGAATTGGAGCAGTGGATGTCCATTTTAGAGGATAACTTTAAAGGGCAATCCTGTTGAGAAATGCGTCGACGTTTCAGGCGGTGTGATCTCGACCGATACGGACGTAGATGATGTTGATTTGGACGATGTGTTGGATATTTTCGATCCATGCGAAGCTATAAGGACACTGGCTGAAATGAAGGATATGCAGACTCAGCTAGGAAATACCGAAGAAAAAATATGGTAACAGAGTACAGATCTTCGTTGAGCGTGGAAGATAATTGCCTCCCGTGGATATCAAATATCTCCAGTGCAACGGTTGGCACACAGACAATGTTCTCAAACAATTTCGTCTCGGCGTTCACGCAGACACAAATCGACGATATTCACATGGAAACTAGTTCTGCTCCTGTGCTGTCGACTCATCAAGTGTCTGAGTATTCTGCTGTATTTGATAAACTCAAATGGAATGCCGCGAAACAGAACACTAATAAACGAACACAACAGAAGCAGATAGCGAAAGCAAAGATGCCGCGATATGCAATGATTGCATATCCGGACTCTGCCATTCCTTCGCTTAGCAAATTGGTATACGTCTTGTATACGTATAATGAAAAAGGTTATGGATGTTTATCCAGTGCGGATGCCAGACAATTATCTAAATCGTCGACCTTCTTCCTTGTCAATCTTGCACCTAAAACCGGACGAGTACGACTACAACTATGTCATACCAGAAGCCGTGTTAATTCGCCTCGAAGCGTATTTAATCGAGCAAAATGAATCATTGTCCAGCCGAATTTTTGCCGGAGGTATTGGCAAAACACAACAAGAAGCTATTGATGCAGACGTCCATCACGAGGGAGTAAAATCCACTGATACAGTGATAGTTTTGAGGGTGGGGGTACCTTCTTTTCATGGTAAGTCTACACACTCTATATTGTTATTTCTTTAGAGAATATTTATCCACTTACAGTTGCTGTTTTTGTGCAGCCAATACATGAACTCTCCTAGGAGTTTCTATGACATTAAGCATATTTGTTCCAAATGGAACGAAGACATGAGATGGCTGATGGAGGATTGGAATCACGATGTCTTCAATTTCGTCGAGTTATTTGATTATGAAACCGCGTGCGCGTTCGTTTCTGACCGCATTTTCGGCCAACGACACAAACATCTTGCAGGGGATGTTGTGGCACAGTACGCTGCTGTTTCTTTGAGGAGTTCTTTTTCCTTTCAGGGTGGTACACGCCGCATACAATTTTCCAATGTGATCGGTGCTGTTGCAAGGTCTTGTTGGCTTAATGAGTCGGTTGTGGAGGCCTCAATAACATTGATTTGCGATAGTACTATCGACAGTATATGCATATCACCACTCGCATCAGCTGCAGGATGGTGCTACGACAAATCATTGGATTATGAATCGGCTTCCAGCATTATTATGCCTGCTAATCTGAATTCAGATCATTGGGGTGTAATCATGGTCATGTTTGACAAACAAGACCATTCAACCATTTATCTGTACGAATCTACGAACAGTTCTTCATACAAACACGAACTGCTGCAATTACTGGAGAATGGGTTGCTTCCCTTCTTAAGAAGTGTTCGACCTATGCCGGCTACTCAAATTATTCGACATATCACACATCCCACACAGCCTGATGGGTCAAGCTGTGGCGTGATGACAATTGGCATGTTATATTCTTTCCTTAAAGGACGTAGACAATTTCGAGATCAAGTGATCACGGTAGAGTCTGTTCGAGCAATGAGATTGCGAATTCTGTGGAGTTTGCTGAGGACTACAATACCTGATCCACTCCAAAGAAATGACCAAGATCATGCCAAAAATACACGCTTGCAACTAGAGCGTGTTTTCAAAGAAACATTCTTGGAGGCACAATCGATGGTTGTTAAATCAGATTACATAGTAATAAACTTCTTTTAAAAGTACCTTTTGGGATTTAATCCAATCTTTTCCTTAATCGCGATAAGTATTTAAGTGAACAATAAAACGAAAGCATGCACAGGCAAGAACGAGACCAAGGAGACCATGGATGGGAATGTCTACGAGCGGTAGCTCAATGGTCCAAACTAATCAGTCAATGGAAGGGTGAACACGGACCGAGACTCGAACTAGGCCTATATAGATTACACTCGAGTTAATTTGAATCCAGTCGAGTTATTATCAATCCACTCGAGTTAATTTTAATCCACTCGAGTTATTATGAATCCACTCGAGTTAATTTGAATCCACTCGAGGTAATTTGAATCCACTCGAGTTATTATGAATCCACTCGAGTTAATGTTAATTTGAATCCACTCGAGGTAATTTGAATCCACTCGAGTTAATTTGAATCCACTCGAGTTAATTTAAAATCCACTTGAGGTAATTTGAATCCACTCGAGTTAATTTGAATCCACTCGAGTTAATTTGAATCCACTCGAGGTAATTTGAATCCACTCGAGTTAACTTGAATCTGGATGCAGATTTACTCGAAGGGATGCAGAATTACTCGAATAGAATCAGAATCAGGTGATCATTTGGCCGCCCAAAAAAATACAGACGGTACGGTAATTGAAATTCATATGGTGACCCAAAAGGCTAAAAAAGACGTGGGCGCGGCCCTCCTTATTATAGCAACCCCATGTCAGTGACATTGTCACAGGGGGTCCAGCAATGCGTTGAGCTCTGGAGTCGCATCGTCTGCATTCCGTCACTGCACATGTTCTGGACAACTAAACGGAGGGATTATCGGGATACATATCTCTGTGGCATTCAGCAAAGTTGTGTGCTGCTCAGATATCCTGTGTGCTATTATAAATTGTTTCGTGTGCCAGCACAACACTGTTGTGTGATTTAAATACGTACTCTTGTTTGTAAATAGACGTTCTGAACTCTCACGCCCTCGAGTGAAAAGAATGAAACTAAACAGTTGTAAAAACAACATGCAGATGCAAGTGAAAAAAATAACATTAAATAAAAAACAAATATTTTACACAAATATTGCGAAGATAAACAATGGAAGGGTAAAGGGGCCGTAGCGCTCGAGCACGTTTATCACACTACAAGCACCTTTAAGCGCTAATCGTAATCAAAAATTACTCACGATAAAGGTGCAGTAACACGATTCGCACCACAGCCCAAGCAAGAAGACCAAGAGCTCGGATCTGCGCGGACTGGTCAAGCGGGCTGACTCGTAGGTATCATCCTACCTGGAGCGTCTGCTGGCGTTCGCCGCCGTAGAGAGCACCTTCTCGGTATCAGGTTGCTCGATTTTCTCGATACCTGGCCTGATGCCCGGTCTGCATGTCGTAGCTGGAGCAGTCTATGGTGACGTTCGCGAACATGAGCGACCTCATGAGCCGCTCGCGTTTCCTGTTCGACGTGTGCAGTGAGATGTCAATGGCACCCAGACTCCTGGACGACGAAGACATCTCCCGGGGGCTTGCCATGCTGCGCATGAGTAGTGCCCGACGACACAGCACCGTAATTTCGACCACGTAGACCGTGGAGCTGGAGCCGGCGCCAACTGCCAGTCAAGAGGAGCCTCACAAGAACGACTCGAACGAGACGGCCAAGACCAAACCAGCCGCCGCGAAGAAGCAGAAGGTTCGTCAGCACCAGTTGCTTTCCCCAGGTGCAAGACCTGCACCGCGTTGTTACTTTCCCCTTCGCGTCGATATTTTCCAACAAATTCGGCGACACATCACTGCTCAAGCTGGTAAGGTGAATGCAAGCAACAAATGTATATTATGAACTTGAATAGTGCTATCGTTTCGGTGTCACCAGATATTTTCAGCGCTGCTCTTGAGCTGATGTACCTCGCCTTTGTTGTCGCGTCCGATCAGATGTCTGCTGTTGTTTCATGCGGCGCGAATTATCTGCGATGAATACCAGATTTCGGACCAGTTCAGGGCTTATCGAGCACCGCTTCACTGTGACAATGTTTCCACTGGTTGAAAAACTCTCTCGGATGCGACGCTCGTGGCTACAGTTCCCAGCCACTTTCGGGCCAGCTGACTGAGGTATCGATACTTGTGCAGGTTGCCTCGCCACCAGTCAAACGGATTCATGATAGCATCCTCCTCCTCATCGCTTGTTTCAGCATCAGTCTCGGCTAGATATTTCTTCACCTCTACCCGGCACTTGTTGGTGACTGACATTGTCGTAGATTTGCGGCTCTTCTTTCCGAACAAATAGGTCGTCATGAAATCGTCGTCGGGCGGACTTGTTGAAGAAGCTGCCGATTTTGCCGATGCCGCACACGTAACTCGTGTGCGGCATCGGCAAATCGGCATCCAGATGGCGTCCTCGCCTGGGGGTTCCGCGAGTGTCGTCATAAAGCTCCTTCCTGTGAAACATTTCCATGTGGGGCAGAACTTGATGGTTTAAGGTCTTAAACGGAATTGACACACTGCAACGAGTGCAATACGCAAACTCAGCGTGCTCATTCTTAAAGTTTGGCGACAAATGCCAAAATTCCGCGCGGCAGCAAGTCTGACAAACCGCCAAAGTTCTGGTCGATGCTGTCGCTGCATGCAGAAAAGATGGGCAGGTGGTGTTTCCAAGTAGGTGGCTGGGCGGGCTCGGGGATGAGGAGCAGAAGCTTGGCCTTGATCAATGCTCCGACCGTCAGCACGGTCATTGCTCACAATGAGCCGACTTGCTTGAGCATCCCGCTTCTTTCGCTTGATGTCGGAGTTCGTAGAGGCGTTGACGGCGGCACACTGGTGGTGTCAATCGAAGAAATCGGCCAAGACTGCGGTGCAGGGTCCACCGGCCGGAGCTCGTCCATTGTCAACTAGACGAGGTAATCACTTCCAGCACGACCCTTTCATGAAAGATCCATTCACTTGAACTTTGTATTGTGTACAAATGACTTAGTCACATAAACTGCGGGAGTTTAGAAACGTTTTGCAAACCCGACTCTGAGTTTAGGTTGGCAAAGTTTCCGAAGTTTAGACCCCTAAACGTTGACAGCTCTAGCCAGCACGCCGCATGAACGGAAGAAGACATTCAGATTGTCCAGGCCGCGGATCAGCACATCCGCGCTGTTCTCGGCACTGACCTCGACTGCGTGTCCGAGGCCCATGATCCAGCACTGGCCGTCGAGGTACAGAATGTGCGATGCAGACAAGTGTCCATGCACAAGTCGAGCGCGCTGATACAGGCTACGTATGACACGCAGTAGGTCTGTGTAGGTGTAATAGGTTGTTGGCATGAAAGCCTCACGCAACTCTACAGTTGGGAGAGCATCTGGGATACGACGGTGGCGCCATCCTAGTCGATACTCTCCCACAGAGCTGGTAGGAACAATGTGCTAGGAGTAGACAGCTTACTTTTACTTTTACTTTTGCCTTGACAATACACTCGGCATAATTGTTCAGGGAGTGCCAGTTCCCCCAGAGTGTCTTCAAGCGAGACCTACTACAGTAGGCGCTGTGAAGCTGTTCGCCGCTCAGACTTGCGTCTTCCAGGGAAGCTGCGCGGTGGCCACCTGATCCCACGAACTCGGTGACTAGCATGTGCTCCCGAAGGACGAGAGGCTTTGGAACTCGAGCGCCACCACCTGTGGACACTTGTTTTCCCTCTGCTTCAGTGACAACCTCCATTGTGAGCGCTGCGGATGCACGACTTAGATTCTTGTACTCGCGCTCGCTCTGGGCCTTAAGGTTCGGCGAATAGGTTTCTTTACGTAGCCCATGCCGTACCTCCGACCAGTTTGATCACAGTCCGTGACCTTGGCGAAGTCACCCTTGTTGGTCTTGAACACCTTCAGCGCCAGCTCTCGCTCATTCCCTGTCGATTTGTTCAGTCCGACGCCGTGGAATACGTTGGCGTCTTTGCCTGTGTGCACACGCGCCTTCACCGCAGTCACCAGTTCCTTGTGTACCAATTTACGAAGAAGAGCCTGCGTGCCCTCGTCGAATATGCTCTCGTGGACCCCGCTGCCGTTCCTGCCGAGGTCTATGTGAGCTGTGGCGAGGAACGTCCCGCGATGGCCTTCGAGTTTCGCCTGGCGCCGCATCGACTCACGCAGCGAGTTGAACACCTTCCCACCCTCGAAATCGCCGGTGCAGTCGTTTGCGTCTTGATCGAAGTCCTCATCATGGTCGTCGTGGTAATCTTGATCCACTGTTAAGGCGCCGGCTGCTTCTCCTCACTGCCCTCGCTGTCCTCGCCATCGAAAGCAACGTCCTTCAGCTCTGCTAGTTGTATCCACTCTTCGTCCTGCAGCCTCAAAGCGAGCTCCGCGTCCATGATTTCCTGTAGCGTTGGGCTAGAGGGTTGCGTTGAGGCAGAAGCGAGTGCTGTCCTTTGCCACGGACAGGTATTCGCCATGGCTTGTGTGGTCTGTAGCTACAGTGTGTTGCTTTAGCTCTGAGGCGTCGAATTGGGAAATGAATGAGGAAGAGAGTGGCGAATAGCAAGAGCAAGTTGAAGTGAAGGTCGCGAACGAGTGATGGTCATTTTGTTGCCTATGAGAACGTTCAACGAGGCTTCACTCCGGTTTGGAATCAGAAGAATCAGAAATGCGTACCGTGGCACGCCAGAAAATGTCATCAAGGACTACACGTAGAGCGGTCCGTACCATAGTTACCTTGCTTCAACTCTGTTAGTCTTCAATTGAGTGCAGGCTGAATAAGCTCTGTGTATGTCGGGAGAAGATTGCAACATTGCCACATTGGCATTTGATCATCGACTCGCCATTTCTATCGCCACTTGAAACAAACCACAGCATGTATGTCCGAGACAGCCAGCTCCCCGATTTTCAAAGCAATTGTTCGCGCTATCGCGGTACCAAGGCGCAAGTATTCAGCACCATGGAGTTTCTCGTGTTTGCGCGAATGCAGGGCTGACGGCGTCAGGGTAGCAGCGCTGGATCGACAGTTTGGAAGTCACAATGACACCTCTATCTTGGCGGCCACGTGTTCTGCGTGCATTGGTCGATTTCTTAAGCCAATCAAAACAGTAGAAAGTGACGGTTTCATCTTAATAATGAATTTTGAAAAAGAAAGTGGCCTTAAATTTACGGACAGGAAGTTTATAAACGGTCTGAGTGGCATATGATGCCTGTTTTGATCTGGCTGGCCAACCAGGACCACTATTAACGTGTCTTTGGCCTGCACGTCCTTGCCAACCTTGACTGTGAGCTTCGCCTACGACTCAGTCTTTCTCCATTCGTACATGAAATAATCGGCAGTGACCAGCATCTAAAATGAAGGGGCCGACATAAACTATGTGTAGTATTAATATAGTACACATAAATATTACGGTTAAATTACGGGTTGTCATCATGTTCGTGACTGTGATGTGCCTCAAACCACAGGCACATACCGTCACATACTCGTACTTTTCATGCACGCGTATGTGACAGCAGCTTCCGCCAAAATCTATGGCAAAATGCAACGCTAGTAGTATTTTTAAACAGTAGAGGATGTTAGCAAACTCATAAATTCCCGATACGACTTCCGACTCGCGTTTTTATGTTTTCGGTATTTACGACATTTCCAACTATGTTAGCAATCTCGTAAATCGTTTTCTTATTTACGAAATCACCCTAACTCACTCAACCATGGAGTTCGCTTTCCTGGCTCGTGACCCACGCACCCGTCTTGTACTTCTACTTCAATGAGACAGAGCGGCTTCGCACCCCGGACGTCCGCTTGGCTCAACGAGCGCTGCAAGGATTATTGCCAGGATTATTGCCTCACGAAGGAAGGAATCCGTTAACTCAGGACTGCACTGCGATGTCCGCACTACGACAGCAAGGCCCAGCGCAGTTTTTGCTATTAATAAGGCAGAGCTAGCGACATCACCCCTTGTCTTTATCTTGCTAATACGTAGTAAGTAGCGTACGGGGCGTACAGTACCTAGTCATAACATACAAGAGGACTAAGTCTAGCTCCTCGCTCCTGGGTAAATTTTCCGCGTCTGCTTCGCTTAGACTTGGCAGATTTGGCAGGTATTGTAGCAGGAGACTGCTCGCCAGAAGAGGGGCGGAGGGAGGGGGCGTCGGGTGGGTCGGGTCGTCCGTGGCAGAAGAAGGGGAAGCGGGCTTAGCGACCTCAGGTGTCTGACACCGTGTCATGCATGCTTGGTGCTGAGTGAAATAATATATATAGCCAATCAAAAGCCTAGTCATGTCGTAAGAGCTCTTACGACTTTCTTGGAGAATCCCGTACGTACACGACTGCCATTCTACGAGATTGAACACATAGACAGTACACCGCGCGTTTCTTTGTCCCCATCTCGTAAAATACGAGTTTGCTAACATCCTCTAGTATACCAGGCTAAACCGGAGCTGAAAGTGTGGGGGATTTGAAACAACGAACCCCGCATCGGGAGTCAGAGCTTTAAAATTAATAGATTTAGACACTTAGTGATGTTTTTAAGCCCATTTACGACTTGCAGAAGATGTCGCCTTCAGTGAGTTGATGAACCAGCGTCTTCAAAATAATATCTCCGGTCAAATGCATTGACTTCATGAGCAGAGGTCACTGCTCTCCAAATGACATTATTAACCTACCCCTTAGTGGTACCTTGAAGATGTGCACACGTTCCCGCTGGCAAGACCGTCATCTCGACCATCCTTCTTCTCGAGAGGAATCTTCGCCAGCCCGCTCGCGTACGTGCCGGGTTTATCAAGAGAGCGTTACGTGTACAAGTTGCCGCAATATTCAGAGAGCGACACACCGTGCGCACAAGAGGCTCGTAATCTGCTGTGTGTTGGGCAAATGGCCGTTTGCTATGTGGCCCACGTAACTGTGGCACCGCTACTTGAAAATGGAAGAGAAGGTGTAATGGCCTCCTAGCACTGGAACCCTTGTTCACGACGCAATATTTCAAAAACTACGTAGTGTGTTAAGTTGAAAGAGCCTCAACCGAAGCAGAAAGAAACAAGCTAGAATTTACGCTTTCATTATCATAGTTGAGGTGTTCGTTTTGCTCAAACCCTCACTGAATGCTGTTTTCCGTTCCGATTGAGTCAGGTATGGTGTGTTAAGAGTAGCTTAGTGTCAATGTTGACAAGGCCTTCCGAATCGTGAAAAAGCTGCTCATTCAGCGAAGATCAAGAAGACTTTTCTACGGTTATATATGCGCACGTCGATACGAATGGCTAGCGTCACGTTAATAGAGAGGAAAATACATAAGATTAATAGCAAAGCCCCGAAGGCCGCCACCAGGACGGTGAGCATCCAGCCGACGGCCTAGAAGAACTCAAGCAGCACGACGACTGCGGCTGCGGTAGTCCCAACTTCGGCTGAATACGCGTGGGTGGACTCTGTTATCAGCACAGTCGCTGCCAACTCAACTGAGTCGCTCGACCCTATGCCGGAACCGTCTAAGGATATTCATGAAGACCTAGATGTTGATTTCTCTGGCTCCAAGCTTGGAGAAGAGCAGCGCGGACTCAGGTGCGGGTTGTTGACCTCGTTCCGAGGAATGTTTGTAGATACCTCAATGGCTTCTGGAAGAACGGATCTGCTTAAGTTCTCTATTGATACGTGAACGCATCAGCCGATGACACAGCGTCTGTACATGGTTTCCAAGGCCGACGGAGACGTAATGGAGGCTGAGCTTCAGCAATATCTTGACTTGGGCCACATACGCCCGTCAACGAGTCCGTGGACAAGGCCAGTTATGCTGATTCGCAAACGGGACGGTGGCATTCGGTTTTGTATCGACTATCGCCGTCTCAACGCAATCATCATTAAGGACTGCTACCCCATGCCTTTCATCGACGATATTTTGGACGTCTTAGGGAACGATAAATTGTTTCCACCATGTATATCATCTCTGGATACTGGAACGTCCCTATGGCTTTCGAATTTGTGGAAAAGACCGCCTTCACGTGCAAATACGGCTTATACGAGTGGCTCGTGATGCCGTTCGGACTATGCAATGCTGTGCCCACTTTTGAGCGGTAGATGGAAAATGTTCTCGTGGATCTCAAATGGAGAACTTGCTTGGTGTCCATGGATGACTGTGTGATGTTTAGTAGCGACTTTCCAACGCACTTGGTGAGACTGAAACAAGTGCTCGAACGCCTCAGAGCGGCTGGCTTCAAACTGAAGATGAACAAATGCAAGTGCGGCAGAGACCAGGTAGCGTTTCTAGGGCATATTGTGACACCGTCCGGTATTCTGCCGAACCCTGAAAAGGTGAAGGCCGTAATAAATGTCCAGCGTCCTCACGATTTGCACACCGTTCGGGACTTCCTGGGCTTGACCAGCTACTTCCGACGTTATATATCCCTGGTTATGCGGACATCTCGGCCCCAATCGAGCGATTGAAGATAAAGGACATAGCATTCCAGTGTAACGAGGACTGCGAAGCTTCTTTCGTCAGCTGCAAAGGCGATTAGTTGAACCTTCTATCCTAGTGTATCTAGACTTTTCGAAGCGCTTCAATCTTTATGTGGATTCTTCGAAGTTGGCTGTTGGAGCGTGCTTAATACTGCAGACATTCGATGAACGTGACCGGGTGGTCGCCTACGCTAGCAAGCTACTAGTAGCGTCTGAGAAGAACAGGATACGCAACCAAGATGGGACCTCAGAGATTGAGTGCTGGGGTATCATCTGGCCAAAGAGGAAGTTTCGATGTTACCTTCACTGCCAAGAGTTTGACCTATACACGGATCACAAGGCATTATTGTGGTTCTTCAACGAGAACAACAGGACCAGCAACGCTAAACTATCCAGGTGGGCGACGGAGTTGTCTCAGCTACGCTTTAAAGTGTACCACAAAGCTGGTACTACCATGGGGCATGTAGACGGATTATCTCGGCTTCATACTGCTACTGTGAACGCTCTAACTATGGCGGATTTGCTGAATGACTCTAACTCAGACGATGAGGGTCTCATCCAAGTCGGGGAGAGACGCTCGATACAATCGAGGAACAACGCGGCTGATGGACCCAACACACTAGAGGGTGGTCTAATCGAGGTCGGGGAGAGCCGCGCATCGACCCAGCTAGACCGAGCGGCGTCTATCCTGACGTCATAGTCGACGAAGAAGATGAGGCTGGATTGACCTAACCTTTTGGTTGCTTCCCCGGTGGACGAGTTCGGACTCGACCGGGAACGGTTCGTCGAGGAACAGCACCATACTCCATGGATTCAGGCTCTAACGGCCTTCTTGGAAGATGGAGCGCTAGCCTTAGATGCTCAATTGCGCGTATGCATCCTACAGATGGCACCCACTACGGGCGAGGAACGGAATCCTCATGAGACGTGTCCACCTGCGAGCTTGTCGGGGTCACACTCGTGTTATCAGTGTTCACGTGATTCCTTTGGCGTTCGTCGAAACGGTGCTACACTACTGCCACTCGGATGTGCTCACCGCCCACGCTGGTCTGAAAAGACAATTGACCTAGTGCGCAAACACGCTTACTGGCAAGGATGGATAAAACATATGGAAGAGTATGTGCAAGCGTGTGCTACTTGTGGAAGCGGGAAAGGATACCGCCCTTGGAAGAACGTCCTTATGCAGAGAATGCGCGTTCAGGAGTTGTCAGGACCATTCTCGTTGCTGGTAGTTGACGCGGTGGATCCTCTGGTGACCACCCCTCGCGGCACCAAGTTCATTTTGTTGCTCGCTGACTTCTTCTCTTGCTCGGCCGAGCTTTCGTGTGCCTACTCTAGACACGATCACTTCCGTGAATGTGATGGTTGTGAGACTGATGACGCAAGATTGGAACGACAACAACGTGATCGAGAGCGACATCGGCGTGCGTATTGGGCTGTGAGTGGCGACGAGCGACATCGGCGTGTGCATTTGAGTGTGAGTGCCGACGAAGCAAGCCAACAATCAGTCGGTGAATTCAGTCATGCTTAACTAGACAGCGAGATTTCAAGACTCCACCCAGTGTACAACCGTACGAAAGACAGTGTGCTGCACGAACTAAGACTGGCACAAGGGCCATCCGGACTCGACGAGAAGACTTGCGCTGTGTGTTACTGCTGCAAGCTCCGCAAGTCGATCCACATGATTTCTATCATGGACTCGGACCGTGTTCAGCGAATGCGCTCTGTATTGTCAAGCTCAGGTGAGAATTTGTCGGCAGAATTGCTTGCTGAGTACGACTGCTCTGAGATGTTTGAAGAGTTGAGCGGAATTTTCTTTTCAAGCGAGGCGTTCATCCAGATGGCTATGTGCAGGTGTGCGAGCAGTGTCACACAAGCCTGGAAAAGCAAACGCTACCTCAGTTTCTGGTTCGCCACTCCCGGCGGTTTGCAGCAAACGACAAGTCGGTGTTTGCCCTCATGTTTTCTCACCTGTTTCCGTATGTCAGAGGCCATCCAAGCGAGCAGCGGGACATTCCAGTGTCATTAGATGCCTGCATCCGCCATTACAGCATGATGAGCACGAAGGTTTGCGGAAGACGAGTTTTTCATGCTGGTCTGCTTCCGAAAAAATGTATCTACAAGTCGCGCTCAAATGCAAGCGCAATGCTGCCTTGTTTGAATCCTACAGTGCTCTCACCGAATAATCATTGATAGAAGCTCTTCAGCAGAAACAACTACGTCGCCAAGGCCAAACGACAGCAAGTATTGATCGGCGGACTCGAAGAACTGCTTCGCATCTACTACACGACCAAGTATGTCACCAAGGCACAGAGTCTCATTGACTCGATAACTGCGGTTGCCTTGGCTGCATTTAAGCGACGTCGGCTGCAATAGCTACAAGAAGAGAGCAGCCAAGTCAATCGCCCCACTCTCGGGTGCAGACACGTTGATTCTCAGGTCTTGGCGATAACCAATCGGCGCGAAATCGCTGGTCCGCTTGCTGTGCTCTATCTGCTGCGTGGGTCATGCGCCTACATGAGTACTCCATGCGCTTTTGCTCCCTCTTAACACTGTTTTGCATGAGCTGAGCGAGCAAGACGCGCACTCATGTGATCTGCTCGAGCTACGAGAGTGTAGCCCTAGCGTTACTTTCCGAGCACTATGTTTTTCGACCTTCAGTGCTTGGCTCCCTTTGCCTCCACCAGTTTGCGATGAAGTACTTTCGGCGAAAACAAACCCAGTCAACAGCAGCATCCAACCTATTCTTGCCTGGCCACCCACTGCATAGCTCATTTTGCGTTGGATACCATCAGGCAGAAGTCGTTCCGGTCGCCACTGGTGTGCGCATGCCATACTTGGACTCCGGAACACCTCGGGAGCTCGTCGTCAAGCGCAGCCAATGCGCGCTCGTACTGTTCAAACCCTTTCGAAGCGTCCTGGTCCTAGTCAGTGATTCGATGAGCGAGGCAGCGTGGATCAACGCGTACTTCCTATGGGAACCCACGCGAACGAGCTTTGTCCGCGAGATCATGGCTAATATGGACGATTACTATCGCGCAAGGATACAAGCAAAAGAAGAAGACGAATACGATAGAGAACTGAGGTTTCTGGAGCTATTCGATGGTTTGGACTCAAATTCCGTACTTAAGCCGACAACAACAGTAAACCATAACCTTTGTGTAACCCTTTAGCTCCAAAAGCTAGCTCCATGGAGTTATCGAGCCCCCCTGTTCCACGGCGCTATTTCGCGACATATTGATTTTTGTATCCATCTCACTCCAGACTGGATACTCCAAAACTACACTTCAAAAATGGTATCTGGACAATCATCTTGGAGCAAAATCGAAAATAGCTCCAGAGTTTGAATAGCTCCAGAAACTACAGTTCTCTGATAACACCGAGCTGGACGATAAAGCTGACCGTGACGAAATCATCGGTACGTGCAGTGATGTTGAAGCAGCAATTGACGACATTGCCTATGACGATGTGACTTCAGCAGACGCTAGAGTCAACGATTCGTTTCTTCTACTTGATGAGAATGCTGTCAGCAGTACAAGCGAGTCGAGGCTGCCAGTCTTCCCGACTTCAAAGTCTGACTGAATCACATCAAGTACCGTGTACCAAAAGCTCTTGGTTGTCAGCGCACACAGTGCAGTCGACAGCTCGATTCATTTAAGCCATAACGAGAATGTACTGGATATACCAATCAACGAACTAAAGTAATGGGTGAAGGATTCGGCAACCGACGAAACCGAATCTTCACCGACCTAGCGTACCGCTAGTGAACGACCTGCAGACGTGATTGAGCTCATTCAACGCGCACTAGATTCGGATCGCGAGGGGTTGCCGCCGAGCGAGCAGCATGACAGTCCACCACT
>JAAKBF010000139.1:0-18283 GCA_012656075.1 Phytophthora hibernalis
TTATTAGTCAAGTTTCTGCAGCTTTTGCTAAAAATGTATTTGGTTACTTAGGTATGGTTTATGCTATGTTATCTATAGGTCTATTAGGTTCTATTGTATGGGCACACCATATGTTTACTGTAGGTTTAGATGTAGATACTGAGCTTATTTTTCTGCAGCTACTATGATTATAGCGGTACCTACCGGTATTAAAATTTTTAGTTGGTTAGCTACTTTATGGGGCGGTTCATTAAAATTTGAAACACCTTTATTATTTACTTTAGGTTTTATTTTATTATTTGTTATGGGTGGTGTAACTGGTGTGGTTATGTCTAATTCGGGTTTAGATATTGCATTACACGATACTTATTATATTGTAGGACATTTCCATTATGTATTATCTATGGGTGCTGTTTTTGGTATTTTTACAGGATTTTATTTTTGGATTGGAAAAATATCTGGACGTAGATATCCTGAGATTTTAGGCCAAATTCATTTTTGGTTATTCTTTATTGGAGTAAATGTAACTTTTTTTCCTATGCATTTTTAGGTTTAGCAGGTATGCCTAGAAGAATTCCGGATTTTCCTGATGCTATGAGTGGTTGGAATGCTGTAAGTAGTTTTGGTTCTTATATTTCTTTTTTCAGCTCTTTTTTTTTTTTTTATATCGTATATGTAACTTTAGTTCACGGTAAAAATAAAAAATTAATTTTATTATTATTTTTATAATGATAATAAAATTAATTATTAATAATATAAATTTAATTTATAGTGGTCTTTTTTTTTTTTTAATAAAAATATAGCCTTTTAGTGAAAATAAATTCAAATTTTATTTAATTTTTATCATATAAATGATTACTATATATATTAATAATATAAAATTAAATGTTAATAAAAATTTAACAGTATTACAAGCATGTAATAACTTTAAAATAGAAATTCCTAAATTTTGTTTTCAAGAAAATTTACAAATTGCAGGTAATTGTAGAATGTGTTTAGTTGAAATTGAAAATTCACCTAAACCTGTAGCTTCATGCGCAATGCCTTTAATGCCCAATATGCGTATTTTTACTGATACACCTTTAGTACAAAAAGCACGTGAAAGTGTTTTAGAATTTCTATTAATAAATCATCCATTAGATTGTCCTATATGTGATCAGGCATCTGAATGTGATTTACAGGATCAAACCATGATTTTTGGTTCTGATCGTAGTCGATTTTTTTAAAAAACGTGGAGTAGAAGATAAATATTGTGGTCCTTTTATTAAAACAATTATGACTCGATGTATTCACTGTACACGTTGTGTACGTTTTGCAAATGAAATTTGCGGTATTGATGATTTAGGTACGACAGGTCGTGGTAATAAAACAGAAATTAATTTTTATTACCCTAAAATATTTAATTCTGAATTTTCAGGTAATTTAATTGATTTATGTCCTGTAGGTGCTTTAACTTCAAAACCTTATACATTTAGAGCACGTTCTTGGGAATTAAAAAAAAAGAGGGTATTGATATTTTAGATAGTATCGGTTCAAATATTAAAATTGATATTTTTAATAATGAAATTGTACGTATTTTACCTAAAACTAATTTTAATATAAATAAAGAATGGATTTCAAATAAAACTCGATATTTTTTGATAGTTTAAAATATCAAAGATTAAAATATCCTTTATTAAAAGATAATGAAAATAATTTTAAAAAATTTCTTGGGTAGAAGCTTTAAATATTATTAATCAGAAAATTATAACTATAGATAGTATTAATATTAAAAGTATTATAGGGAATTTAACTGATTTAGAATCTATTTTTTTATTAAAAAAATTTAAATAAATTAGGAATTCATAATATTATTTATGAACGGTTTTTAAAAATCAAAATAAACAAATAAATTCTGATTTAACTTCAAATTTTTTATTTAGTAATACTTTAAAATCTATTGAAGAATCTGATCTTTGTTTAATAATTGGAAGTGATATTCGTAAAGAAGGTTCTATTTTAAATATTCATTTAATTAATCGTTTAAAAAAGGGGAATTTTAAAATAGCGTTTATAGGTAATAAAACTGATTTTATTTACCCTGTTAAACATCTAGGTTTAACTTTTAAGACTTTAATTAACATAATATTAGGAAAACATTATTTTTGTAAAGATTTAAAAAAATCAAAAACCTTTAATTATTATAGGTGAAAATATTTTAAATCAAAAAAATGGTTTTTTTTTTAGAAAAATTAAAAAATTAACTTTTTAAATAAAAATATTAATTTTTTTACATCACAAACATCTTTAATTAATTTTTCGAAATTACTTTTTCAAAATCAAAAATTTATTTAATAATTCACAATTATATTATTTATTTAATACAAATTTACAAAATAAGTTAAAAATAAAAAAAATAGTTTTATTATTTATCAAGGTCATCATTTTACACAAGATGCGCAAAAATCTAATTTAATTTTACCGGGATTATCTTTTTAGAAAAAAATGGTATGTATCTTAATTTAGAAGGTTTTATTCAAAAAAATGAAAATATTTTAAATTTAAATACAGAACAACGTAAAGATTCTATTATTTATCGAAATATTTATAAATTTTTATTAAATAAAAACCAATTAAAAAAGATTCATTTTTTAAAATTAAAGATATTTTACCTTATTTATATAAAAAAAATAAAAATTATTAATAATTTTAGTTTTAATAAAAAATATTTAAAAATTAATATAAATTTTTTAGATTTATTAATTAAAAATAATTATTATACAAATATATTAGAACAATATTCAAAAATATTAATTAATTCTAATAAAATTATTAAAAATAACTCAAAACCATTATGATATACACAATTTTAAAATTTTTAATTTTAGTATTACCTTTATTAATTGCTGTGGCATATTTTACGTTAGTTGAACGTAAGGTATTAGCTTCTATTCAAAGAAGAAGAGGACCTAATGTTGTAGGTACTTTTGGATTATTACAACCATTAGCTGATGGTCTTAAATTATTTGTAAAAGAAACTGTGTTACCAAGTAATGCAGATGTCGTTTTATTTATATTTGCACCTATATTAGCTTTTTTTTAAGTTTATTAAGTTGGACTGTAATACCTTTAGGATTCGGTATGTTTTTTACTGAATTAAATATAGGTATTTTATATTTATTAGCAATATCATCATTAGGGGTTTATGGTATTATTATTGGAGGTTGGTCTAGTAATTCTAAATATTCTTTTTAGGTGCATTAAGATCTACAGCTCAAATGATTTCTTATGAATTAACTATTGGATTTTCAATTCTTTCTGTAATTGTTTGTGCTAAGTCGTTAAATTTGATTTCGATAGTATTAGCACAAAAAACAGTATGGTATTGTTTTCCTCTTTTTCCTATTTTGTTAATTTTTTTATTTCATGTTTAGCTGAAACTAATAGACATCCCTTCGATTTACCTGAAGCTGAAGCTGAATTAGTTTCTGGTTATAATGTTGAATACTCTGCTATGGGTTTTGCATTATTTTTTTTAGGTGAATATGCTAATATGTTATTAATGAGTAGTTTAACAACTATTTTATTTTTAGGTGGTTGGTTAGCCCCTTTTCCCTTTAGTATTAAATTTATTAATTTTTTACCAGGATCTTTTTGGTTTAGTATTAAAGTTTGTTTTTTTGTTGTTTTATTTGTAGTTGCTAGAGCTGTTCTACCTAGATATCGCTATGACCAATTAATGCGTTTAGGTTGGAAAGTTTTTTTACCTTTTACCTTAAGTTGGTTTTTATATACTGCAAGTATTTTAATAAGTTTTAATTGGTTAATTTAATTATGAGTATATTAAATCATTTTATTTTTACTTTTTTTATTTTGTCTAGGATTATTCGGTATAATTTTAAATAGACAAAATATTATAATTATTTTAATGTCTATTGAATTATTATTATTATCAATCAATTTAAATTTCATTTATTTTTCAGTTTGCATTGACGATATAATAGGTCAAGTTTTTTCATTATTAATTTTAACTGTAGCAGCAGCTGAATCTGCTATAGGTTTAGCTATTATGATAGTTTTTTTAAACTATACGGAGATATTTCTATTTATAAAATTAATTTATTATCATTATAGTTATGATAATAAATTAATAAAAAATAAATATTTAAACTATATTAAAACTTAAATTTAAAATAATAATTACAATTTTAAAATTTTCCATAGATAAATGTACCATATAATAAGTTATAAATAGTGATAATTCTTATTAGTATATATTCTCATAGTTTAAGTAATCATTAATATCAAAGATATTTTGACTTATCTGAACTTTTTAAAGTTGTTCTAAATAAGGACCCTTACTTTCAGTTAATTTTAGTAAATTAAGTCAAAGATTTTTGTTATTAATATGAATGTATATACTATTTTATATGATCTCATAGATAATTAATATATTATTTTTTATATTTTATTTAATAAGATCTTTATTTAAAAATTATAAACTTAAATACCTGAACTGCTAAATATAGTTGACTTGAAAAACCTTCTCCCTAATTTACTCTACTAACTTATCAAAATTTTATTTTATATTTTTTAAATTATTGATTTTATCAAATTTTAGTCTCTTAAATATTTTATTTAATTAAAAAGGTGGACTATATTTTACTTTTTTAATAAATTTATTTTAAATGTTCTTAAAAAAATCACTTAAAATTTTAATAATTTTACACATAATTTGATCAAATTCTTCCCTATTTTGAACACGTATGTTATCTGTAAGGAAGAATTTATGAATTTCTTTTAATACATATAAGATTGTACCTTTATTTGAAGGGTTATCTAAAACTCTCTGTACATTTAAGTATATATCTCTAAATAAATCCGAATTAACAATTTCAACTAGTTTATCCAATAATATTTGTAAGTCATTTATATTGGGATTAGTGTTTGAATCATTTGAGTTATTAAAAAGATAATTACACAAATTAATGCGATCATAGCTGCAATTTTATAGTACGCTATAGTTTGTTTTTGTGATGATGTTACATTATTTTTATTTTCTGATAAATCTTCTTGATCAGATTCGTCTATTTCAAAATCAAAAAAAAAAAACTAATAGTTTTTTAAAAAATTTTATAAAGAATTCCACAATTTTTATTTAATAATTATAGTTTTATTAAAACTAATTACAACCTCTTGGACTCGAACCAAGATTTTAAAGCTTAGAAGGCTAATACTCTACCAATTAAGTTAAGGTTGTTTTAGTTTTATGTTTTTAAACAAATTTGTTTGAATGTACATTAAAAATAGCTTTTAATGAATTTCTTGAAAGTTGTTTATATATGTTTTGTTTAATATTGTTATTTATTTATATTATAACGTACTAAATAGGCTTCAAATTTACCTAAAAAGGGTATAATTATGATAAAAAAAAAAATAATAAATCATACTTATTATACCAATTTCAGTATAAGGGTATTCAACTGGACATTGTCCTACCCAACCTAATAATAAAAAGCTATAACTAATAACCAATAACAAATTTTAAATAGAGGTCTAAAAGCAGTACTTCTAATTTCAGATGAATTAGAAAATGGTATAGTTAATAAAATAATTAAAGAACCAAACATTGCAATAACTCCTCCAATTTTATTTGGGATTGATCTTAAAATAGCATAAAATGGTAAAAATACCATTCAGGTACAATATGTAAAGGTGTTTTCATTGGGTTAGCTTCAATATAATTATCAGGATGACCTAAAGTATTTGGATAATAAAATATAAAAATAAAAAAATTAAAAATAAAATCATTAACCCAAATAAATCTTTTGTATAAAAATACGGATAAAATGGTATATTTTCTGTTTTTAAAGTTATACCTAAAGGATTATTTGAACCAACTTCATGTAATAAGATTAAATGAATTAAAACAGCCCCTACTATAACAAAAGGAAATGTAAAATGTAAACTAAAAACGGTTTAAAGTAGGATTATCTACAGCAAAACCGCCCCATAACCAATCAACAATATCTTTACCTATTAAAGGTATTGCTGAAAATAAATTGGTAATAACAGTTGCACCCCAAAAACTCATTTGTCCCCAAGGTAATACATAACCCATAAAAGCCGTAGCCATCATTAAAATAAAAATAATTACTCCAGAACACCATAAAGCTTCTCTAGGTGTAATATATGAACCATAATATAAACCTCTAAAAATATGTACATAAACCACAATAAAAAAAAGAAGCACCATTTGCATGTGTATATCTAATTAACCAACCATTATTTACATCTCTCATTATATGTTCAACACTATTAAAAGCTAAATCAATATGCGGTGTATAATGCATTGCTAAAAATACCAGTTAAAATTTGTACTACTAACATAATACCGGCTAACGAACCAAATCCAAAAAAATAATTTAAATTAATAGGTGTAGGATAATCTATTAAATGATTATTAAGAACAGCAAATAATGATTTTTTATTCCATCTCATAATACGAAATGAAAATTAACCAAAAACAAAAATAATAAAAAATTATGTATGTATTTTCTTATCCCATGGATTATTAAATTCAAATAATCTATATTGTTGTGATAAACTAATGGGTTCATATACTACTCTTTTTTTAATTCATTATAAAATACTTCTAAAAACCACTTAAAGGGAAATCTTTACGTAAAGGGTGACCTTCAAAACCATAATCAGTTAAAATTCTTCTTAAATCTGGATGATTTAAAAAAAGATACCAAACATATCCCAAACTTCTCTTTCACACCAATTAGCAGATTTATAAATATTAATAATAGAATTAACAGGTTGTAATTCATTTATTATAATTTTAATTTTTAAACGGCTATTAAAACGTATACTTAATAAATTATAAATAATTTCAAAACGTTTTTTTATTAATATAATCAACCGCACATATTTCAGATAAAATTTTAAATTGACTAATTGAGTGATTTTTTAAAAAATAAAATAGGAATTAATTTATTTGTAGAAATATTTATACATAATTCATTTTTATATAGAGTATAATTAATTATAGGTAAAATTTCTAATAAATATTGACTAAATTTCTTTAATAATTTCATAATTGAAAAATAATTATAAAATTTTTATAATTATATCTTAAAAAATAAATTTTTTTTTCTAAAAATAATTTATAATAAGATCAGAGTTCAGATATAACATTATAAATATAATAATTATTTTTTATTATATTTACAGGATTTAAGTTTAATTAAAAAGCAAATAAAATTAAGAAAGCCATCATTAAACAAAATAAAGCAATTGCTTCAGTTAATGCGAAACCTAAAATAGCAGTTCTCATTAATTCTTGTTGTAAAGAAGGGTTTCTTGAAATACCTATAATTAAAGAACCAAAAACGTTACCGATACCGATACCAGCACCAATTAATCCTAAAGTCGCTAATCCTGCACCTAAAAATTTAGAAGCTTGTAATAACATAAATGTATTATCAATTTTTTTAATTATTTAAAATATCTTAAAGAATATATATATTTTTATTAAATTTTACTTAAAAAAATAAAAACAAGTTAATACGGTAAGATGTATTAAAATTTTTTACATCTTATAATTTTATTAATATAAAAATAACAATAGATTTTCTTTATATTTTTTTAATATAGATAAATAAATTTACCACTCTAAAGCATCACTACACCAAATATAAACAAAACCTATAACTAATTCAACTAAAAATTCAATCATAGTCCAAAATCCCCATGAAAAATTTGAACTTAAAGTTAAAACCCAAGGAAAAACAAAAACAGCTTCTAAATCAAAAATAATAAATAAAATAGCTACTAAATAAAATTTTACATCGAAAACTTTTCTAGCATCATCATAAGGATTAAATCCACATTCATAAGCTGTTAACTTTTCTAAATCATCTTTTTGTTTAATTAAACCAAAAGATAAAATGAAAATTAAAATTGATAAAAATAAACTTAATATTAGAAATATAAAAATATTTGAATAATTTAATAACATATTTATAAAAAATTTAAAATATAATAAAATTTAAACGGAAAAAACGGGACTTGAACCCGCGACCTATAGCGTGACAAGCTACCACTCTAACCAACTGAGCTACTTTTCCAAAAGTATTATATTTTAAATGTATTTTATTTTAATTTTTAGTGTAAATTTAAAGCATCATTTATATACATACATGTTAAAATAGTAAAAACATATGCTTGAATTAATGCTACAGCAATTTCTAATCCAACTAATAATACAATAATAATTAAAGGAATAAAATGTGCTATAAAAATAAAACTATTTACATTTAACATAGTCCAAGCAAAACCTGCAATAACTTTTAATAAGGTATGACCTGCCATCATATTAGCAAATAATCGTACAGGTAAACTTATTACACGAAAAATATAAGAAACTAATTCAATAGGTACTAAAATAGGTACCAAGGCTATACTAGCCCCACTAGGTAATAATAAATTTAAAAATTTAATTTATGTTTTTTAATACCAATTAAATTAAACCCTAAATAAATAGTTAACGCCAAAGTAAATGTTATAATTAAATGACTTGTTACAGTAAAACTATAAGGAACCATTCCTATTAAATTACATAGTAAAATAAAAAAACAACAAAATTAATGAAACAAAATGTTTACCAGCCTTACCAATACTAGAATAAGTTAATTCAATAGAAATATTAAATATCATTTCAAAAATTTGTTGAAAACGTGTTGAATAAATTTAGTTTTTATACATGAAAAATGTATAAATAAACAAAACCTATTACTAAAATTAAAGAAGCATTAGTAAATACAAAAGGTATTTGAAAAATAGGTAAAATTTCAAATTGTTCTAAAGGACTAAACATATAATTTATTAATTACCTCCCACCAATATACAGCTACAAATAAAAATAACCAAACAACATCTACAAAATGCCAATACCAGGCAGCAGCTTCAAAACCAAAATGATGTTGTTTTGTAAAATGATGATTAATTAATCTAATAGTACTTACTATTATAAAAATAGTACCAACAATTACATGTACTCCATGAAAACCTGTTAGTAAAAAAGTAGTACCATAAATACTATCTGATATTGAAAAAGTACTTTCAAGATATTCATATGCTTGAATTAAAGTAAAGAAAAAAGCTAATAAAATTGTAATAATTAAACTTAAGATTGCATTTTGTCTATCACCAAAAACAATTGAATGGTGTGCCGCGCGCCGTAAACACGACGTGGTGCTCTACGCGCGCGACGCGGCCGTGGTGCAGTCCATCAACGCGTCGCACCGCAGTCCGCGCGTCTTCCCGCAGTTCGAGCTGCTCCCAAACATCCGCGCCACGACGTCCGTGTCTGAGGCCTGCGCCGACGCCAAGATGGTGATCGTGTGTCTGCCGGCGCAACTCGCCCGCCTGGCGCAGCACCGCGGCGACATCCCCACGAACGCAGTGCTCGTCATCACCTGCAAGGGGTTGTTCCTGCAGACCAAGCAGTTGCTGGCCGATCCGATCCTCGAGGCCTTGCAACGAGATCAACTGGCCTTCCTCTCGGGTCCGTCCTTCGCGCTTGAGCTAATGAACAACGCACCCTCAGCCGTTGTCGTAGCCTCCAAGCTGCTGCCCCACGCTGTGTACGTACAGCGGCGTCTGTCCACCGTCGACTTCCGCATCTACAGCTCGCAGGACATCGTGGGCGTACAGCTCGGCGGCGCGCTCAAGAACCCGCTGGCTATTGGCGCCGGTATGGTCGAAGGCGCCGGCTACGGCATCAATACGCTCGCCGCCTATGTCACGCGCAGCTCGCTCGAGCTGCAGAAGCTCTGTCTCGCCATGGGAGGCCAGCCGATCACCATCTCGGGGCTCTCGGGCATCGGCGACCTCATGCTCACCGCGTTCGGCAGCCTCTCGCGAAACCGGACGTTCGACTGCGTCTCATCCAGGGCGAGAAAGCCGATGACCTGCTACGTGAAACCACGGTGGAGGGGGTACCGACGGCAGAGGTCGCAGTCTACTTCGCCGAACAGTGCGGCTCGACCTGCCAATCTTCCGCACCGTCAACGCGATGATCAAGGGCCACGTCAAGCGCGAACAGCTCCAGGAAGTGCTCATGAACCGACCTTTGAAGTCCGAGACCTGAGCACAAAGTGCATCGACATCGTCTGCTAGCGAACAGAGGTGCGAACGCAGTGGCAAAGGCAAATTTGCTCTGTTGCGTAGTAAGGGGTCTATTTCCGTCACTACACGTCTCACCCGAGGTTGTAATTGAATGAAAACTGGCTGAACCGCTTGCTCACAGAGTTGCCCGTCTCGGCGCTCGGGTCGTATGCAGCGGAAGGCGGGCCCTCGTCAATAAATTCGGGGTCCACGTATCTTGTATCTGTCTCGCCGCTGAGCTTCGGGGTCCAGTGGGCCTTCACTTTCTCCGCAGAAGCTTATCCCAGTCAATATGCCTAAAAATCGGCAGCGCTTGATTGCATCAACGCCACCCATGCGTTCCGAGCCAAATCGCTGCTTCGGGTCCTTGCACAGCAGTCCCTTTACGAGGTCGTACGCATCGCGTGGGAAATCCGATGGGAACACCACGTCCGAATATGCAATGCGACTCAGCATCTTGTGCTCGTTCTCATCGTAGAAGGGAGACTCACCGATAAGCATCTCATACTACATCCATTCACGAAAACATCATAGTTAGCAACGATAGAGAATTCCAAGTGAGAGACTAACGTACGATCACGACTCCAAGACTCCACCAGTCGTAGGCCTTGCCGTAATTGCGGGAACCATCGGCAGACTGGGCAAGCGCCTCTGGCGCCACATACTCCGCCGTACCCGAGAGTGTTTTCACACCAAAGCTACTGCCATAAATGTGTTGCTTCGACAGTCCAAAATCGACCACACCAATGTGGCCTTCTGAATCAATCATGACGTTGGATGGCTTGAGGTCGCGGTAAAGGATGTTGAGTTCGTGGAGATATGAGATGGCCAACACAAGTTCTGCTCCGTAAAGCTTGGCATCCTTCACGCCCAGACGGCCCTTCATGTTCAGGTGATAGAAGAGGTCTCCAGCAGCGTAGTACTTCATCCCCAGGTAAAGTCGCTCGTTGGTCTGGAAAGCGAAGACAAGACCACAAATGTACGGGTGGTGAATGCGCTGCAGAATCTGCCGCTCTTCCATGGCATTCTGAACGTCGGCTTGGTCCATGTTGTTCTTTGATAATCTTGAGAGCGAACACGCGGCCATCTTTCTTGAAGCGCACCAGCATTACAGCACCAAACTACCCTTGCCCAAAACACTCAGCATTTCAAAGTCCTGGATCGTAAGTGCTTCTGCCTCGCTTTCTGCCTCCGATAATGTCTCGGAACCACGAGTCTGTTGCTCGTGATGTCATCTGCTGATCCATTTGCTCCTGGTGCTTCGAATAGTCGGTTGTATCTACAAACACTTCATCCTCCGTGATTCGAGGCACGGGGCTCCGCCACCGGCAGAAAGCGGGGCAGGAACCGCAGCTATCCCGTTGTCTAATACTGAGCCAACGGCGGGAGGTATGGGAGACGGGATGGGAGATGGCACCGGAGGCGGCATACCAGGCGATGGCTCTCCAACAAAAGTGCTCGTGACATCGACCGGAGGCGGGCGAGGAGGTGGCCCGACAACGCTGTGCTTGGTCTTTGAGCCGCTGTTAGGTGGCGGGATTGATACCGGCTCCGTGCTCGGTGACTCGAGTGGTTCAGAGATCGATGGGATGCCCAGGATAAGCTGGCTGAGCGGGCGTCTGTCGTGGTTTGCCTGGGCTTCGGCGTGTGCACGAGCTTGAGCCTCTTCAAGGCTGGCTGCGGGTTCGACGATCTGAGTTTGCGGCGGTGGCGGTGCAGTTCTTGCGGTGGCACTTTGTGCAACAGCCACGCCGCCCTCACCCGTCGATACGCTCATAAAATAGTGTTCCAGAGCCACTTGACGTCCCCGCCAGCACCATCCAGGAAGTTTGCGAGCCTATCTCGAGACACATCCGTGCCAATAATATTGGCCATCTGCTCGATTTTTGCATTTGTGAGTTGGATCTCGTCCGAGATGGAATCCTTCCGCCGCTATCACACACAGCAGCAACATGAGTTAGCCAGAGTGAACCTCCCTACCCTGCGTCTGCACACACCGAATGCGATTGTTCGCGGAGACTGACACTCCCCGTGACCGAGGGCGTGCCCATCACGCTGATCGTCAAGTGACTGACATCCACGGGGTCGTCGGGTCTCGGCAGACTCTTGACCGCGTTTTTCGTCAGCTTGGCGTACAGATACAAGCGCTGGTTGGGTCTGTAGCAACAAAACACACCCGTTAGCACCAACTATCAAGACAAAAATTTCGTCGCGTACGTTTTAATCCGCTCGAGTCCCAGAAAGCAGCGGTGCACATTCGTGTTGTAGCTGCTGATACCCACAGGCCGCTCGTCCTTGCGTACGATCTCCTTGTCCTTCCACTTGTAGCTGGTAAGGAAGAAGTAGTCCCCAGGGGCCAAGTTTTTACCCAGCGGTAGACCGCGCACCACAAACTTGGTGCGGTCGTCCTCGGACGGCGCCTTCCACTGCAGCATCTTGTTGATGGCGCTGGCCTTGAGCCACAGGCCGTTGCACTCGAGCGTTACCACGTCTCCATTGGCAAAGAAAGGCCGATGAGTAGCAGGCGAGGGCATCCCCAGGAAGGTGCCGGAGCGCCAGCCGCGTTTGCGCAGGCGAACAGTCAGGAACTTGTCGTTGCTGGGCGTGAGCATGTCGTAGGCCGGGTCCCCCTCGTGAGCGTGGCGTAGTAGGCCTCCGACTTGCTCACCATCCTCCAGGCCGCGCGGGTGCAGCGTCAGGCTCAGGCCGGACTCGATGCTGGGCACATGGGGTTGTGTGGGGGTCTCCACAGGACGCTGCGGCTCCTGGACGGAGGCCGACGCCACCTCTGCGAAGTACCAGTTGAGTGCGGCGCTCACGTCGAAGGCGCAGGCGTTGAGACACGTGAGGATGACGTTCTGCGGCACGTGCTCGCCCAGGATCGTGCGCATCAAGTCCACGTCGGACTCGGCAGAACTGCTCATACTCATGGCGTCCATTTTGGCAGTGAGTAAATCGGGGGTACACTTGGATTTCAACCAATGGGAAAATGACAATTTCAGCCAGTGAGCGTTCACGACGGTTCACAGGATCACTTGGCGTCAAGTTGAAGTGGAATGTGGAGGACTCGCCGCAACACGAGCGACCGAGACGCCCTGTCTCTCGTGGTGCACGGGCCTGAATTCCGCAATGGGGAGCTGCTGGTGCTGAATCCGGACCTTTTCCCGGACGTCAAGGTGCGTCCTGCAATATTGATCTCCAACACAAAACACAAAACTACAAGTCGGTCCTGACAGCATCCTGTAACATTAGCTGCACGACCTGGTGGAGATCCTGCAGCCCGAGCGCGCACACCCGAGGCTCGTCCTGTGCGTCGAGTCGCTCGCACCCGTGCGCGGCAAGCTGCAGGTGAGCGTGGCCAAGGACATCGCGGCCCAGTTCGGACTCGAGGCCTTCTGCGGCGTGAGCGTACGGCGCGTGCAGCCGCAGGACGCGGCCGTGGACTTCGTGGAGCTGAGTTTCAAGGACCAGTTCCTGTCCAGGGCCGACGTCTGGCGACTCAAAGTCACGATGCTGGGCCAGTGCGTGTACGTGGGCAGGACGGTCGAGTGTCTGGGAATCCGCTCGCAGGTGGACGCCATCCTGGCCGGCAACGCGCAACTGTCCTGCGGCGTCATCGGAGACGCCACCAAGATTGTGGTGCGTTCACGCTCCAGTCGCCTCTTCTGGCTCGTGCAAATGAGCACCGAGATGTGGGAGTTCGCGCCCGATGGAGAGCTCTACTACGAAAAGCTGCTGCAGCGACTGCTGCGCGTGCTCGTTGCAAGGTGGAGCGACGGCTCCGTGAGCCACTCGGTGACAATCATCACCTTCTCCAGGAGCTTCTACGACGCCAACCAGTTCCCGGATGACTTCGACCCGCGTCGACCGCCTTTCTCAGACCCAAGGAGACAGGGATTCGGCCCGGGGTGTGGAGCGCCAGGCAGCAACATGGCCGACGGATACGGCCCCACGATCCATGTGGACCCTGTCACGGGGCGATACTATGAGGACTTCTATAAGGTCGTCGTCATGAACTTCACCGGCCCCGACTGGAGTCGCCTGCTGCTGCTGCTGAAGAAGGAGTTTGCGAGCTACTACGAGATCCATCGGTGGCGCACGCCGGAAGAATTCTCGCCGGCACAGTACAAACTCTGTCGTTGTCCAAAGCCTGGCACAACAGAGCAGGAAAGGACAACAACGTCGGAAGCCACGGACTGCGGGTGTGACGACATTTACGTGAAATGGCCTAAGCTGCCAGCGGGGTGCCGGCACGCGCCAAAGACGGAAACATCTTGGAGGCGATCAACGTGACTCTAAATGTGCTGGACAAGCACTACATGGACCGCGACCTGAGCCGCACAGGGCAGGGCATTGTCATGATGACGGCTGGATGCAGCATCTTCAATGTGAACAGCAAGCTGGCCGAGATCACAGAGCAGCGCATGATGGACATCGGTGTGGGAATGGATATGATTTCGCTATCGACACCACCGTTGCATGTGGTTCCATTGTTCATTTACCAAAATCTACAATCTACCACGGCGGCAGGCGCAAACTCGGAGGAGCCGAGCATCCTGCGGAAACTACCGTTTGGTGATGTATTGGGGTCGTGTACAAGTGAAGAGTCCAAGTCGTTTGATGCTACATCGTCGTCTTTTCGTGGGTTATCGAGCTTGATGTCAACTTCCCAGCCCAAAAGCCCGGAGTGGGTGCGAGCTGGTTGTGACGTCCTGTATCGCCCCCGACTGCAACCGACGATTCAAAGAGAGACTTACGTACGACGTCCCGCACTGGGTGAACATCTTTCTTGCTTTCGGGTGTGGTTACGGGCGAGCGAACAATTCGGACACGCTTGACCTTTCCTCGAGCCTTCAAGTCCAAACCAATCACAGCCCACAGTCGCCGCGGAATCCCCTGCTCACTCTGTGAGTGCCAGGTCAAGCTTAGCAGTGCTCCCGTCATTTCGGAGGTTCGAACGCACCTCGCCTCCAAAAACTCGGTTCCCGTCCTATGCGGAGGCTAATGCGAGCACTCAACAACACGCTCTTCCGCTTCGGCGTCTCCCAAGAGCTACGACCTCGTGGACGTCGTGGTACGTTCCAAGCCACTGCTTTGGATCGTCCTATTGCTCCTCACTTTCATTATGTTGCTACAGGTGAGGAACCCGTCCCAACGAGAAGTTCTCACGTGGAAGGCAGAGCAGAACAACTTCGGTACAGCCACAGTACGCGAGAGCGGACTCTACCACTTGTGCTTCCGCAAGCTCAAAGGCGCGTCGTCCACCATGACGCTCTTCTACTCGTTCGACTTCATCTCGACGGGTGCGCGCAGCTTGACGCTCGTGCCCAATGTGGCGGCCACAGTGAGCAAGGACGCGCCCACGGTGCCGGCCTACACGCAGATGGCGGTGACGACGACCAACGGCCAGGCCACCAAGATGGGCATCCTCGAATTCGACCTGGTCGGCGTCTCGCGTAGCATCATCCGCGGCAACACGCGCGTGAAGCTGCTGCTGACAGTAGACAGCATAACGGACGGACAGAAGGTGGACATCGCGCTGGCACTGCTGCCCGAGCGCATGAAATATCCTGTCACGTGGGAGACACTGGGCAACTACGCGACCGGCGGCTACCGCGACCACGTGATTGATAACGCCGTGACGGAGCTTGGCAGTCACGTCGCCTTCGACATCACGGAGATCTTTGAACGCAAACTGGACGGCAAGACGGAAACGGTTGCCTTCTCGATTCACGCTCACGACGAGAACAGCGATGCCGTTGTTTTCGGCATTCACCACGTCGCGGAGGACTACTTCCCGCACATCGTCGTGGAAGGTTCGTTCGCCAAAGCTTTGGTCGGTTGAGGTAGGGTACTGCTTGGACTAACAAAACTCGTGGATTTATCGTGCAGACCTCGGACTGGAACTGATGCACGAGGTAGCGTTCTTCAAGGAGTCGGTGTTCACCTTGCGTGGTGATATTTCCTTTGTCAAGCACCGGGAACGGCTGAGTCGTGATGGTACGGGCGTTGCTGTTGCTTTTTGTTTGCGTGAATACTAAAACGCGTTTGTGTTGTTTTGTTACTTTTAGCTGCTGAGAGCACCAACTCGCGTGTGAAGTGGATGTCTCTGATCACCAACGTCGTGCTGGTGGGCATTGCGTTCGGCCAGGTGATCTACATCCGCAGCATGCTCGAGAGCAGCTACTAGTTGCGTTTGTAAAACTCTCATATACGAAGCGGATGCTGTATGAATGACGAGCTACGGCTTGAAGTGCACCTCATTGCCGCATCTCAGACGAATAAGCATGAAATCGACATGGAAAATAGAGAAATCCGTCCTTGTATTCGTCAAAGCTAGCTCATTGTTGTCACGAAAAGCTGACCAGTGTACAACTACAGCTCCACGTCACGGTCGACGCCCCAGCAAGCTAGTGTTTCCTCGGTCGTCTCACGCTCCTTCAGCAATGAAAATTTCACGTCGCTGGAAGAGCTCGAATACGCAAAGTTCGACGAAACTTGGCGGCTGTTGTACTTGGAGTGCATCGACATGGTGTAGCCGCCACTATCGTGGATCACCACGAAATCTCCCACTTCAATTGGAGGCAGCAGTAGTTGCTTGGCGAGGAAGTCGCCCGAAAAGCAGAGCGGACCAGCGATGTCCTGGCGTAGGTACGCACTGCTAGAATCCGTCTTCGGACGGCCGTGGCAATCAAGCACGGAGATGCAGTGTGACCACTGCTCCGGCAAATAGGCCGTACGTGGAAACTGATCTGCGCCGACATGGATCACCGCGATGTGCTGGCCTGCCCAGTCCTTCACGGCTTCCACCTTAGACACGGTGATTCCAGGCTTCACGAAGATACTGCGTCCAAACTCTGTGATGATGGACGAGAACCCACTCGTAAAGAGCTCCGGCACTTGTTTGCGCACTGCATCAGCGTACTCTTTGAAATCGTACGCCTCGCGCTCTCCGCCGTCGTACACGGTAGGCATGCCTCCCCGATATCCAGCACGGAAACCTGCTTGTTGCCAACATGAGCGTTAACCTCCAGTGCAAACGCCACAGCTTTCTTGGCTCCAGCAGCCAGGGTCAAGAGGACAGCCCTGAGAACCGACGTGCACGTGCACGCCCTGCAGCCACGGGTTCTGCTTGAAGATCGCAAAGTCGGGGTTTGGTCTCCGCCGTGAGCGGCAGACCAAACTTACTAGTGACCGTCGCTGTGCTGGTAGCGTCAATGGTTCCACCTCCCACCACGGGGTTAATGCGCAGTCCGATCTGAGACGCGTGGTTCCTTTTAATTTCCTCCGAGTCCCCCAGCTCTTCAAAAATCTCGTTCACCTTGCGGATCTCCTCCTCGTTGTCCAAGTTAATGTATACTCCAGCAAGCAGCATCTCGCCCAGTGTCTTGCACGGCGAGTCGTACACGACTGTGCGCGGCTCAAACCCGAGCGACAGCGCGTGTTTGGCCTCTGCGATGGATGCGCATTCAGCACCTAAGCCCTTGGCCTTTGCGCCACGCAGCAAGCCGCGCGTGGGGTTCGTCTTGACTGCCAGTGCGTGGTTGAACTCTGGCTCGGGAAACGCATCGCGCAGGTTGGCGAGACGGCTCTGGAAGGCGTCCCAGCTGAAGAGGTTGGTCAGCGGACTCTCGTCGTGCAGCAGCTTCTGACTCACAGCCGCTTCCACCACGCGCGTGACAAGGGCGCTGCGTTTCTGGTGATGGGCGTAGGCGACGGCCGCGTCTTCCTTTGCTGCTGCTCTAGTGACGGTGCCACGTAGGGACCGACGGACTGTTGGGTTAGTATCTGTAGCACGAGCACCGCGACTTGCGCCGTGGTCTGTGACGAGGCGGCATCGGCGCTCAGTCCGTTGTCCAGACAGAGCTGCTGCACCACTTGGTCCACGCTCTGCGCGCCCGAGCGCAGCGCCTCGATGTAGGGACTCCACATGACGGCGTCCATCTTCTTGCTCTTGACTTGGCAAATTGAAGAATGAGGAGCTCCAGTCAAAGTTGAAGTGCATCTAATCAAATGGCGTGAAGTACGCATGCTACTCACTCAGGGTACCGATACTTACCGAACGTCGAGTCTAATTTTAGTCCAAACAGGAGACGGGACATGCATATTTTGTGTGTTTAGTCACAAATGGTCCACAAGGGGATGGGTC
>JAAKBF010000013.1:0-208743 GCA_012656075.1 Phytophthora hibernalis
GTGTGGTTCTATTGGGCTTCCAGGTGGCGCGCGGGGTTTTGGAGCGTCACTTTGACTGCATCGTGGACGTGTTCGTTGATGCGGTCGAGTGTCTACTTGCTTTCGCGGTTTGTGGCTGTGAGGAGGTCGAACGTCAAATGGAAGAGCGACTTGCACTCACGCAACTGGGAGTAGACAGCATTGGTTTGCTGCGCAGCGTCTGCATTGAAAAATTAGCGACAGGTGAGGTCATTGAACCACTTGCACGTGAGACGGCAGGATCTCTTTCTGCGTCAGCTCCTGCTGCTGCTGGCGGCTGCAGCCGCGGCGAAGCAGGCTGCTCGCGTTGGTTTCAAAAAGATCAAGGTGATTGCAGAAGACCCAAGTGGTGAATCGAGTGCTGCTGGCAACGAAGGGCCTGCGAGTGTCCAGTCGCCTTCTAAGCGCGCTTCGGTGAGGTATCAAAAGCAAGAATCTGTGCGTTCTCTGGAGGAAGAGGTCGCAGAGTTGTCACCGCGTACCAAGTTACCACCTTCTTCGTCCCAGCTGCCCCTCCGCCGGAGAACGGGTTCTGTCGAGGCAGTGGAGGCAGAGATTAATGACGTTGGCGAGACTGCATATAACGACTCAGCAGCCCACACTCGTATGTGGTGGCCTGTTTTGACTGCGTTGTCTACTCTCGCCGCAGACCGTCGTTTGGACGTGCGTCTTGCGGCCCTGGAAGCGCTGTTTGACGCTTTGGAGACTCACGGGAAGAAGTTTTCGGCAGGGCTGTGGGGTTGATTTTTAAGGGCGTGCTTATTCCGTTGTTAGACGAACTGCGGCATCTTGAAGTGGTGGTCGAGAAGGGGTCTCACATGCTTCCCAAACTGCCTTTGCCACCGACGCGAAATGCTTCCACTCGCATGCCGCCGTACACAGCTGGCAAAACTACCGCAACGTTGTGCCTGGAGCGGCTGCTGGAGTGCTTTGGACTATTCTACGATATCGTTGGATTCTTGCCGGAGGTACTCTTCCTGTTGGGTAAGTGTATGGATGCTGGAGACGCCGAAGAGCAACTCGCGGCCGCATCCGCGCGTGCACTCGAAGTTATGCTGGTCACGCACGGTCATAAGTTCCCCGAGGATGTTTGGGGTCTCATTTCCGACGAACTTCGGTCCGTCATGAAGCGCGCTGAGCCAACGTGGGTATTCTTTGCCTTGCCACCTGAAGACAACCGTGGACACTCACTCGTGCCAGAACCGCAGATTGAAGCAATTGTCGAGAGTCCATCAAAGATGGCGAGTCCAACGACAAATGGGAGTCCTTCGAAGAGCGCAAGTCCATCAAAGCAGAACGCACAGATGATGCTGCCGCCTCCGCTTTCACCAGCCCCTGATTCGGCTGCTTCACTTCTTATGTCTCCACGTCAGCCGTCACTGCTGAGTATGTATCCTGGTGTCGTGGCGACATTGGGTTTCACATTTACTGCAAGCTTCCCGCCGAAGGTTATCAGCGTCGAAGAAGTTGAGGCTCAGCGAGTGCCTTCCGCACTCATTTGGCTGTTTTGCTTGCGCTTCAGCGAGTAGCGGGCAACGTGCTGGCCAGCCGTCGGAAGCAGCAATTGTCGCTGAGCGTTGGCCATGCCCGGTCGCTGCTAGCGTGTCTGCGTGAAAGTTTCATGTTCGCGCGCAAGGTAAACGACGCTGCACCTGTCCGGCGGTACTTGCAGCGCGCGTCTGGCGGTATGGAATGACGGTGCCGTCTTCCAGCGAATTACAAGCTTGTTGCCTCAGGAAGTGCTAGGCAAGCAACAGTACCTGCACGTCCTGTTCTCCGCTTTGACACGGAGTGTGAATAACGCTGAGATTGCGCCGATTGGAGAGCAGGACGAAGCACGCAAGTACATGGCACGCTTGGTACAGGACACACTGCAAGAATATTTGGCCTGGACTGGTGCAGCTTCACAGCATTTCGAGGAGGCGCAGATACCTGCCGATGCCCAGCAGCGCGTCGAGCTTCACGCCGCTGATGGTCGCCACACTGAAGGAACTGGCCGAATTTGACAGTTCAGAGGTGAGCAACGCGTGGATTGATTTTGATCTGGTTCAAGTACTAACTGTTGTTTGTTTTGTAGTTACAACGTCACATGATGTGGCTCTATCCTCTGCTAACGGACCTCGTCAAGGTGCCGAACGCTGAGGTGCGGATAGCACTATCTAGCGTCTTCAGCAAGGCTGTACGACAACTACTGCCTCCCATGTAAGCAGTCGAGCTGAAACTAACTTGTAGGATCAAAGTAGTAGACCTCGACAAAATAGGTTTGCCGAACGAAGGTTGCACGTTGTCGGAGGGAGTAAATCATTCTTACAGGACTCACGCGTTTGAGCTTTATGGTTTCTTTGTTTCAAACAGGCAAGATTCAAACATCAAGGACAAGATCGAAGTGGAAACAAAGCACAGTCTTTCGTAAAACAAGAGGATGGCTCGACGAATGCTAACAAGCCTACACTTCCAGTCGCAGCATCCACTTCCACCAGCGATCACAAGGCACGAAGTACTGGTGAAGATGGCCATGATGTTGGTCATGATAGACCAAATGATGGCAAAGGACAGGTAGAACACCGTGAGGCCACCGATGAGTTTGCTCTTGCCGCCCTTGCGCAGCAATCTCTGGGTATCCTCCTTCTGCTTTGGCAGCAAGAACAGGAACACCCACGCGAACGCAGTCATGGCATACATGATGATGATTGTGTACGTGAGGTCCATGCGAATGGAATAGTCGTCCTGCTGCACCCGAGTGTTGGTGATGTTGAACGGGGCATCGATCACGAGCGTCAACGCAGTGGCGAACGGGGAGGCGACGTTGGTCACCGTGGTGATCAAACCGTACACGGCGGCTTCATTGCCCAGTCCAGCCAGCTCGACAGTCACAAACGTCGAAATGATCCAGCCAACTCCGTACGGGAGCTGTACAGCAATAGGAGGGCCAAGCCAGAACCACTGGTTGCGGAACACGTCCCAGATCACGATCATCGACACAGTGCAGTCGACTACAATCACCACCGCTCCAGTAACGACGATCATCCAGCGCCAGTTCCAGTGCAGACCCCACTTGACGTGACCATGATGCCAATCATGAACAGCAAGTTACCGAGGATGTCGCTTAGTGTGCTGTTGATCGGAGTAACACCATGTAGTCTTGAACGGGAGAACTGCCGGTGTACGTGATGTCGGCGAAGATGTTGGCGAAGAAGTTGTACGCGATGACTTGGTACACTGCTCTGGTGCACAGCAAGTCCAAAAGCTGGTGATGTACTCCTTAAGGTCAGCAGCCTCCTTCTTCTCCTCTTTAATGAAGAACCAAGTCATCGGGAAGACCGGAAGTGTAAGCACCGCCACGATGATCATCAACTGGGAAAACAAACGCACCAGCAAGATCAAGTGGTTCAAGGGACCGTTTCGGGCACAGTACTTCAGGGACCACATGGCGTCGCAGCATCCGCAGCGCTGGCGCTCGTACCAGAAGGCGACGGCAAGCGAGAAAGCAGCGTACTTCTCAGCGAAGAAGCAACGAATGGGCAGCATGAGAAACCACGTGACCACAGCCAAGGACATGCTAGCGTTCACAGTATCTGCACGAATCATAGAGGGCATTCTCGAAGAGCTGTTCGCTCGCACACAGGAGGAGGCGACGGCGACATATTGGAACTCAGCATGGGCGCAGACGAGGTGACATTTGCGGTAGAAAATACGAACGCGCCCTCCACGGTGATCAGGATGGAGGAGGAGCGCAACGGTCGTTTTGATGCAGACGCCATGAATTCCGTGGTGCAGAACAGTACGACATCACAGCTTTTTGCTAACCAAGGAGATGGCATCTACAAAGCTATCCTCAAGAACGCCCTTTGCTTTGAGCTCGTGATTGATCATGTCGCTATCGGGCTGTCACGTACGACAAGCCAGTGGAACCTTCGGCTTGCGGTTACTCGTGCCTTCCAGAAGCCGCACCAAGATACGCACGGTCTAGACATCACCCCTCGGAATGCCTAGGGCGAAGTGTCGTCGGTTAGATGCCGCTTCTGTGTTCTTCGGCAGAGGGCCGCAAAGAGGACACCAGCAAGCGCAAACGCACCAGCAAGATCAAGTGGTTCAAGGGACCGTTTCGGGCACAGTACTTCAGGGACCACATGGCGTCGCAGCATCCGCAGCGCTGGCGCTCGTACCAGAAGGCGACGGCAAGCGAGAAAGCAGCGTACTTCTCAGCGAAGAAGCAACGAATGGGCAGCATGAGAAACCACGTGACCACAGCCAAGGACATGCTAGCGTTCACAGTATCTGCACGAATCATAGAGGGCATTCTCGAAGAGCTGTTCGCTCGCACACAGGAGGAGGCGACGGCGACATATTGGAACTCAGCATGGGCGCAGACGAGGTGACATTTGCGGTAGAAAATACGAACGCGCCCTCCACGGTGATCAGGATGGAGGAGGAGCGCAACGGTCGTTTTTGCAGACGCCATGAATTCCGTGGTGCAGAACAGTACGACATCACAGCTTTTGCTAACCAAGGAGATGGCATCTACAAAGCTATCCTCAAGAACGCCCTTTGCTTTGAGCTCGTGATTGATCATGTCGCTATCGGGCTGTCACGTACGACAAGCCAGTGGAACCTTCGGCTTGCGGTTACTCGTGCCTTCCAGAAGCCGCACCAAGATACGCACGGTCTAGACATCACCCCTCGGAATGCCTAGGGCGAAGTGTCGTCGGTTAGATGCCGCTTCTGTGTGTTCTTCGGCAGAGAGGGCCGCAAAGAGGACACCAGCAAGCGCAAACGCACCAGCAAGATCAAGTGGTTCAAGGGACCGTTTCGGGCACAGTACTTCAGGGACCACATGGCGTCGCAGCATCCGCAGCGCTGGCGCTCGTACCAGAAGGCGACGGCAAGCGAGAAAGCAGCGTACTTCTCAGCGAAGAAGCAACGAATGGGCAGCATGAGAAACCACGTGACCACAGCCAAGGACATGCTAGCGTTCACAGTATCTGCACGAATCATGAGGGCATTCTCGAAGAGCTGTTCGCTCGCACACAGGGAGGCGACGGCGACATATTGGAACTCAGCATGGGCGCAGACGAGGTGACATTTGCGGTAGAAAATACGAACGCGCCCTCCACGGTGATCAGGATGGAGGAGGAGCGCAACGGTCGTTTTGATGCAGACGCCATGAATTCCGTGGTGCAGAACAGTACGACATCACAGCTTTTTGCTAACCAAGGAGATGGCATCTACAAAGCTATCCTCAAGAACGCCCTTTGCTTTGAGCTCGTGATTGATCATGTCGCTATCGGGCTGTCGTACGACAAGCCAGTGGAACCTTCGGCTTGCGGTTACTCGTGCCTTCCAGAAGCCGCACCAAGATACGCACGGTCTAGACATCACCCCTCGGAATGCCTAGGGCGAAGTGTCGTCGGTTAGATGCCGCTTCTGTGTGTTCTTCGGCAGAGAGGGCCGCAAAGAGGACACCAGCAAGCGCAAACGCACCAGCAAGATCAAGTGGTTCAAGGGACCGTTTCGGGCACAGTACTTCAGGGACCACATGGCGTCGCAGCATCCGCAGCGCTGGCGCTCGTACCAGAAGGCGACGGCAAGCGAGAAAGCAGCGTACTTCTCAGCGAAGAAGCAACGAATGGGCAGCATGAGAAACCACGTGACCACAGCCAAGGACATGCTAGCGTTCACAGTATCTGCACGAATCATAGGGGCATTCTCGAAGAGCTGTTCGCTCGCACACAGGAGGAGGCGACGGCGACATATGGAACTCAGCATGGGCGCAGACGAGGTGACATTTGCGGTAGAAAATACGAACGCGCCCTCCACGGTGATCAGGATGGAGGAGGAGCGCAACGGTCGTTTTGATGCAGACGCCATGAATTCCGTGGTGCAGAACAGTACGACATCACAGCTTTTTGCTAACCAAGGAGATGGCATCTACAAAGCTATCCTCAAGAACGCCCTTTGCTTTGAGCTCGTGATTGATCATGTCGCTATCGGGCTGTCACGTACGACAAGCCAGTGGAACCTTCGGCTTGCGGTTACTCGTGCCTTCCAGAAGCCGCACCAAGATACGCACGGTCTAGACATCACCCCTCGGAATGCCTAGGGCGAAGTGTCGTCGGTTAGATGCCGCTTCTGTGTGTTCTTCGGCAGAGAGGGCCGCAAAGAGGACACCAGCAAGCGCAAACGCACCAGCAAGATCAAGTGGTTCAAGGGACCGTTTCGGGCACAGTACTTCAGGGACCACATGGCGTCGCAGCATCCGCAGCGCTGGCGCTCGTACCAGAAGGCGACGGCAAGCGAGAAAGCAGCGTACTTCTCAGCGAAGAAGCAACGAATGGGCAGCATGAGAAACCACGTGACCACAGCCAAGGACATGCTAGCGTTCACAGTATCTGCACGAATCATAGGGGCATTCTCGAAGAGCTGTTCGCTCGCACACAGGAGGAGGCGACGGCGACATATTGGAACTCAGCATGGGCGCAGACGAGGTGACATTTGCGGTAGAAAATACGAACGCGCCCTCCACGGTGATCAGGATGGAGGAGGAGCGCAACGGTCGTTTTGATGCAGACGCCATGAATTCCGTGGTGCAGAACAGTACGACATCACAGCTTTTTGCTAACCAAGGAGATGGCATCTACAAAGCTATCCTCAAGAACGCCCTTTGCTTTGAGCTCGTGATTGATCATGTCGCTATCGGGCTGTCACGTACGACAAGCCAGTGGAACCTTCGGCTTGCGGTTACTCGTGCCTTCCAGAAGCCGCACCAAGATACGCACGGTCTAGACATCACCCCTCGGAATGCCTAGGGCGAAGTGTCGTCGGTTAGATGCCGCTTCTGTGTGTTCTTCGGCAGAGGGCCGCAAAGAGGACACCAGCAAGCGCAAACGCACCAGCAAGATCAAGTGGTTCAAGGGACCGTTTCGGGCACAGTACTTCAGGGACCACATGGCGTCGCAGCATCCGCAGCGCTGGCGCTCGTACCAGAAGGCGACGGCAAGCGAGAAAGCAGCGTACTTCTCAGCGAAGAAGCAACGAATGGGCAGCATGAGAAACCACGTGACCACAGCCAAGGACATGCTAGCGTTCACAGTATCTGCACGAATCATAGGGCATTCTCGAAGAGCTGTTCGCTCGCACACAGGAGGAGGCGACGGCGACATATTGGAACTCAGCATGGGCGCAGACGAGGTGACATTTGCGGTAGAAAATACGAACGCGCCCTCCACGGTGATCAGGATGGAGGAGGAGCGCAACGGTCGTTTTGATGCAGACGCCATGAATTCCGTGGTGCAGAACAGTACGACATCACAGCTTTTTGCTAACCAAGGAGATGGCATCTACAAAGCTATCCTCAAGAACGCCCTTTGCTTTGAGCTCGTGATTGATCATGTCGCTATCGGGCTGTCACGTACGACAAGCCAGTGGAACCTTCGGCTTGCGGTTACTCGTGCCTTCCAGAAGCCGCACCAAGATACGCACGGTCTAGACATCACCCCTCGGAATGCCTAGGGCGAAGTGTCGTCGGTTAGATGCCGCTTCTGTGTGTTCTTCGGCAGAGAGGGCCGCAAAGAGGACACCAGCAAGCGCAAACGCACCAGCAAGATCAAGTGGTTCAAGGGACCGTTTCGGGCACAGTACTTCAGGGACCACATGGCGTCGCAGCATCCGCAGCGCTGGCGCTCGTACCAGAAGGCGACGGCAAGCGAGAAAGCAGCGTACTTCTCAGCGAAGAAGCAACGAATGGGCAGCATGAGAAACCACGTGACCACAGCCAAGGACATGCTAGCGTTCACAGTATCTGCACGAATCATAGAGGGCATTCTCGAAGAGCTGTTCGCTCGCACACAGGAGGAGGCGACGGCGACATATTGGAACTCAGCATGGGCGCAGACGAGGTGACATTTGCGGTAGAAAATACGAACGCGCCCTCCACGGTGATCAGGATGGAGGAGGAGCGCAACGGTCGTTTTGATGCAGACGCCATGAATTCCGTGGTGCAGAACAGTACGACATCACAGCTTTTTGCTAACCAAGGAGATGGCATCTACAAAGCTATCCTCAAGAACGCCCTTTGCTTTGAGCTCGTGATTGATCATGTCGCTATCGGGCTGTCACGTACGACAAGCCAGTGGAACCTTCGGCTTGCGGTTACTCGTGCCTTCCAGAAGCCGCACCAAGATACGCACGGTCTAGACATCACCCCTCGGAATGCCTAGGGCGAAGTGTCGTCGGTTAGATGCCGCTTCTGTGTGTTCTTCGGCAGAGGGCCGCAAAGAGGACACCAGCAAGCGCAAACGCACCAGCAAGATCAAGTGGTTCAAGGGACCGTTTCGGGCACAGTACTTCAGGGACCACATGGCGTCGCAGCATCCGCAGCGCTGGCGCTCGTACCAGAAGGCGACGGCAAGCGAGAAAGCAGCGTACTTCTCAGCGAAGAAGCAACGAATGGGCAGCATGAGAAACCACGTGACCACAGCCAAGGACATGCTAGCGTTCACAGTATCTGCACGAATCATAGAGGGCATTCTCGAAGAGCTGTTCGCTCGCACACAGGAGGAGGCGACGGCGACATATTGGAACTCAGCATGGGCGCAGACGAGGTGACATTTGCGGTAGAAAATACGAACGCGCCCTCCACGGTGATCAGGATGGAGGAGGAGCGCAACGGTCGTTTTGATGCAGACGCCATGAATTCCGTGGTGCAGAACAGTACGACATCACAGCTTTTTGCTAACCAAGGAGATGGCATCTACAAAGCTATCCTCAAGAACGCCCTTTGCTTTGAGCTCGTGATTGATCATGTCGCTATCGGGCTGTCACGTACGACAAGCCAGTGGAACCTTCGGCTTGCGGTTACTCGTGCCTTCCAGAAGCCGCACCAAGATACGCACGGTCTAGACATCACCCCTCGGAATGCCTAGGGCGAAGTGTCGTCGGTTAGATGCCGCTTCTGTGTGTTCTTCGGCAGAGGGCCGCAAAGAGGACACCAGCAAGCGCAAACGCACCAGCAAGATCAAGTGGTTCAAGGGACCGTTTCGGGCACAGTACTTCAGGGACCACATGGCGTCGCAGCATCCGCAGCGCTGGCGCTCGTACCAGAAGGCGACGGCAAGCGAGAAAGCAGCGTACTTCTCAGCGAAGAAGCAACGAATGGGCAGCATGAGAAACCACGTGACCACAGCCAAGGACATGCTAGCGTTCACAGTATCTGCACGAATCATAGAGGGCATTCTCGAAGAGCTGTTCGCTCGCACACAGGAGGGAGGCGACGGCGACATATTGGAACTCAGCATGGGCGCAGACGAGGTGACATTTGCGGTAGAAAATACGAACGCGCCCTCCACGATGATCAGGATGGAGGAGGAGCGCAACGGTCGTTTTGATGCAGGCGCCATGAATTCCGTGGTGCAGAACAGTACGACATCACAGCTTTTGTTAACCAAGGAGATGGCATCTACAAAGCTATCCTCAAGAACGCCCTTTGCTTTGAGCTCGTGATTGATCATGTCGCTATCGGGATGTCATTTTGTCAAGTCGCCCGAGCGATTGACGCTGTGTGGACTCGCACGAGTAACGACAACCTTCTCGGGGTCAACGACTAACTAGTAGGAGGATTCGTGGGCATTGTTGTTGGTGCCAACCTTCAAAGATCGCCGATCTCTTGGCGAGTCCTTCAGTGTGTGCGTTTGCGCTAGCCAGTGATGGTAGCACGCATCGGCATCATTCGTTTTTGGATATGCGGATTCGTATTTGCAACCGCGGTACGCTGCACAACCTCCACCTCGTAGCGCTTCCCGTGTTTGAGCGCCACAGCGCGAACAACATGTTTGGACTCATCGCCAAAATACTGGACGCGCTGTTTCCGCTCTGGAGAGACAAGTTAATAGCAGCGAGCTCCGATGGCGAGAACACGATGACCTGGCGGTACTCCGGGGTCGTCACGCGACTAGAAGCAGCAGCGACGAACAAGGTAAGGTGACACCTATCAAAAGACTAATATTTGCGTTGAGCTAAAGCAAACTGTTTGTGCGGAGTATATAGATTTTGCGAGTGTGGTGTGTGCCGCACCAAATCGACCTCGATATTTAAAACCGACGAGCGTAGTGGATGAAGGTGAGAGGTCGAAGTCGGTGTACGCGTTGTCGGCATGGCTGCAGCGCGAAGACATGTTGATCATACAAATGGGAAAGAGATGCCCCAAGAAAACGCAGCGCTGGCTGCAGTTGGGCAAAATACTGAAGTTCTACATCACACACCGAGTGCATATCATGAAGCACTGCGAACACAAGCTCACTCTGCAAGCTCCCTCTTGTGCCTGGTGGGTACTCACCCTGGCGATTCACCCAGCCATCGAGCTGGTCAACGTCACCATTTTCACGGTTCAACGCCGTTCGCTCCTACTCTCCCAGCAATGAGCCGAAGTGGCGGCTATGATTGCCAAGATCACCACCATGTTTGGACTGAACCGATCACCCGCTAAAGATTTAAAAATATGGGAACATGCTCGTAAACCACTATCAGTTAGGGTCAGACTAATTCATGCTGTCTAAAATCCGGTGCGCGCTGGTTTGACCGGATTAAGGCTTATTCCGGTGTTTTCCATTTCTTTAAACCGGTGCCTGGAAGAACGAGCTTCAAGGCTGCTGGAGCACGAGCTTCCAGGCTGCTGTGCCACGATCAATTCATTTGCTATGCGTGTAAGGTACTCGTACAGCTTTGCTTGAAAGATCCCCTCAAGCGAGAGGTTCGTTAAACTAGTGCGGAAGTCGTTCTTGTTCCATTTAAGAATGGAAACGTCCGACTCAACGGAGGTAGTGTTGGCGAACACACACGCTAGTCCGCCACAGAAGCTCCTCAAGCGGCCGATAAAGGCGGAGAAATCGACACAAACGTGTTTTTCACCTCTCGGATCGGAAAGTTCGCCAAGCCGCCGAATTTGGGCGCGGCTGGGGGCGCGTCGGAGCAACAGCCGCCACGCCTTCGTCCTCGTACTCGATGTTGGACGAAATGGACTTCAGGAGGCTCATGGTGACACCACGTCAAAGCCCGCGCACATACTGCACGTGCAGCTGGGCTGCGCAGGCAGCTCTCAGCCATTTCGTGAAACTTCAGATGACGGAAAGATGCTGTGCGCAGTCTGGAGCCGCTAGGGTCGAGCAGAGAGCGGCGAGAGAGCGCCTGTCCTGGCTGCAGATCCGGGTTCCGCCCTCGATGCGGAATGTACGAGAGTGACGGCTCGGCTCGGCTCGGCGATTTTGATTTTTCAAATGAAAGGCAATAAATTAAAGGCACCCTCGAAGCGCGAGTGGATCCGCAACTCGCCCTTCTTCGCAGCCTCTGGGATGTTGGCGGTGCGGAATCATCGAAGCACCTAAAGAAAAAGCAGCACAACATTTTGAGCAAAACACACCAAGTTTCACTTGACTCTTGCACTTATATCTGGAATGACAGAAGAGTCAGCGACGTAGATGTCCTGGCCATCGTTGCGTATCTCCACAAAGTGTGTGCGTTGTTTGACTCCCTTAGGTTTGAGTGTGGGCGATGACGGCTGCAGTTTCCTGGATGGGGTCATGGCCATATCCGCCTTTGTAGAGCCCCTCATGTCTCCGCTGCAATGTGGTAGGCATGCCATGGACACTTAGTAGTCGGAAATGCACCATCTGCAGCGCGCCAGGTTATGAAAGATGTCGCGCAATTCGCGGTCGGCCTCGTCACAGGATTGGAAGGTGTGCAAGCTGAACGAGACCAGGACAACAAACCGGTGGATACGTCTTATACGCCAGTGTCACCTGCCGAGCTAGTGGAGATGCGCACTGGTGAATTCATTAGGAAGGTGCTCGACAAGTTTCACGTCAGCTCTGTATGTCTTGGTCGGACAAGGACATCGAGCAAGTCGGACACGACCACATCAACCTCCTGAAAGCCTTCCGCGATGACACCGCCGTAGCAGACGTGATTAACAGCGATCACAAGACGTCGATCAACTCGGGGTGGAACTCTTTGGCCGGAGGGGTTCCCTCACTTGAAGCTTCTGTGGCGGACTAGCGTGTGTGTTCGCCAACACTACCTCCGTTGAGTCGGACGTTTCCATTCTTAAATGGAACAAGAACGACTTCCGCACTAGTTTAACGAACCTCTCGCTTGGGGGATCTTTCAAGCAAAGCTGTACGAGTACCTTACACGCATAGCAAATGAATTGATCGTGGCACAGCAGCCTGGAAGCTCGTGCTCCAGCAGCCTTGAAGCTCGTTCTTCCAGGCACCGGTTTAAAGAAATGGAAAACACCGGAATAAGCCTTAATCGGTCAAACCAGCGCGCACCGGATTTTAGACAGCATGAATTAGTCTGACCCTAACTGATAGTGGTTTACGAGCATGTTCCCATATTTTTAAATCTTTAGCGGGTGATCGGTTCAGTCCAAACATGGTGGTGATCTTGGCAATCATAGCCGCCACTTCGGCTCATTGCTGGGAGAGTAGGAGCGAACGGCGTTGAACCGTGAAAATGGTGACGTTGACCAGCTCGATGGCTGGGTGAATCGCCAGGGTGAGTACCCACCAGGCACAAGAGGAGCTTGCAGAGTGAGCTTGTGTTCGCAGTGCTTCATGATATGCACTCGGTGTGTGATGTAGAACTTCAGTATTTTGCCCAACTGCAGCCAGCGCTGCGTTTTCTTGGGGCATCTCTTTCCCATTTGTATGATCAACATGTCTTCGCGCTGCAGCCATGCCGACAACGCGTACACCGACTTCGACCTCTCACCTTCATCCACTACGCTCGTCGGTTTTAAATATCGAGGTCGATTTGGTGCGGCACACACCACACTCGCAAAATCTATATACTCCGCACAAACAGTTTGCTTTAGCTCAACGCAAATATTAGTCTTTTGATAGGTGTCACCTTACCTTGTTCGTCGCTGCTGCTTCTAGTCGCGTGACGACCCCGGAGTACCGCCAGGTCATCGTGTTCTCGCCATCGGAGCTCGCTGCTATTAACTTGTCTCTCAGAGCGGAAACAGCGCGTCCAGTATTTTGGCGATGAGTCCAAACATGTTGTTCGCGCTGTGGCGCTCAAACACGGAAGCGCTACGAGGTGGAGGTTGTGCAGCGTACCGCGGTTGCAAATACGAATCCGCATATCCAAAAACGAATGATGCCGATGCGTGCTACCATCACTGGCTAGCGCAAACGCACACACTGAAGGACTCGCCAAGAGATCGGCGATCTTTTGAAGGTTGGCACCAACAACAATGCCCACGAATCCTCCTACTAGTTAGTCGTTGACCCCGAGAAGGTTGTCGTTACTCGTGCGAGTCCACACAGCGTCAATCGCTCGGGCGACTTGACAAAATGACATCCCGATAGCGACATGATCAATCACGAGCTCAAAGCAAAGGCGTTCTTGAGGATAGCTTTGTAGATGCCATCTCCTTGGTTAGCAAAAAGCTGTGATGTCGTACTGTTCTGCACCACGGAATTCATGGCGCCTGCATCAAAACGACCGTTGCGCTCCTCCTCCATCCTGATCATCGTGGAGGGCGCGTTCGTATTTTCTACCGCAAATGTCACCTCGTCTGCGCCCATGCTGAGTTCCAATATGTCGCCGTCGCCTCCCTCCTGTGTGCGAGCGAACAGCTCTTCGAGAATGCCCTCTATGATTCGTGCAGATACTGTGAACGCTAGCATGTCCTTGGCTGTGGTCACGTGGTTTCTCATGCTGCCCATTCGTTGCTTCTTCGCTGAGAACGCTGCTTTCTCGCTTGCCGTCGCCTGGTACGAGCGCCAGCGCTGCGGATGCTGCGACGCCATGTGGTCCCTGAAGTACTGTGCCCGAAGCGGTCCCTTGAACCACTTGATCTTGCTGGTGCGTTTGCGCTTGCTGGTGTCCTCTTTGCGGCCCTCTCTGCCGAAGAACACACAGAAGGCATCTAACCGACGACACTTCGCCCTAGGCATTCCGAGGGTGTGTAGACCGTGCGTATCTTGGTGCGGCTTCTGGAAGGCACGAGTAACCGCAAGCCGAAGGTTCCACTGGCTTGTCGTACGTGACAGCCCGATAGCGACATGATCAATCACGAGCTCAAAGCAAAGGGCGTTCTTGAGGATAGCTTTGTAGATGCCATCTCCTTGGTTAGCAAAAGCTGTGATGTCGCTGTTCTGCACCACGGAATTCATGGCGTCTGCATCAAGCCGTTGTTGCTCCTCCTCCATCCTGATCACCGTGGAGGGCGCGTTCGTATTTTCTACCGCAAATGTCACCTCGTCTGCGCCCATGCTGAGTTCAATATGTCGCCGTCGCCTCCCTCCTGTGCGAGCGAACAGCTCTTCGAGAATGCCCTCTATGATTCGTGCAGATCTGTGAACGCTAGCATGTCCTTGGCTGTGGTCACGTGGTTTCTCATGCTGCCCATTCGTTGCTTCTTCGCTGAGAAGTACGCTGCTTTCTCGCTTGCCGTGCCTTCTGGTACGAGCGCCGCGCTGCTGCTGCGACGCCATGTGGTCCCTGAAGTACTGTGCCCGAACGGTCCCTTGAACCACTTGATCTTGCTGGTGCGTTTACTTGCTGGTGTCCTCTTTGCGGCCCTCTCTGCCGAAGAACACACAGAAGCGGCATCTAACCGACGACACTTCGCCCTGGGCATTCCGAGGATGTCTAGACCGTGCGTATCTTGGTGCGGCTTCTGGAAGGCACGAGACCGCAAGCCGAAGGTTCCACTGGCTTGTCGACGTGACAGCCCGATAGCTTGATCAATCACGAGCTCAAAGCAAAGGGCGTTCTTGAGGATAGCTTTGTAGACCATCTCTTGGTTGCAAAGCTGTGATGTCGTACTGTTCTGCACCACGGAATTCATGGCGTCTGCATCAAAAGAGCGACTGTGCCCTCCTCCATCCTGATCACCGTGGAGGCGTTCGTATTTTCTACCGCAAATGTCACCTCGTCTGCGCCCATGCTGAGTTCAATATGTCGCCGTCGCCTCCCTCCTGTGTGCGAGCGAACAGCTCTTCGAGAATGCCCTCTATGATTCGTGCAGATACTGTGAACGCTAGCATGTCATTGGCTGTGGTCACGTGGTTTCTCATGCTGCCCATTCGTTGCTTCTTCGCTGAGAGTACGCTGCTTTCTCGCTTGCCGTCGCCTTCTGGTACGAGCGCCAGCGCTGCGGATGCTGCGACGCCATGTGGTCCCTGTGTACGTGCCGGAAGCGGTCCCTTGAACCCTTGCTGGTGCGTTTGCGCTTGCTGGTGTCCTCTTTGCGGCCCTCTGCCGAAGAACACACAGCGGCATCTAACCGACGACACTTCGCCCTAGGCATTCCGAGGGGTGATGTCTAGACCGTGCGTATCTTGGTGCGGCTTCTGAAGGCACGAGTAACCGCAAGCCGAAGGTTCCACTGGCTTGTCGTACGTGACAGCCCGATAGCGACATGATCAATCACGAGCTCAAAGCAAAGGGCGTTCTTGAGGATAGCTTTGTAGATGCCATCTCCTTGGTTAGCAAAAAGCTGTGATGTCGTACTGTTCTGCACCACGGAATTCATGGCGTCTGCATCAAAACGACCGTTGCGCTCCTCCTCCATCCTGATCACCGTGGAGGGCGCGTTCGTATTTTCTACCGCAAATGTCACCTCGTCTGCGCCCATGCTGAGTTCAATATGTCGCCGTCGCCTCCCTCCTGTGTGCGAGCGAACAGCTCTTCGAGAATGCCCTCTATGATTCGTGCAGATACTGTGAACGCTAGCATGTCCTTGGCTGTGGTCACGTGGTTTCTCATGCTGCCCATTCGTTGCTTCTTCGCTGAGAAGTACGCTGCTTTCTCGCTTGCCGTCGCCTTCTGGTACGAGCGCCAGCGCTGCGGATGCTGCGACGCCATGTGGTCCCTGAAGTACTGTGCCCGAAACGGTCCCTTGAACCACTTGATCTTGCTGGTGCGTTTGCGCTTGCTGGTGTCCTCTTTGCGGCCCTCTGCCGAAGAACACACAGAAGCGGCATCTAACCGACGACACTTCGCCCTAGGCATTCCGAGGGGTGATGTCTAGACCGTGCGTATCTTGGTGCGGCTTCTGGAAGGCACGAGTAACCGCAAGCCGAAGGTTCCACTGGCTTGTCGTACGTGACAGCCCGATAGCGACATGATCAATCACGAGCTCAAAGCAAAGGGCGTTCTTGAGGATAGCTTTGTAGATGCCATCTCCTTGGTTAGCAAAAAGCTGTGATGTCGTACTGTTCTGCACCACGGAATTCATGGCGTCTGCATCAAAACGACCGTTGCGCTCCTCCTCCATCCTGATCACCGTGGAGGGCGCGTTCGTATTTTCTACCGCAAATGTCACCTCGTCTGCGCCCATGCTGAGTTCTATGTCGCCGTCGCCTCCCTCCTGTGTGCGAGCGAACAGCTCTTCGAGAATGCCCTCTATGATTCGTGCAGATACTGTGAACGCTAGCATGTCCTTGGCTGTGGTCACGTGGTTTCTCATGCTGCCCATTCGTTGCTTCTTCGCTGAGAAGTACGCTGCTTTCTCGCTTGCCGTCGCCTTCTGGTACGAGCGCCAGCGCTGCGGATGCTGCGACGCCATGTGGTCCCTGAAGTACTGTGCCCAAACGGTCCCTTGAACCACTTGATCTTGCTGGTGCGTTTGCGCTTGCTGGTGTCCTCTTTGCGGCCCTCTCTGCCGAAGAACACACAGAAGCGGCATCTAACCGACGACACTTCGCCCTAGGCATTCCGAGGGGTGATGTCTAGACCGTGCGTATCTTGGTGCGGCTTCTGGAAGGCACGAGTAACCGCAAGCCGAAGGTTCCACTGGCTTGTCGTACGTGACAGCCCGATAGCGACATGATCAATCACGAGCTCAAAGCAAAGGGCGTTCTTGAGGATAGCTTTGTAGATGCCATCTCCTTGGTTAGCAAAAAGCTGTGATGTCGTACTGTTCTGCACCACGGAATTCATGGCGTCTGCATCAAAACGACCGTTGCGCTCCTCCTCCATCCTGATCACCGTGGAGGGCGCGTTCGTATTTTCTACCGCAAATGTCACCTCGTCTGCGCCCATGCTGAGTTCCAATATGTCGCCGTCGCCTCCCTCCTGTGTGCGAGCGAACAGCTCTTCGAGAATGCCCTCTATGATTCGTGCAGATACTGTGAACGCTAGCATGTCCTTGGCTGTGGTCACGTGGTTTCTCATGCTGCCCATTCGTTGCTTCTTCGCTGAGAAGTACGCTGCTTTCTCGCTTGCCGTCGCCTTCTGGTACGAGCGCCAGCGCTGCGGATGCTGCGACGCCATGTGGTCCCTGAAGTACTGTGCCCGAAACGGTCCCTTGAACCACTTGATCTTGCTGGTGCGTTTGCGCTTGCTGGTGTCCTCTTTGCGGCCCTCTCTGCCGAAGAACACACAGAAGCGGCATCTAACCGACGACACTTCGCCCTAGGCATTCCGAGGGGTGATGTCTAGACCGTGCGTATCTTGGTGCGGCTTCTGGAAGGCACGAGTAACCGCAAGCCGAAGGTTCCACTGGCTTGTCGTACGTGACAGCCCGATAGCGACATGATCAATCACGAGCTCAAAGCAAAGGGCGTTCTTGAGGATAGCTTTGTAGATGCCATCTCCTTGGTTAGCAAAAGCTGTGATGTCGTACTGTTCTGCACCACGGAATTCATGGCGTCTGCATCAAAACGACCGTTGCGCTCCTCCTCCATCCTGATCACCGTGGAGGGCGCGTTCGTATTTTCTACCGCAAATGTCACCTCGTCTGCGCCCATGCTGAGTTCCAATATGTCGCCGTCGCCTCCCTCCTGTGTGCGAGCGAACAGCTCTTCGAGAATGCCCTCTATGATTCGTGCAGATACTGTGAACGCTAGCATGTCCTTGGCTGTGGTCACGTGGTTTCTCATGCTGCCCATTCGTTGCTTCTTCGCTGAAGTACGCTGCTTTCTCGCTTGCCGTCGCCTTCTGGTACGAGCGCCAGCGCTGCGGATGCTGCGACGCCATGTGGTCCCTGAAGTACTGTGCCCGAAACGGTCCCTTGAACTTGATCTTGCTGGTGCGTTTGCGCTTGCTGGTGTCCTCTTTGCGGCCCTCTCTGCCGAAGAACACACAGAAGCGGCATCTAACCGACGACACTTCGCCCTAGGCATTCCGAGGGGTGATGTCTAGCCGTGCGTATCTTGGTGCGGCTTCTGGAAGGCACGAGTAACCGCAAGCCGAAGGTTCCACTGGCTTGTCGTACGTGACAGCCCGATAGCGACATGATCAATCACGAGCTCAAAGCAAAGGGCGTTCTTGAGGATAGCTTTGTAGATGCCATCTCCTTGGTTAGCAAAAAGCTGTGATGTCGTACTGTTCTGCACCACGGAATTCATGGCGTCTGCATCAAAACGACCGTTGCGCTCCTCCTCCATCCTGATCACCGTGGAGGGCGCGTTCGTATTTTCTACCGCAAATGTCACCTCGTCTGCGCCCATGCTGAGTTCCAATATGTCGCCGTCGCCTCCCTCCTGTGTGCGAGCGAACAGCTCTTCGAGAATGCCCTCTATGATTCGTGCAGATACTGTGAACGCTAGCATGTCCTTGGCTGTGGTCACGTGGTTTCTCATGCTGCCCATTCGTTGCTTCTTCGCTGAGAAGTACGCTGCTTTCTCGCTTGCCGTCGCCTTCTGGTACGAGCGCCAGCGCTGCGGATGCTGCGACGCCATGTGGTCCCTGAAGTACTGTGCCCGAAACGGTCCCTTGAACCACTTGATCTTGCTGGTGCGTTTGCGCTTGCTGGTGTCCTCTTTGCGGCCCTCTCTGCCGAAGAACACACAGAAGCGGCATCTAACCGACGACACTTCGCCCTAGGCATTCCGAGGGGTGATGTCTAGACCGTGCGTATCTTGGTGCGGCTTCTGGAAGGCACGAGTAACCGCAAGCCGAAGGTTCCACTGGCTTGTCGTACGTGACAGCCCGATAGCGACATGATCAATCACGAGCTCAAAGCAAAGGGCGTTCTTGAGGATAGCTTTGTAGATGCCATCTCCTTGGTTAGCAAAAAGCTGTGATGTCGTACTGTTCTGCACCACGGAATTCATGGCGTCTGCATCAAAACGACCGTTGCGCTCCTCCTCCATCCTGATCACCGTGGAGGGCGCGTTCGTATTTTCTACCGCAAATGTCACCTCGTCTGCGCCCATGCTGAGTTCCAATATGTCGCCGTCGCCTCCCTCCTGTGTGCGAGCGAACAGCTCTTCGAGAATGCCCTCTATGATTCGTGCAGATACTGTGAACGCTAGCATGTCCTTGGCTGTGGTCACGTGGTTTCTCATGCTGCCCATTCGTTGCTTCTTCGCTGAGAAGTACGCTGCTTTCTCGCTTGCCGTCGCCTTCTGGTACGAGCGCCAGCGCTGCGGATGCTGCGACGCCATGTGGTCCCTGAAGTACTGTGCCCGAAACGGTCCCTTGAACCACTTGATCTTGCTGGTGCGTTTGCGCTTGCTGGTGTCCTCTTTGCGGCCCTCTCTGCCGAAGAACACACAGAAGCGGCATCTAACCGACGACACTTCGCCCTAGGCATTCCGAGGGGTGATGTCTAGACCGTGCGTATCTTGGTGCGGCTTCTGGAAGGCACGAGTAACCGCAAGCCGAAGGTTCCACTGGCTTGTCGTACGTGACAGCCCGATAGCGACATGATCAATCACGAGCTCAAAGCAAAGGGCGTTCTTGAGGATAGCTTTGTAGATGCCATCTCCTTGGTTAGCAAAAGCTGTGATGTCGTACTGTTCTGCACCACGGAATTCATGGCGTCTGCATCAAAACGACCGTTGCGCTCCTCCTCCATCCTGATCACCGTGGAGGGCGCGTTCGTATTTTCTACCGCAAATGTCACCTCGTCTGCGCCCATGCTGAGTTCCAATATGTCGCCGTCGCCTCCCTCCTGTGTGCGAGCGAACAGCTCTTCGAGAATGCCCTCTATGATTCGTGCAGATACTGTGAACGCTAGCATGTCCTTGGCTGTGGTCACGTGGTTTCTCATGCTGCCCATTCGTTGCTTCTTCGCTGAGAAGTACGCTGCTTTCTCGCTTGCCGTCGCCTTCTGGTACGAGCGCCAGCGCTGCGGATGCTGCGACGCCATGTGGTCCCTGAAGTACTGTGCCCGAAACGGTCCCTTGAACCACTTGATCTTGCTGGTGCGTTTGCGCTTGCTGGTGTCCTCTTTGCGGCCCTCTCTGCCGAAGAACACACAGAAGCGGCATCTAACCGACGACACTTCGCCCTAGGCATTCCGAGGGGTGATGTCTAGACCGTGCGTATCTTGGTGCGGCTTCTGGAAGGCACGAGTAACCGCAAGCCGAAGGTTCCACTGGCTTGTCGTACGTGACAGCCCGATAGCGACATGATCAATCACGAGCTCAAAGCAAAGGGCGTTCTTGAGGATAGCTTTGTAGATGCCATCTCCTTGGTTAGCAAAAAGCTGTGATGTCGTACTGTTCTGCACCACGGAATTCATGGCGTCTGCATCAAAACGACCGTTGCGCTCCTCCTCCATCCTGATCACCGTGGAGGGCGCGTTCGTATTTTCTACCGCAAATGTCACCTCGTCTGCGCCCATGCTGAGTTCCAATATGTCGCCGTCGCCTCCCTCCTGTGTGCGAGCGAACAGCTCTTCGAGAATGCCCTCTATGATTCGTGCAGATACTGTGAACGCTAGCATGTCCTTGGCTGTGGTCACGTGGTTTCTCATGCTGCCCATTCGTTGCTTCTTCGCTGAGAAGTACGCTGCTTTCTCGCTTGCCGTCGCCTTCTGGTACGAGCGCCAGCGCTGCGGATGCTGCGACGCCATGTGGTCCCTGAAGTACTGTGCCCGAAACGGTCCCTTGAACCACTTGATCTTGCTGGTGCGTTTGCGCTTGCTGGTGTCCTCTTTGCGGCCCTCTCTGCCGAAGAACACACAGAAGCGGCATCTAACCGACGACACTTCGCCCTAGGCATTCCGAGGGGTGATGTCTAGACCGTGCGTATCTTGGTGCGGCTTCTGGAAGGCACGAGTAACCGCAAGCCGAAGGTTCCACTGGCTTGTCGTACGTGACAGCCCGATAGCGACATGATCAATCACGAGCTCAAAGCAAAGGGCGTTCTTGAGGATAGCTTTGTAGATGCCATCTCCTTGGTTAGCAAAAAGCTGTGATGTCGTACTGTTCTGCACCACGGAATTCATGGCGTCTGCATCAAAACGACCGTTGCGCTCCTCCTCCATCCTGATCACCGTGGAGGGCGCGTTCGTATTTTCTACCGCAAATGTCACCTCGTCTGCGCCCATGCTGAGTTCCAATATGTCGCCGTCGCCTCCCTCCTGTGTGCGAGCGAACAGCTCTTCGAGAATGCCCTCTATGATTCGTGCAGATACTGTGAACGCTAGCATGTCCTTGGCTGTGGTCACGTGGTTTCTCATGCTGCCCATTCGTTGCTTCTTCGCTGAGAAGTACGCTGCTTTCTCGCTTGCCGTCGCCTTCTGGTACGAGCGCCAGCGCTGCGGATGCTGCGACGCCATGTGGTCCCTGAAGTACTGTGCCCGAAACGGTCCCTTGAACCACTTGATCTTGCTGGTGCGTTTGCGCTTGCTGGTGTCCTCTTTGCGGCCCTCTCTGCCGAAGAACACACAGAAGCGGCATCTAACCGACGACACTTCGCCCTAGGCATTCCGAGGGGTGATGTCTAGACCGTGCGTATCTTGGTGCGGCTTCTGGAAGGCACGAGTAACCGCAAGCCGAAGGTTCCACTGGCTTGTCGTACGTGACAGCCCGATAGCGACATGATCAATCACGAGCTCAAAGCAAAGGGCGTTCTTGAGGATAGCTTTGTAGATGCCATCTCCTTGGTTAGCAAAAAGCTGTGATGTCGTACTGTTCTGCACCACGGAATTCATGGCGTCTGCATCAAAACGACCGTTGCGCTCCTCCTCCATCCTGATCACCGTGGAGGGCGCGTTCGTATTTTCTACCGCAAATGTCACCTCGTCTGCGCCCATGCTGAGTTCCAATATGTCGCCGTCGCCTCCCTCCTGTGTGCGAGCGAACAGCTCTTCGAGAATGCCCTCTATGATTCGTGCAGATACTGTGAACGCTAGCATGTCCTTGGCTGTGGTCACGTGGTTTCTCATGCTGCCCATTCGTTGCTTCTTCGCTGAGAAGTACGCTGCTTTCTCGCTTGCCGTCGCCTTCTGGTACGAGCGCCAGCGCTGCGGATGCTGCGACGCCATGTGGTCCCTGAAGTACTGTGCCCGAAACGGTCCCTTGAACCACTTGATCTTGCTGGTGCGTTTGCGCTTGCTGGTGTCCTCTTTGCGGCCCTCTCTGCCGAAGAACACACAGAAGCGGCATCTAACCGACGACACTTCGCCCTAGGCATTCCGAGGGGTGATGTCTAGACCGTGCGTATCTTGGTGCGGCTTCTGGAAGGCACGAGTAACCGCAAGCCGAAGGTTCCACTGGCTTGTCGTACGTGACAGCCCGATAGCGACATGATCAATCACGAGCTCAAAGCAAAGGGCGTTCTTGAGGATAGCTTTGTAGATGCCATCTCCTTGGTTAGCAAAAAGCTGTGATGTCGTACTGTTCTGCACCACGGAATTCATGGCGTCTGCATCAAAACGACCGTTGCGCTCCTCCTCCATCCTGATCACCGTGGAGGGCGCGTTCGTATTTTCTACCGCAAATGTCACCTCGTCTGCGCCCATGCTGAGTTCCAATATGTCGCCGTCGCCTCCCTCCTGTGTGCGAGCGAACAGCTCTTCGAGAATGCCCTCTATGATTCGTGCAGATACTGTGAACGCTAGCATGTCCTTGGCTGTGGTCACGTGGTTTCTCATGCTGCCCATTCGTTGCTTCTTCGCTGAGAAGTACGCTGCTTTCTCGCTTGCCGTCGCCTTCTGGTACGAGCGCCAGCGCTGCGGATGCTGCGACGCCATGTGGTCCCTGAAGTACTGTGCCCGAAACGGTCCCTTGAACCACTTGATCTTGCTGGTGCGTTTGCGCTTGCTGGTGTCCTCTTTGCGGCCCTCTCTGCCGAAGAACACACAGAAGCGGCATCTAACCGACGACACTTCGCCCTAGGCATTCCGAGGGGTGATGTCTAGACCGTGCGTATCTTGGTGCGGCTTCTGGAAGGCACGAGTAACCGCAAGCCGAAGGTTCCACTGGCTTGTCGTACGTGACAGCCCGATAGCGACATGATCAATCACGAGCTCAAAGCAAAGGGCGTTCTTGAGGATAGCTTTGTAGATGCCATCTCCTTGGTTAGCAAAAAGCTGTGATGTCGTACTGTTCTGCACCACGGAATTCATGGCGTCTGCATCAAAACGACCGTTGCGCTCCTCCTCCATCCTGATCACCGTGGAGGGCGCGTTCGTATTTTCTACCGCAAATGTCACCTCGTCTGCGCCCATGCTGAGTTCCAATATGTCGCCGTCGCCTCCCTCCTGTGTGCGAGCGAACAGCTCTTCGAGAATGCCCTCTATGATTCGTGCAGATACTGTGAACGCTAGCATGTCCTTGGCTGTGGTCACGTGGTTTCTCATGCTGCCCATTCGTTGCTTCTTCGCTGAGAAGTACGCTGCTTTCTCGCTTGCCGTCGCCTTCTGGTACGAGCGCCAGCGCTGCGGATGCTGCGACGCCATGTGGTCCCTGAAGTACTGTGCCCGAAACGGTCCCTTGAACCACTTGATCTTGCTGGTGCGTTTGCGCTTGCTGGTGTCCTCTTTGCGGCCCTCTCTGCCGAAGAACACACAGAAGCGGCATCTAACCGACGACACTTCGCCCTAGGCATTCCGAGGGGTGATGTCTAGACCGTGCGTATCTTGGTGCGGCTTCTGGAAGGCACGAGTAACCGCAAGCCGAAGGTTCCACTGGCTTGTCGTACGTGACAGCCCGATAGCGACATGATCAATCACGAGCTCAAAGCAAAGGGCGTTCTTGAGGATAGCTTTGTAGATGCCATCTCCTTGGTTAGCAAAAAGCTGTGATGTCGTACTGTTCTGCACCACGGAATTCATGGCGTCTGCATCAAAACGACCGTTGCGCTCCTCCTCCATCCTGATCACCGTGGAGGGCGCGTTCGTATTTTCTACCGCAAATGTCACCTCGTCTGCGCCCATGCTGAGTTCCAATATGTCGCCGTCGCCTCCCTCCTGTGTGCGAGCGAACAGCTCTTCGAGAATGCCCTCTATGATTCGTGCAGATACTGTGAACGCTAGCATGTCCTTGGCTGTGGTCACGTGGTTTCTCATGCTGCCCATTCGTTGCTTCTTCGCTGAGAAGTACGCTGCTTTCTCGCTTGCCGTCGCCTTCTGGTACGAGCGCCAGCGCTGCGGATGCTGCGACGCCATGTGGTCCCTGAAGTACTGTGCCCGAAACGGTCCCTTGAACCACTTGATCTTGCTGGTGCGTTTGCGCTTGCTGGTGTCCTCTTTGCGGCCCTCTCTGCCGAAGAACACACAGAAGCGGCATCTAACCGACGACACTTCGCCCTAGGCATTCCGAGGGGTGATGTCTAGACCGTGCGTATCTTGGTGCGGCTTCTGGAAGGCACGAGTAACCGCAAGCCGAAGGTTCCACTGGCTTGTCGTACGTGACAGCCCGATAGCGACATGATCAATCACGAGCTCAAAGCAAAGGGCGTTCTTGAGGATAGCTTTGTAGATGCCATCTCCTTGGTTAGCAAAAAGCTGTGATGTCGTACTGTTCTGCACCACGGAATTCATGGCGTCTGCATCAAAACGACCGTTGCGCTCCTCCTCCATCCTGATCACCGTGGAGGGCGCGTTCGTATTTTCTACCGCAAATGTCACCTCGTCTGCGCCCATGCTGAGTTCCAATATGTCGCCGTCGCCTCCCTCCTGTGTGCGAGCGAACAGCTCTTCGAGAATGCCCTCTATGATTCGTGCAGATACTGTGAACGCTAGCATGTCCTTGGCTGTGGTCACGTGGTTTCTCATGCTGCCCATTCGTTGCTTCTTCGCTGAGAAGTACGCTGCTTTCTCGCTTGCCGTCGCCTTCTGGTACGAGCGCCAGCGCTGCGGATGCTGCGACGCCATGTGGTCCCTGAAGTACTGTGCCCGAAACGGTCCCTTGAACCACTTGATCTTGCTGGTGCGTTTGCGCTTGCTGGTGTCCTCTTTGCGGCCCTCTCTGCCGAAGAACACACAGAAGCGGCATCTAACCGACGACACTTCGCCCTAGGCATTCCGAGGGGTGATGTCTAGACCGTGCGTATCTTGGTGCGGCTTCTGGAAGGCACGAGTAACCGCAAGCCGAAGGTTCCACTGGCTTGTCGTACGTGACAGCCCGATAGCGACATGATCAATCACGAGCTCAAAGCAAAGGGCGTTCTTGAGGATAGCTTTGTAGATGCCATCTCCTTGGTTAGCAAAAAGCTGTGATGTCGTACTGTTCTGCACCACGGAATTCATGGCGTCTGCATCAAAACGACCGTTGCGCTCCTCCTCCATCCTGATCACCGTGGAGGGCGCGTTCGTATTTTCTACCGCAAATGTCACCTCGTCTGCGCCCATGCTGAGTTCCAATATGTCGCCGTCGCCTCCCTCCTGTGTGCGAGCGAACAGCTCTTCGAGAATGCCCTCTATGATTCGTGCAGATACTGTGAACGCTAGCATGTCCTTGGCTGTGGTCACGTGGTTTCTCATGCTGCCCATTCGTTGCTTCTTCGCTGAGAAGTACGCTGCTTTCTCGCTTGCCGTCGCCTTCTGGTACGAGCGCCAGCGCTGCGGATGCTGCGACGCCATGTGGTCCCTGAAGTACTGTGCCCGAAACGGTCCCTTGAACCACTTGATCTTGCTGGTGCGTTTGCGCTTGCTGGTGTCCTCTTTGCGGCCCTCTCTGCCGAAGAACACACAGAAGCGGCATCTAACCGACGACACTTCGCCCTAGGCATTCCGAGGGGTGATGTCTAGACCGTGCGTATCTTGGTGCGGCTTCTGGAAGGCACGAGTAACCGCAAGCCGAAGGTTCCACTGGCTTGTCGTACGTGACAGCCCGATAGCGACATGATCAATCACGAGCTCAAAGCAAAGGGCGTTCTTGAGGATAGCTTTGTAGATGCCATCTCCTTGGTTAGCAAAAAGCTGTGATGTCGTACTGTTCTGCACCACGGAATTCATGGCGTCTGCATCAAAACGACCGTTGCGCTCCTCCTCCATCCTGATCACCGTGGAGGGCGCGTTCGTATTTTCTACCGCAAATGTCACCTCGTCTGCGCCCATGCTGAGTTCCAATATGTCGCCGTCGCCTCCCTCCTGTGTGCGAGCGAACAGCTCTTCGAGAATGCCCTCTATGATTCGTGCAGATACTGTGAACGCTAGCATGTCCTTGGCTGTGGTCACGTGGTTTCTCATGCTGCCCATTCGTTGCTTCTTCGCTGAGAAGTACGCTGCTTTCTCGCTTGCCGTCGCCTTCTGGTACGAGCGCCAGCGCTGCGGATGCTGCGACGCCATGTGGTCCCTGAAGTACTGTGCCCGAAACGGTCCCTTGAACCACTTGATCTTGCTGGTGCGTTTGCGCTTGCTGGTGTCCTCTTTGCGGCCCTCTCTGCCGAAGAACACACAGAAGCGGCATCTAACCGACGACACTTCGCCTAGGCATTCCGAGGGGTGATGTCTAGACCGTGCGTATCTTGGTGCGGCTTCTGGAAGGCACGAGTAACCGCAAGCCGAAGGTTCCACTGGCTTGTCGTACGTGACAGCCCGATAGCGACATGATCAATCACGAGCTCAAAGCAAAGGGCGTTCTTGAGGATAGCTTTGTAGATGCCATCTCCTTGGTTAGCAAAAAGCTGTGATGTCGTACTGTTCTGCACCACGGAATTCATGGCGTCTGCATCAAAACGACCGTTGCGCTCCTCCTCCATCCTGATCACCGTGGAGGGCGCGTTCGTATTTTCTACCGCAAATGTCACCTCGTCTGCGCCCATGCTGAGTTCCAATATGTCGCCGTCGCCTCCCTCCTGTGTGCGAGCGAACAGCTCTTCGAGAATGCCCTCTATGATTCGTGCAGATACTGTGAACGCTAGCATGTCCTTGGCTGTGGTCACGTGGTTTCTCATGCTGCCCATTCGTTGCTTCTTCGCTGAGAAGTACGCTGCTTTTCTCGCTTGCCGTCGCCTTCTGGTACGAGCGCCAGCGCTGCGGATGCTGCGACGCCATGTGGTCCCTGAAGTACTGTGCCCGAAACGGTCCTTGAACCACTTGATCTTGCTGGTGCGTTTGCACTTGCTGGTGTCCTCTTTGCGGCCCTCTCTGCCGAAGAACACACAGAAGCGGCATCTAACCGACGACACTTCGCCCTAGGCATTCCGAGGGGTGATGTCTAGACCGTGCGTATCTTGGTGCGGCTTCTGGAAGGCACGAGTAACCGCAAGCCGAAGGTTCCACTGGCTTGTCGTACGTGACAGCCCGATAGCGACATGATCAATCACGAGCTCAAAGCAAAGGGCGTTCTTGAGGATAGCTTTGTAGATGCCATCTCCTTGGTTAGCAAAAGCTGTGATGTCGTACTGTTCTGCACCACGGAATTCATGGCGTCTGCATCAAAACGACCGTTGCGCTCCTCCTCCATCCTGATCACCGTGGAGGGCGCGTTCGTATTTTCTACCGCAAATGTCACCTCGTCTGCGCCCATGCTGAGTTCCAATATGTCGCCGTCGCCTCCCTCCTGTGTGCGAGCGAACAGCTCTTCGAGAATGCCCTCTATGATTCGTGCAGATACTGTGAACGCTAGCATGTCCTTGGCTGTGGTCACGTGGTTTCTCATGCTGCCCATTCGTTGCTTCTTCGCTGAGAAGTACGCTGCTTTCTCGCTTGCCGTCGCCTTCTGGTACGAGCGCCAGCGCTGCGGATGCTGCGACGCCATGTGGTCCCTGAAGTACTGTGCCCGAAACGGTCCCTTGAACCACTTGATCTTGCTGGTGCGTTTGCGCTTGCTGGTGTCCTCTTTGCGGCCCTCTCTGCCGAAGAACACACAGAAGCGGCATCTAACCGACGACACTTCGCCCTAGGCATTCCGAGGGGTGATGTCTAGACCGTGCGTATCTTGGTGCGGCTTCTGGAAGGCACGAGTAACCGCAAGCCGAAGGTTCCACTGGCTTGTCGTACGTGACAGCCCGATAGCGACATGATCAATCACGAGCTCAAAGCAAAGGGCGTTCTTGAGGATAGCTTTGTAGATGCCATCTCCTTGGTTAGCAAAAAGCTGTGATGTCGTACTGTTCTGCACCACGGAATTCATGGCGCCTGCATCAAAACGACCGTTGCGCTCCTCCTCCATCCTGATCACCGTGGAGGGCGCGTTCGTATTTTCTACCGCAAATGTCACCTCGTCTGCGCCCATGCTGAGTTCCAATATGTCGCCGTCGCCTCCCTCCTGTGTGCGAGCGAACAGCTCTTCGAGAATGCCCTCTATGATTCGTGCAGATACTGTGAACGCTAGCATGTCCTTGGCTGTGGTCACGTGGTTTCTCATGCTGCCCATTCGTTGCTTCTTCGCTGAGAAGTACGCTGCTTTCTCGCTTGCCGTCGCCTTCTGGTACGAGCGCCAGCGCTGCGGATGCTGCGACGCCATGTGGTCCCTGAAGTACTGTGCCCGAAACGGTCCCTTGAACCACTTGATCTTGCTGGTGCGTTTGCACTTGCTGGTGTCCTCTTTGCGGCCCTCTCTGCCGAAGAACACACAGAAGCGGCATCTAACCGACGACACTTCGCCCTGGGCATTCCGAGAGGTGATGTCTAGACCGTATGCATCTTGGTGCGGCTTCTGGAACAGCGTTGAGCGCGGAGTCATCTCTACTGTCTGACAATGAAGGGTGAATGAAGGACGCAATACATTTAGCAAGGTATTTTATTCCGGCATTTCCCAGCCTTTAAAAACAGGATAAACGCCGGTTTTAGGCGGCCTGCTATATCCGCAGACGGCGGGTACAGTGCTGGCCATAAGGATAGCACACACATCAATCCGGGATTATTTTGGCCAATCGTGCGAGTTGTAAGCACAAACGCTGACCAATTATAGCGCTTTTCAGTGGCTACAACCTGTATTTTTGTCGCGATCGGAGCAATATTGAAAGACTTTTAATACAAGGGTCAGGTTTGGGCCTTGGTCAAAAGCTGTAGATCATGATAATCACCAACAACTGCTCCAGCTCCGTAGCCGCGTAAAAAGCCAACCAGCGCATGAGGCTGGCCGCCCCGGAGCCGCCAAATGATCAAAACAGGGGCTGGTATTAACCTTGGCGGACCTGCTGACGTACGACTTTGTGTGCACGACGTCGGACCTGCCGTCCGGGTCCAAGCGATGTATGAGTTGCCGAGTTCCCATCGCAGCGTCATGCTGCTCAATATTTGCGGACAAGTTTTCTGCATGGACCAAGCCTGCTACCGTGCGTCTTTACCGCGTCCTGGTGGTGATGCTGTACTAACAACGTTCATTGTCAGATCACGGTGGTCCTTTCGTGAATGGAGACATTGCGGATGATTGTATTTGCTGTTATTCCCTGGTCTTCGATTTGCTTGATGATATTCTCCGTCGTAGCCATCCAAGTCCCGTTATCGAAGCAGATTGATGGCTTTCCCGGAGTTTTGGGCACCACAACCAGTGGAGCGAGGCCTGGGACGAACTGATCAGATAACGACTAATTAGAGTGAACGGTGTACACGTATTAGAGAACCCTGTCTGTGTGTCAGTTGGTTTGAGTGTCGTCGCTGCCGATTTAATTATGATTCGCTAAAAAAACAGTAGCTAGCCGCCGAAGGCGGTCCTCATCGGCTGAAAAACGGCCTTCCAAACAGCAGGGTAGCGAATGCCCCTCATTGGCCAAATTAAAACACTGTCACACTGACTACGATCGGTAGCACGATCCCGACCATATCCGGTCTTCCCATTTACCGAATTGAAAACATGTAGGAGAATGAAACAAACCGATTGGTCAATAACCGCACGGCCGGCCCCCTGTGATTACACAAATTACAATAACATAACAAAACCTCGCATGGGGACTGCAAATCGGGCGCAGTAGCGAGTGCTTTTTGTAATACCTTTCCAGATCAGTGCCCGGCGATTTTTGACGATGCTGGTGCCTGGCATGGGAAAGCAAGACCACGTCTGGCTCTGTGCATGATATACATCGACAAATACGCATACAACGCGCTATCAACGGCGCCTTGGCGACGTATTTACGCTGTTTACTGTACTCGCGGTCGTTGGGGAATGTTAGTGGTCAATTATATTGTTTATTCAACACCGCCGTATACTATACACTAAACGCGGTTGTGTGCGGTACATTGTACCAAACTATTCTTTAAATACGGTTGTGCACGATTGCCTATACGCCATTTACAGGACTGTGCGGTATGCACAACAGTTTATGTAGATGTGCGCAATACGCTGGCATCACTATATTCACTATACCGTATACAATGGCACACTACACATTGTAATGGCACAGCGAAGGCTTCTCATTGGCTAAAACTAGAGGAAATTGATGTGTGCTACTTTATGTTGGTGTGGTGTACATGTAATCGTACATAGCCGAAATGTAAAGATTTAAATGCCATACTTAAACACAGTGGTTTCTAAAATACTATGGAAGCGGAGGGTGGGCTATGGACCACCCTCAATTATTGCATCTGAAATCGAAGATTGAAACATCAACTATTGCATTTTTAATGGATAATTGCATTGGTCAAAATCCACTTTTGCGTACTCATGATTGGTTAACAGTTGTCAAGTGACTGGGTTGAACAATCAAGTTTTGTAGGGTATCATCTTGCTCAGGAAATCAATAATGCGCCGCATTTTATGGCAATATATTGTTAGTACCATATATTTTCAGAAAACACTGCTGAAACCAAATGGACGATAGCTATGGACGAAATAGTATGAGAGACGATAGAATGAGAGACGATAGTATGAGAGACGATATTATATGGATGAGATACGATAGTATGAGAGATGAAATAATTTGCGAGACAATATGTAGATATGATAGATGTACATAAGAGACGATAATATGATAGACGACATGCGTAGCGATAGGTAGACGATAAGTAGACGATAGATCGAGGATATATTGACGAAAGGCGACGATAGGTAGACGTTATGTGGACGATATGAAGACAATAGCTAAAAGCGATAGTAGACGATAGATAATATGTGATATATAAATGAGAGATGTAGACGATAGCTGAGAGGCGATCTGTGTATGTGGGACGATAGTACATGCACGAGCGACGATAGTATCAGAGACGATAGGAAGTATGAGAGACGGTAGTATGAAAGACATCCAGAAAGAGACGATAGGTAGAGCGATTGGAAGAGAGAAACCATTGATATGAGAGATGAGACAGTATCAGAGACGATAGCTTACGAGACGATAGTATGACTGGCGAATGACGATAGTATGAGAGAGTATACGTAGAGTAGATAGTATGAGGGACGGTAATATGAGAGACGTAGTATCAGAGACGACAGTATGAGAGGCGTAGTATGAAAGACATATATGAGAGACGATTGTATGGTAGACGATAGTATGAGAGACTATAGTAAGACGACATGTATAGGTGTGAGAGTCGACATATAGACAAGACAGGTAGATGCCGTTGATAGAAAGGTAGGCACGATAGATAGACACGATAAATATGCACTATAAATATGAGATAGATATGATATGTAGATGGAGGAAGATATATATATAGAGACGACAGGTAGATACGATAGAACGTCAATAGATACTGCGTAGAGAGAGACTATAGGTTTATAGAGAGGATATGCATATACGGTGGGTAGAGGGCCATACGTAGAGAGGGTAGATAGGGAGACACGATAAGTAGAGAGGTACGATAGGTAGAGGACGTAGCGTACATGTAGACCTGGGACGCTATGTAGGAACGGTTAGAGTAGCCGTATATACATAAGATTAATAACACTTTGGTTGATAGGAGAATAGATATAAATTTGCCCCGTGGAGCGAAGCGAAGAGGGCGGCTCACTTAACTGGGACAAACCATTGCCCCACCGCCGCGTACCGGCGGAAAACGGCTAGTCTAGAACAAATAGTAGAGGAACCGGCCCGTCTCTCGGTCCTTCAGTCCCGTTGTGCTGCCGAGCGATAGCGACGGCGGCTCCGATTCGCAAAAAAAACAGTAGGTAGCCGCCGCACTCATTGGCTATAAAACGTCTTTCCGAAGAGCCGAGCGCAGCGAAAGCCCTTTCATTGGCCGAATTTATTTTAAATTATACTTTCCTCTGATTGGCTGATTTTATTTTAGATTTACACTTTTGAATTACGAAACCGCCGACGCCACTTCGAGGACGAGGTACGTTGCTTGTATGTATGTTATACAGTAGCTAACTTAATTTGCCACTTTAGAGCGCGGTGCTAGTTGTTTGCACGCTGTAGACTTTAAACCAATCGTCGGTGACAGCAACCACTTGGGATACGATGTGCAAAAAGTCGAGAAGTTGTTGGACGCTTGTGAACGTTGGAATCTGTCGATCAGCGTGGTCAAGAGTTTCTGGGGGCGGCGGAAGGTGGGCTACCTGGGCCATCGGGTTTTCGCTGAAGGTTTAGAAGCCGACCCGAAAGATCTTGGAATTCTGGGCAATCTCCGTTCCGGCAGACGCTCCGCTCGATGCAATTCTTCTTGTGGAGTTTGAACTATTACAGCCGCTTCATCGAAGACTGCGCGATTTACGCGGCGGTCTTGAAAGAGTTGCGGGAAGCAGACTTTTACGAAATGGGACGTCAGGAGAAGAATGACTACGGGGACAAAGGGCTGGGGGCGTGGAGCCACCATCAGAGAATGTCGACCGTTGTACCCGAGCAAAGATTGCGTTCACGATGCTGAAGGCAAAAATTGTATCCACCCCGATCTTGGAACACTTCGATCCTGAGCGCACCACGGTAATCGTAATATATGCTACCCAGTGGGCGATCTGGGCGGCACTCGTGCAGGCGTGTACTGTCCAGTAACGTTCACCAGCCAAACGTTGAAGTCCAACGAGCTCAACTACGGAATCATCGACAAGCAAGTTTTGGCACTCTTGCGGATGCTTGAAGTGAATTACACCCTGCTGACCACCAGGTCGATCTTGATGCTGTCTCGACATTCGACCTTAGCCTGGCTGGTCAACCCGACCGGTTTCCAAGACCGACTCGGTGACTGGGCCGCGTTACCGTCCGAATGGGCTTTGGAGATCAGGAAGTGTACGAAAGGGCAAGACGAGATCTTGGGAGTCATCGCGGCAAGCATCACCCCTCGCGAGGACGTCGACGAGACGTTGATTGCGATAGCACCAGTGAAGGAGCCTCGGCGAACGATCATTATACCACCGCCTACGGTGGAAGAAGAGGAGAGCTTGCTAGTCGCGAGTTTCGATGGATCAGCACGTGTCAAACGCAGTGTAATGGAGCGTACAGTGCTATCGTCTGGAAGCTGCCGGAATGGGCGATCGTGTCAGCCGCGTCGGAGTACGCGCCCAATTTGACTGTGAACGAGAAGGAATACCGTGGTCTTCTGTTATGTTTCGATCTTCTGTCCGCCATGGACAGGGGGCGGATTGTAATCTGTGGAGATTCCAACTTGGTGATCCGACAAATGCGAGGCGAGATCACGTGCAACGCTCCGCGTTTGTAATTGTTGCGAAAGAAGGCGATGGATCGGATCGGGTAGTGGCCAAAGCAGGATTTCCTGCACATGAAACGAGATTGGAATCAAAGCGCAGACAAGTTAGCTAGTGCCGCCCTTGAACGCGAAGAAGAAACTGTGGTTACCTTGGAAGAAGATCGGCAAGACTTGATCACGCTCAACCGCTTGGACGACCTTCTGAAGCCGATGGATGACAGCGATGTCGCCCTCGTAGCTGCTGTAAAGAGATCGACGCGACGTCGGAGGGCACCGCCGAACGCCCTGGAGAAAAAATTGTACAGCATATACGGGGTGAGCGGATTGTCGAAGCCCAGACTGAAGAGAAGTGGATGGTCGATCTGAAAGCGTACCTGAAGGGAGACGTTGGAGGCTTGACTGCAAAGGAAGCGAAGACGTGTGCCAAGATCGCAGATCATTATGAGCTGGACGAGAACGATCTGCTGCTCTACTGCCCGCCGTCGACGGAGACGGACGAAAATCGTGAGGCGGTCGCAAAGCTCGTAGTGCCGGAGACTTCTTACACCATTATCATACGAGTTTGGAAGGGGGACATCAGGGAATCGGAAGGACGTACCGTCGGATCAGAGCACACTTTCACTGGAGAGGCTTTTTCAAGGGTTTCCAGCGCTATGTGGGAGAATGCGCGGATTGTGAGACAGGGAAAGGGCGCCCCTTCGTGAGAGGTGAATCGCCGGGAAACCTGCAGGCTACGTACCTTTTTCAGATCATCGCGATGGATCACATCCCGTCGCTGCACAAGTCGTTTAAGGGGAATGCGGAGCTGCTGATATGGGGCGACCTGTTCTCGGGGTATGTGATCGCGAAGGCGAGCGCGTCGAGGACAGCCCAGACGATCGCAGAGAATTACGAAGAATGCGTGTTCCGTCAATTTGGAGCCAGTGAACCTATCCGGCACGACAGAGAACCCGGGTTTATGTCCGATTTCTTCCGCGCATCCAGCCGGATTGTGGGACAAAAACAGAGGGTTACGATGGCGTATAGACCTCAAGCGAACGGAACGGCCGAAAGGATGGTGCAGACACTGACTCGCGCGCTTAAGATGTACGTCGCAGACGTGAATCCACAAGACTGGGACGAGTATGCCGAACGTCTGACGTTCGCGTTGAACACGGCCCAAGATCGCGTGCGTGGGGATTCGTCTTTCTACTTGACCCACGGTTGGGACCCATGATCCACTTTGGAAGCGGCATTGCCCTTCGGAAGTACGCGACGTCGCGATCGGGAGCCTCGACAGTGGAGATATCGCATGCAGAATCACTATGGGCGCGCGAGGGAGCAGGTGAACGAACGACTCCGAGTCGCGATCCGATCGCGGCCGGACGAGCACAACGAAGACCTCCGACCACACGAGATTATAGCTGGTGCGTAAGTCTGGTTGTACTTGGACAGAGTGAAAGAAGGGTACGCACGCAAGTTAGCCTACATATGGCACGGTCCGTATCGGGTGGTCGTAATGGTGGGGAATCACGCGGCGAGGATGGAGATCGTTGGCACCGGGTATCGCCTGTTTTCGGTTGTCCACGTATCCAAACTTAAGCCAGAGCGGAGTTTTCCGGATCGCCCTACGTTGAAGTTAACTGTGGATGAAGGAGACCGTTTCGATTTTGATGAGGCGATCTTACCAGAAGATAGCTGGGAAGGACGTCTCGAGGAAGGGAATACGAGGTGGAAAAGATCGCAGGAATGAGATCGGGTCGGCGGACGCGCTACGGCCGCGTTCACCGCGAATTCCACGTGTACTGGAAAGGCTACGACGACCCTTCATGGGTCGTCGAAGCCGATCTGAACTGCGGGGCCCTGCGGCGCGAATACGAGCGGGGAATGACCCATCGTAGCCGCTTCGGAGTCATACAGTCGCATGAGGTGGATGAGAGCTCGTAGCAGGTTGGCTGTTGCAGGTGGGGAAAAGGAAGAAGATTGTGTGGGAGGCCACACATTGAGGTGGAAGGGTTATTTGTGGAAGTAACGTACGTACTGGGGCGACGTCACCTGTGAAGAGCGACAATCGTTCGATAAGCAAGGAAGATCGACAAACCAAAGGAAAGAAGAGGCCAAAGTAGAAAGGAGGTTATCAAGATCGAGGTTTAGCAGGTGCGTTGCGACTAGCCGAGTTCGCCTACTCTTCGGCAGCCGGAGGACAGAACTTGGCAGAGATACGCCGAATGTGAGAGCCGGGGCGGTTCGCAATGTCGCTGCGATATTGGTTCCGCCACGGTTCCACTGCGTCGATCTCTCGCAGCGCATCCAGCAGAGTCGAAGGTGGCTGATCACAGCCAAGACCGGGGTACCAGGCTCCCTTCTCCCGGGCGAGAATAGTGAAGTATGTAGGGGTCGAGAAGGAGGTCTATATCACAGTGACCCACGATCATCCCACGGAGAACACGTTTCAGGAAGGACTTCCAGCGGGCCCCGAGACGAGATAGCCGCTGCCGTCTCTCTTCGTAGAATGCGGCCAGGGCAGGCTCCACTTTGCGCAACGCAGAACTGATAGGAGAGGAGTGAGTCGACTCCCACACTGTCTGGCGATGCGTCTCCTCCCACTCCAAGTACTTGGTCGCGATCTCCGTAATCCAGCCCGTCACCTCGAAAGACACGGGTTCAACGACGAAGTTCAGGTTGTCCCAAGGCGCCTTGTCGTAAAGTGCAGTGATCTTGTCCTCGGTGATCAACTCCGGATCCCAAAGGTTCTCCGAGGGCGTCGTTTCATTTGGAGTGAACAGCCAGTAGCGAGGTTTGGCGAAGTGGTGGAGGAGTAAATCAATGTCGAGCACAGCCACGCTCACGCGATCAATATATCGAGCGGGCCAGGGGAAACTTCGGCAGGAGTTCGACGGCGGAGTTCACGATAACTAGGTATCAATCAACACGCGCTACGGTAGAAGGAAGCAGCAGATCCCACCGCGCGGGAAGGAGAAGCCGGTTCCGGCGTGATCGCGGTACAGCAACGGACAGAATGCAACTGCATGCTCTGTTTGATCTTTTTTAACCAATGGTTAAAAAGATCATGGACGATTTCAGTTTATCTAAAATTTACACACAAACTGAGGCAAAATAAGGAGGCAGCTGTATTTTGCTAAAAATTAACAAGAAGGGCTTTGTTAAACGACTTGATGATTGTCTCCGGCTCAATTGTGTCCCACGCCTTGATCGTTCGCTTGATCGTCTCCAAGCGCTTGTCCTTGGCGGTCTTCTTTGCACGTTTCTCTCCATCTCGCAGTGGTGGTGGTCGTTCTAGCTTCCAAAGCGCCTTTAGCTTGGATTTCAACGGACCCATCACGCCAACATCCAAAGGCTGGCATACAGAGGTCGAATTTTTGGGTAGTGGCTGGAGGATGGTTAGCATCTCGTCTGCTAGAACGTCCTCTGACTCCTCAGTCACATGACAGTCGAGGTTGTCAACTAGCAGAAGCGAGGGGCCAGATATGTGACGGTAAAACAACCACACACGCGCCGCGCCGAATGCTTCTGCTCCCGATTAATAGATGCGGACTTGCCTCTCTCTGATAGCATGGTAGACGGTGGAGTGTCATAGTAAATGCCTGTCTCGTCGGTATTGTACACCTCACTGGCGTCGAATCCACTGTATGTCTTCTTAAATGACTGAGCCAAGGTCCGACAGCTTCACCTGTACAGTGTAAGAGCAATGTCACAGTTAATTAGCACCATTAATACATTTATATGCCCAATACGACACTACAGCGTCAAAGCCTACAATTGAAGAGCAGCTTACCTTGAGTCCAGTGGGTGTACGCTGAACGAAGCCATGTCGATAAGCGAGGCGACGAAGTAGCCGAAGCAGCGACTCGTACGCTGTCGCTGTGTCCTTCTTCCCTGAATGTAGCTTTCAAGCCAATCTAGATACACGTCGCGTACGAAGATCGCCATGGTTTTGGCTGTGAGCACCTCGCTGTCCCGGCGGGTGTCCTTCATGAATGGTATCAACTCGATTCCAAAGGGAACAAGCTCACGCCGTCCAGGGGTGCGGGACAGCGTTTTCTCGCTCCCTTTGTAGCCGAATATGTCATCGGCAGACTTGCGCCAATCATTTGAGCGTCCATCGGGGAATTCCTTGCGTCCTGGCCGCCTCTCGCTCACTCATGCCCTCCGTCGCGCGAAGCACCGCTCTCTTTTTCTTCATGCTGTAGTGCTTGCGATGTTGTTTGCCTGTACTAATCTGCGCACTTATTGCCTGCAGGGTCACTGCCGAGGCGCTGGCTTCATCTGGGGCTCTTCGATGCTGCTGGTTGCCTCCATTGTACCGACTGATAGCCACTGAATTGTTTTGGGAGCCTGTGTGATGATTGGTAGAAAAAATGTAAAAGCACAAACTGATTGGCGGATTTAGGGACAATACGCAGTGTCTATGTTCCGAATCAGAGGGGTGGCAGTTAGCTTGGCGGCAGCTGCATTCTGTCCGTTGCTGTATACTAGTAACACTGTCGTCGCTAGTGGACGAATCACGGTCACCAAATTGGCTGTTGCCATCGCTGGACCGACCGACATCGTCACTGCCAGCTGCCCAGCTGTCACCTTCACCACTCCCGTCAGATTCGTCTTGATTGCGGGACGACCTCTCGGAAAAGTCGGACGCAACGTCAATCGGGCGATCAGATGACCCGCCGCCGGATGCACCCGCCGAAGATGAGCGTCGTCGGGCAAACACCGCGAACTAGTCAAAGCAGCCAGGAAAATGTCGTCGTCACTACCTGATGCGTCGGAGGAAGAGTGATCTCCCGCGCGAGCACGAGATCGGCTGCCCCACGAAGTCGTCCTTGACTTGAACCCGAAGATAGACTTCTGCGTGGCGAGTTGCGGCCAGGCGAATGGGCCCGAGAACAGCGGCGGGGGGGCGGCGAACAGCTTAGAGACCGTGGACTGCGGGACCGTTTGGGATTTCCGACTGGCACCGGCGCTTGAGCATCGGACGTAACTGAAGCTGATGCCGCGATGGAGCCAGGCTGGACCAAGAAGATCAGTCCGGCTACGCGGTCACGGATGACATCGCGATATCGTATCGCTTGGTCTCGCTCAGCCTCGAACACATAGGAAGCGGTCTGAGCAGCCGCCAGGTCGCTCTGGAAAGTGGCATTCTCCTTCTGCAGAGTCTGGAGGCGGCCATGGTTCGCCTGCAGCTAATTCACGCTACGCTCAAGTCGCACAATAGACGCACGAGCCGACGCGATCTGGGACTCTGTGAAGAAGCGTTAAAATGAGTTAGTACAGCGTCACAGAGACATGAAAACGGCGACGGTAACGTACGAGTGGACACGAGATCAGCCCGAGCCTGGTCACGCTCATTAGTTGCCCGCTTCAGGTTGACGTTAGCAGAGCGTAACTGAGTCTCTGCGGCATTCGCCCGATCGGGATTACGTTCAGCGTGAATACGATCCAAATTGTCTGGGCAGCGGCGGATTGTTGCTGATTACGTGCCTGTAGATCGGCGACGCGTTGCTCCAGTCGAGTGACACGGCCACGAAGCCGAGAGGCAGCATCGTCGAGCGCCTGCTGCGGCTTCATGAGCCCGGATGACACCTTCAGCTTGCGCCAGGTCGTGACGAAATCGATCGCGGTCGACCGTGACCTGATCGCGCTCAGCAACAGCTTGATCACGCTCGTTTTGAAGGGTCGCGATACGAGGTGCGAGGGCAGGAGAAGTACCCGCAGCTGAAGTCGCGGTCGCCAGTTGTCTAGCCAGGCTACCGATTTCGTCCTGTAGGCGTGCAATCTCCTCGTCACGCACCTCTTGTGTAACACGCAGCTGATTCCGGAGTGCCTCGACCTCTCGCGAGTTGTCGAGGCGCTCTCGCACCACACGCTCGTAGTCCGCGGACACTTGCAACGCATCCCGGTAACGACGATGGAGAATCTCGTACTGATGTTGGCAGGGCAAGACGTAGGGTGACGCAGCTGCGTAGGCCTCACTCAACTCACTCTCGAGACGGTCAGCACGCGCCTATTGGTCGGCGTATGCACGCTGCAGGGTTACGTAGTCTTCCGCCAAGTCCGAACCAGCGTCAGCGCGATCCAGCAGCTCGTTGAATGTCTCAAGGAAATCTTGCGCAGCTTCGCGGTGAACAAGAGGAAACGCAATCCGGAGAGTGGAGACCACCCAAGTCGGCGATGGGTCGGCATCGGATCTGGTGCTATCGGCGACGGCGGCGCTGGGAGGCCGAATAATTAGGTTGCTGTGTGGCAACCATGGAGGGTTTGAAGGCGGCGGTGAGGAGGATGGCGTCGGGAAGTAGAGTGGCGTGCGTTGGCGGCGGCTGCTGTACGACCTTTTCCAGCGCAGGGGGCGATTGACGCGAAGCGGTCTGTCTCTTGCAGAGCTTCACCAATCGGACGCGACATGAGGGCCCAAAGATCACGATTGATGAATCGCGACCCGAGAGCTGCAGTTGTGTCTGGTTACATCCGGTTATGTGACATCTGGTCGAGACCCGACCGGTGTACCAGCAACTGGGTACACACCGACCTGATTCGTCTGGCACAATCATTCCGATACGCGATCTGGTGCAGTCATTCCAATACGCAATCAGGTGCAATCATTGGGACACGCGATCTGCCAATCTGGAGCAATTATTTCGATACGGGCGATCACATGGATTGTGGGTACAATGGAGCTATTAATTCGTTACGGTACCGCGATCTTGGTACATAATATCGGGTTCTAGATACAATGCGCAAACGGGAAGCACGCAAGAGGGATAGGAAGAGAGCGAGATAGGGCGAGATCTTTAGGGCCTTTTCTTTGGTATAATAGATTCCGATTTGCCTTGGTGTTTTATAGACTACCGGGGATGGAGGTACATTGGCCTACCCGAAGGAGAACTCACTACGTCAACCAAGAACACGACGTACACCTGGATAGCTCGGCCAGGGTACGCTCACATATCAATCTCACTACAAGATTCCGCCAAGAGGAGGTGGCAAGCAACATAAAGGGCTACAATAGCACAAGAAAAGGATACACACACGCGATCGGCTTGAACCATAGCTTGATCGCAGCACACTGACGACCGCGTGAAGAATACCCGCGTGGCCGTCATCCACCCAGACCCCGGAAGGAGCAACCAACCTCCGCCTTGGTCCCCACTGAACGTCTTTGCGAACTCCGGAAGAGCGTAACCCGCCCAGCCGTCGGGTACAGAAGGTGACTACAAGGTTTCGACCGCGCCAGATCAACGGAGTACACCCTCCGACAGTCGGCAATCCGGGCATACCGTGCGCAAGCTTCGACCGCGTCAGCAATTTTCGTGAAGTAGCTTCGCCACAACAGTACGAGAGACAATACGAAGATGCGAGATAGTATGAGAGGCGATAATATGAGAGGCGTAGTATGAGAGACTGTAGTATGAGAGACGATTGTATAGGAGACGATTGTATGGGACACGATTGAAAGGGAGACGATTGTATAGGAGACGATTGTATGGGACACGATTGAAAGGAGACGATAGTATGTGAGACTATAGTAAGATGACAGGTATAGGTATGAAAGGTGACACGTAGACAAGATAGGTAGGTGCAGTCGATAGAATAGTATACTGATATGTTGCCACGATAGATATACACGATAAATATGAGATAGATGCGATATGTAGATGGGGGAAGATACATATACCGGCATTTCCGTGTCATAAGGGCCTACCCAAATCCGTTTGTGGTTAGGGTTACTGTATCGATCCGACAAAACGAAATGCGTCGTACCTAATCGGAACTTTACTGTAGGCAACAAGTCTCCCCGCCACGCCGCGGTGTGACGACAGGATGCAACGTACTGGTGTCGGTCTTCCACCTCTCTAAACAGCTCTACCAGGCCTTGTCATAAGGGGTCGCTTTGTCATAAGGGCAAAGCCGTTTCTACCAATCACAAGACGTGATATCTAGCAGCGTTGTCTGTTTTGTCATAAGGGCCCATGAAACCGTACAATGCATGTTAAAGTACGACACGTTATGATTGGCTCAGCTTCATTTTCATATCGCTACATCAATGGATGACACGAAGTTGGCCGCACCTCTGGCGTTCAGCGTCGCAGCACACATGAAATCCATGGCCAAAGAGAGTGGAGTATGCAAAGCGCCAGAAGGTTATTGATCAGTCTGTCTCGCAAGACCAGGTAGAGTTGTTTAAAGTGGTGGAAGACCGACACCAGTACGTTGCATTCTGTCATCGCACCTTGGAGAGGTCATTTCAGCTCCAGTACTCGACAAAACGCCCCCCTCTCGCTTCCCCGCGCTGCTCCCGTCGCGTTCCTGGTGCTACTCCCGCGCTGTTCCCGCGCTTCTCCCACGCGTTCCGGTGCTGCTCCTGCGCGTTCTGGTGCTGCTTCCGCGCTGCTCCCGCGCGTTCTGGTGCTGCTCCGCGCTTCTTCCGTTCCTGGTTCTGCTCCGCGCTGCTCCCGCGCGTTATGTCAGCAAGTCTGGTACCAAGTTCAGCAGTGCGTCCTGCAATCCCAAGACCCGCGTCGGAGGCAAACACGGCTCGGGCTTGTTCGGCCAATGCTGCAGATTTGGCTGGCGGTGAGTTGGGCACCGAAGTGCAAGAAAGCGCCTTGGTTGCTTCCAGCAACGCATTTGTAGTGACCGCACCTGCCTGCTTTCACCGGGTTATTTGAATGATCTGGAGACGTTTTTTGAACGGTACGAACAAGTTTGATGATGTCTTTATTGGTATGTTAATTCTAAACGATGTGGTAATGCTACATGTACCAAGAAGAGACTCACCAGTTCTACAAACTTCGGACGAGTAACTCCATTCAGGACCGAAACCGAGACCGGGTTAAGCGTTCCGCTTTATCGGGAAAATCCCCTGTGCTGTACGACGAGAAGCTGCAATTTTACTCGAAGACCTTCATATGTACTCACGGTTGGGACTTCAATCCTCGCGGAAGGGGGAGACGAACAAATCACACTGCGCGGTCACTTGGGTGCAAGGCAAGATTGAACACACTACTGACGCGAGGTGAAGATGGAGTGTACAGTGTTCGCGTGACGAAGCACAACTCGACCCACAATCACAACGTGGGCTCCGAAGCGTATTATCCGTACGCTGAAACGCGCAAGATTTCATCTCCCGGTATGAAGAGTGTCGCTAAAACTATGTGGCAAGGTACGGTAACACGTTCGTCAATGTTGTTGTTATTGCACTACTTTACTGATTTGATATATGTTTCAAGGTGGGTCCAAGCGCAAAAAGATCTTTCGATATTTAAAGGAAGCGTCTGGGAAACCTATTCAGTCGAAGGACGTCGAGAATATGATTGTGCAGATGCGGCGCGAGACGTACACTTCACCCGACGACAACGTCCGTGTTTCACAGTTGCTACAAGACTTTGGTGAATGTCCCGGAAATGCTGTGAATGACTTCCATGATCCCGCGACCCAGTTGACAAGTTGCATAACTTTCCAGACGGCGCATATGAGAAGGATGACTCGCAAGTTTCCAGAGGCGCTCTGTATGGACGCCACCCATGGCACGAACATTAACAGGTACGAAGAGTTCATTGATCTACTTTAGACTGCTGTTGTGTGACTTTAGCACCAACAAGTTGGTTGCTTGATCACAAATTACTTTTATTTGGTTGTATATTCACCAATTGTTAACTATCATTTGAATATCTTTGCTTCCTGAAGGTATCGTTTGTTCAGTTTCATGGTGTCAGATAAATTTGGCAGTGGCTCGTTTGCTCAGCATGCCTTGATCGACGGGGAAACGAAGGTGAACATGAAGAGTGCTTTCAAAGCGTTTAAGCAGAACAATTCAATGTGGGTGGACATCAAAGTGGTGATCATTGATAAAGATTTTACAGAGATTGGTGTACTCGCTGAGGAACTGCCCGACGCCAGCGTAATTCTGTGTCATTTTCACGTCATCGACTATCTCAAGCGCAAGATAAGCAAAAGGGCGTATGAGTTCACGTCGTACGAGAAGATGCATGTCAAGAATCTGCTTACGATGATGGTTCGAACCGCTGATGAGAGAGATTTTGATCGCTATCTACAAGCTATACAAGCACTCTACAAGAGTAAGCCAGCTTTTATCGTTATTTTGAAGACAATTGGCTGAGCTGCAAGCCATTACGGTGTTCATTTTTGCGCGGGAGCACCCCACACTTGGATAACAACACGAACAATCGGTTAGAAGCTAGCTGGGGGCGCTAAAGATATCCTCGACCGCCACATGCCCATGGACGAGTGCATCGACCATCTTCTGTTTCTGCAACAAAGGGCTGAAGATAAGTATCACATCAAAACGAAGAGAGTTGGTTTTCGATACAACAATCGGTACGACGTAGAGTTGCAAACATTGGCGAAGATAGCAACGCACCACGCGTGTCATCTGGTGGAAAGTCAATACGCGGCCAGCAAAGAAGCAGATTACACTGTTGAATCGGATGAGACAGCACCGTCAGGATATACACTGACAAGCAAGACATCTCCGAGTCAATACGCGGTAAGACTAACTAATATTTGGATTGATTCAAAAATTTATTGCTAACTCCGTACGCGTCCTTCACGTGATCTTGGAGTCCAGCGACTGTAGCTGCATGTTCAATCAAACCCTCCTACTCCCATGCAGACATATGATGTTCCAGTGACGTGAGGATGCGGCTTTCCGGTCTGTGATTCCGTTCGACGCGATCCCCGATAGGTGGTCAATCGTCTATGCTTGCGGTGATGAAGATAGTGAAGTGTCAGATACAGAAGATACTCCGGGTTTGCTGGTGAACGACGTAGACGACGGTGCAAAGCGTGTCTTATCCCACAACGAGAAATATCGTGCTGTAGTTGATGTTTGCCAGCGTATCGCGGAGGGTGTTGCAGACAAAGGAAAGCGGGGTTCACGAGATGACAGGAATACATCCAGACGCTTGAGCGCAAGGTCTGTGACGACAAAGATCCGCCTGGCGTGGCTCCAGCGACAGATATGACGGCTCAAACCCGCGCCAAAGCTTCACCTGATGTGGATACTGCGACAGATATCACGTCTCAATACGACGGTGTTGAAGTTGGATTAGTTGCCGATGTTGGTGAATCTGTCACCAATGTCACCACCAATGGTGAAAGATCACCAACGCTGACAGCAACGAAGGCGCACGATCGAACATTAGCTCAGCTCAAGTGCCGAAAGTCGAGCAACGACGCGTCCCAACATTAGGCAAGCAGAAGTCGAAGGAGAAGTCTGCGACACGTACAAAACGAAAGCTGGAAATGAAGCACATAAATGAAGATAAAGCATCATCGAAGGTGTCGGCGACAGAAATCAAGAACATTGTGCAGTTGAATCCAGCTAGCCGACCATCAGGACGACCAAGCAAAAAGAAAGCTTCAAGAAGGCGAAGAGAAAAAGGAGATTGAAGATACAATGTCGTTCGTGGATACAGTCATCACTGTTGACGATGTTACGCTGGAAAGTTTTGACGAAGTTGTGAAGACAAAGCAGACCTCACTTGCTGTTGTTGGAGACGTTTTGGGGGGAATTCGACGTATGTTTGACGCAGCGGTTTTCAAGCGACCAAAAGCATTCGTGATCAAAAGCGATCATACTCGTGTTTTGGAGACCAATGTTCGCTTCGTACTGCCAGGTGTGTATTTGATGTGGTTGATCTACTTACTATGTTGGTGAGCTTGGTGGATATCGCACCAATTTTCACCAACATTTATTTATTATCTACGAATAACTTGATACAACCTCTGGTGCTCAAATGTATAGATTCGGCTACAAACGTGAAGATTCGGGAGGAGCTTATCAGTGACGTACACCTGACTTCTCACGATATTGTCGTTTCTATATTGAGCGTCGGATCATTTAGTCTCGTGGATATCGAGAGAATGAAAACATGGCACGAAGTGTCCAAAAGATCGGGAAGGCGAGGAAGCTAATTAAGTTCGTGGAGGATTGAAATTCATGACGTCCTCGAAGCCAAAGAACGGCAACGAGTACTGCACACCATCCCGTTCATGAATGTAAACGGTGGTTTTAGAGGCGGCGGCCTCACGATCTCATTCACGGAGCTTGCAGGATATGGGGAGAGCAATGGCTGAACGATTCGTGCGTGTATGTGGCTTCCCTCGGCGTTGTCAAGGAAGCAGAGAAACTCATGAGGCGAAAACCGATGCATATGACAGTTGTGGATTCGGTCTACATGCAAATGACTGACCTAAAGCGAAGAGATCAGTACCTCAACACGTCAGACCACGTCTTCTCAGATACGTGTGGTGTTGAGTTTTGGGGCGCTCGGTCGCCAGTCGGCAAGGTTGCCCTTGCTGAAGGAAAGTGACCGGCGTGCCCTGATTGACGGATTACATTCCCCGCGCCACAGTGACCACGATAGTTTAGTGACCGAGGCCTCGGTCGGGTATAAAAATTCCGGCCGAGGGTACGAACACTCGTTTGTACCCATTTCAGTTTCGTACCCTCGGTCTTATAGAGCCGGGTACAGGATCACATACGGGGATCGGTTCACACTGGATATTTGTATTTAGATATAGGACTGGCTATAGAATTGACAACAGAGGCTCTCAGAGCCATAAATCAACACAAATAAATCAGCAGTCTTCCCCAAGGGTCTAGTCCGTCTTCGGTAAGTCTAGCTAGCTTATCTTAGGGTCCGGATACGCTCGGCTTGTGGGATGCTGGTCAGCGAGCCTAAGGTACATTGAACAGAGGGTTTGTTGCTGGTCAGTCCAAGAGATTAGAATGGCCGAGTGTTGGGAGCGACGAGAAGCGCCGTTCACCATATATTATTGTGGAACCGAGTGTTCCATACATATTTTACTACCCGCCGAGGTTTTACCTCGGCAAACCCGTATTAGGCTTGACAGCCGGTACCCTTCCTTCTGAGGGACTGCGGGGTACGCGCGAAAGCGCAATATTGCATACTAGCCCTCGCTCGTGGCTAGTGGTGCAGGTTATTGGGTTGGCCTAATGCAACCTAGGTGTACAGAGGGTTCACATCCAACCCGGCGTAAGGGATCGCTCCTGGTCTTCAGGTTTGATCCAACGCTCGTTGACCTGACAAGGGAAAGCGAGTGTTATTGGTGGGACTCATACCATTTGGTAGTGAGTATTTCTGCGTGATCCTACACGACAACCGGTGCCGCGACCCGGGATTGGGAGTGACTTTCTGTGTGTCTTGGTTGTATATAGGTTCTTATCCTAACGAGAGAGGAGTTGGACGAAGTGGCTGGTCCTGAACCAGCTCACGAAGACAACGAAGATGGACTCGGCGATCTCCGATCGCTGACGATGACCGAGGACGCGAGTTCTCGGTCGACCGGCAGTCGGCCTCCAGTTAATGGGGACACTCCGACTGCCAACAAGGTTTTGGGAAGATGCATGGAGGTGATGATGACGAAGAGCAAGTGGATGCGGGCCTTTGCGCCAAAGTCAATTCGACAAGCCGTGTGGATGGAACTCGGGGTGGAATTAGTTGTCCCAGTGGAATCGTGGAGCATCCAACAGGTGGCCGAGGACACGGTACAACTGTTCCGCGCTATGGGATGTGAACCTCAAGCACTCCCCACCGAGGCCGACCTTCAAGGTTGGTCGATCGAAGATGCCGCGCTCTCGTTGCGCAAGTGGAAACAGAAGCTTCGGACGGTTTTCGGTGTGCCTGAGCCGGGCTCCAACCGTCGGTCGAGCCTCTCACGCACGACCGAGGGGGTGGATCCATCGAGGGTCCCGCTACCGACAACTCCTGGGCGTCAGCCAGAGAAGTTGATCGGGACGGGTGTGTTCTCGGCGAAGGGAACCGCTTTGGCGTACTTTCAAGATTCACACATGGTAACGCCTAGGTCAGCGGACCGTACCGAGCGATTGGCAAAGGGCTCCGAGGGTACGCGGACCTCTCCGACGGCGGGTCGAAGTACAAGTCGGACGATGGAACGACGCTTCGATACGCCCGACGACTCCTTGGACGATGATTCGTTCGACGTTGAAGACCAAGGGGTGATGTGACTGGAGAATGGGTACGCCAAATCCGTGAGCTCAGCTCGATAGAGAACGAGAGTTCCACACCAAGGCTTGAAATCGCCACGCACCTCCCGTTGGGCAATATCAAACCCTATCTAGGCCTCCGAGGCAAGAGCGAGAAGTCAATGCAATGGCTCCGAGCCTTCATCTACGAGATGAAGGGAACACACGCCATCGAATGAATTGTGTATGGCGTTCGAGCTGAGCCTCCAAGATGGCGCCCTGCATTGGTACCGACAACTCCCGCGGAAGACGAGACGAAAGTGGAAATTGTTGAGTGATGCGTTCATCAAGTACTACTGTTCCCGATTTAATCAATCGGCGAAAGCACGGTACTACTCGGCGAGGCGTGAAGAGAGGAGCATGTTTGCGACTATCTGAACCGGCTAAATGGCTACGCCAGGAATGCTGGGGTACAATTCGAACACGGTGGTCGCGAGGCCAAGGATCATGTTGAACACTTTCTCGATACGTGCGAAGACCGAGTCTTGGAAGAGCGTCCGTGTCACGTGCGAGTCAAGAATATTCACGACCTGGAAGACATGATAAACGATATCCTCCGACGCCGCGAGCGGAAAAAGGGACGCGAGTCCTCGGTGCGACGCCCCAAGGGCCAGGATGATAGTCGCCGCCGTGACGATGGCCGCTCCGAGGATTCGCGGAACCCCTACCGGCGTGACCGAGATGATGGTCGTCGTCGGGAAGATCGGTACCGGATGACAACCGACGTCGCGATGATCGTCCATACCGACCGAGGGTTACTCTAGCTGAAGCACTGACAGACATGGTCGCTGCATTGAAGGTGGACAGCTCGGTCGACCGGCGAGGAGAACCTGCAGAGGCATCGAGTGGGGGTTATGACGATACCGAGGGTTACGACCCGGAGTACTACCCTAGCAATGGCGACCGAGGCTCGGATAGGTAATCGGACGACGAATATGCGTCGGATGAAGACCACGGTCATGTGGCTGCCGCGAATGATTCGGAGCGTCGTCACGCCGCCGAGGAACGTTCGCTCGAGCTTCAACCGCCGGCCGAGGGTTGGGAATAACCAATACCCGCACGACCGAGACAACCGAAGCCTCGGCGGACGTGATGGTCGCCGACAATATGGCCCGTGTGCCGCCTGTGGTGGACTCACACACTCTGCACACTTTTGGTTCAAGAGGTGCAAGATGTGCAAGCAAGTCCACGATGCGGGAAGATGCGAAGCATTCAACGAGCTGGCGTCTCTTCTGAAGGCGAAGGTGGAGAAGAAAGGCCTCTCGCCAGAACTTCAAGAATTGGTCTATGGGAGTCATTTAAACTAGGCAGCCCTCCAACTGAAACTGGGTTGGTCCCAATCGGGCTGACACAGTTAGCCGAACCTGCGCTGGACCCCGACTATTTGTTTGCGTTCACGGGTTCGTGCAAACGGCCTGATGACTTCAATATGGATTATGTGAAATCGACGGAAAATGGAAAGAGAGAGGCGGAAGCCTCGGTGAGAGTGAAGTGAATGTGGAATGTGTGGAGAAAGCTGCTGATACGGTTACCGAGGCTTCAATCGCAAGTATGGCGGTGACCGAGCGTGAGCCCCGAAGTCTCGGCCAGGCAATCACGTTGTTGTCTGGTGAGAGGATGGGGTGGTGGTCGTCCCAACGCTACAACAAGAGGAAGCGATTGCGCGCCATGGTAAACGGGGAAGTCGATGACGCACGAACGAGGATTCTGCTCGACACTGGAGCGAATGTGAGCGTGATCGCAGCTTCCTATGCGAAGAGACTACTCGTGCGGGAGGTATCAGACCACGGTCGCAGTCTGGAGGTTAGAGGAATCAATCCAGGGGTGATGGAAACGCGCCGCCGATCACTCGTTAAGATCACCCTCGGGTGGGAGCGAGTGTATAATTCGAGTTGTGGATTATGGGTCATAGCGCCGGAGTCGATGCAGTCCTCGGAACGGACTTCATGATACCAGGTTAGACTTGTTCCATGGTACGGCCCGGTTACCGGATGAAGTTATGGTTCCCCTGGTGAAATCCCAGAACGCGGATGACGCTCCAGTATACGGCCTACAAGTGGCCGGTGGCCCGACAGAGGATTTGTCAGTCGCCGGACGAGAGTGGCACGAGTTCAAGTTACCTCGACGACGTCCACCTCTGAACACCCACGAGGTGTGGATTCGCCGGATTGGGAAGCTCGTGCCGACAGTGACGAGGTTTCAGCGAGGACAACCAGCGATTATCCGGCTGACTAATGTGTCACCGAGGGTTGCTCACTGTTTCAACCACGAATCGGTGGTGTTATGGGTACCACGTGGCGATCTCCCGCGAGGGCGTGGCTATACCCGGCTACGATCGGCGAAGTACGACGAATGGCAAGTGCTGGCGTACGCTGAATGCCGGGATGACACGTTGCTGAAGCGTGAAAGCAAGCTGTACGAGCGGTGGTTAGCCAGTCAACCACCGGCAGTCGAGCGGCGAGAATATCCGACACCTCGGAAGATTCTTTCCCGACCGGCGACACACCAAGATGGGCGTCGGGTGGCCCGTCCACCGAGTGTTGATGAACGCCACGGTCAACTGAACGAGTACGACCAACCGACAGTAACCGTTACTTTGGCAACCGTGGCTATGGACATGGAAGCCGAGAAATGCGGGGATTCGGACATGGTTGACGGCGATGTAATTGCCGGCGAGGCACCGGAAACCGAGGTCACCGAAGACTCAGAGGCACGTCTGGAGTCGGTGTTCGTAGCGCCTATGGCGGGTGTTTCCGCTGACACCGCTGTCGACATTGATGAGTCCCCAGGTGGTGTGGCCGAGCATGTGGCAAATGAGATGGGGTTGACCGACTACGCTCATGAGTTGGTATTCCTGCCTGACCTGACCGAAGTTTCGGAGAAGGTTTTGGATCATACAGGACCCAACGTGGTGCACCCGAAGGCCACGTCCGAGCAACAACGAGCATTGGTCAGCGTGTTAAAGCAGCAAGAACAGATCATGATTTCGAGCGGGAATGCTCTGCCACCGCCAGCCTACGGTGTAGTATGCGACATCGACGTACAGTGGCACCTTCCAATTAAACAGAGGCTCGGCGTACTCCGCTGAAGCACCTGAAGAAGCTATACGAGTTACTGAAAGGCTTGCTGAAAGCTCGGTTGGTAGCGTTTTCGGACAGCCCATGGGCATCTCCGATTGTGATCGTGTTGAAGAAGAACGGCGTGGATATTCGCTTGTGCATCGATTACAAGATGGTGAACGCAATCACCGCGATTATGGAGTATGCCATGCCACTGGTCGATGATTTGTTGACTGACCTGGAAGCCTACCTGTGGTTCTGCTCGTTAGATGCAGCTAGCGGATTTTGGGCAATAATGATGACGATGAGAGCTCGGAAAATCTCGGCCTTCGTTTGTGCACTCGGCCACTTCGAGTGGCTGCGTATGCCGTTTGGCCTGAAGAACGCACTGATGATATACCAACGAATGATCGACAATGCTCTATGGGGGTTCGTTCAGCCCAAGGGTGGTTGGAACCAGTTCTCTGAGTTGATGCGGTCCGCTGAGGCAGCCGCTGAAGCTGCGAGAGCAGGGTGACCGACGGTTCTGCACAACTGTCCGAGATTTCGACAGCTTTTGCGACCAAGTTTGAGGCTGACCGCGAATCCTCGGTGACGCTCGACGCGGTGACCCAACTGGTGAACAGCCCTGTAGCGGATATGTTCTCCACAGGGAAGTAGAGGAATCCTCGTTGGTGCCAGTGTTCGATCGGCGGTCGTTCGTGGACGATATTTGTTTCGGCTCCGAGACGTTTGACTCTTGCCTCTCCTCCCTAGACCGCCTGCTTCAACGGTTTGGTTAGTGTCGAATAAGTGTGAGTTTCACGAAGAGCATTTTTGTACAAGGCCGAGTGGATTTTCTGTCGCATGAAGTGTCGGTCGACGGGATTCGGGCCGATCCGAAGATGTTGAAGATAGTGACGGAGCTACCATTCTCGTCATCGAAGAAAGGAATGCAGTCATTCCTCGGTGTGCTGAACTATTACAGCAGATGCATCCAAGATTTTGCAGTCTACGGGGCTGCTCTGTACCAACTCAAGGATGAGGACCTTACACCCGCAGGAGCCCATCCGCGGCCCACCGAAGTTTCGCGGTACTACAATAGAAGGTCGCAGACGCGCCGATACTACGGCACTTCGACCAAGCCAAAGAGGTGCACGTGACGTTATTCGCTAACGAGTGGGCTCTGAGTTCCACGCTGATGCAGTATCATGACGACAAGTTACACCCTGTGCGGTTCTGCGGCCGTGTACTGAAGGACGCAGAGATGAATTACCACCCGGCCGAGAAGGAGGTGTTGGCCTTGTTGTTACTGTTAAAAGTGTGTTACACCCAGCTGGTCGGACGGACTATCCATGTCTACACTCGGTTCTCGACACTGGAGTGGGTGCATAAGTCGAAGACATTGTTCGGTCGTACGACCAACTTCGCGGTCATGCTGTCCCCGTGGCACCTGAAGGTCAACCGAGTCAAGGAACGCGGTTGTGTTTTTGCTCAGTTACTACAATCTGGGCTTACCAGCTTTGTCGAACTGGAAGACTCGTTAGCCCCGGTGACACCACCGTCACGAGGTTCGCCGACTGCTCGAATGGACCCACATTTGCTTTACGCAAGCCTACCGAGGACTTACAATGGCGTGGTGATGTCTTTTGATGGCTCAGCCAAGACGGAGAAGAATGGCGGGTATGGTAGTTGCTCATGGATATTATGGAAATTACCAGAATGGACGGTAGTGACGGCTGCGAGTGCTTATCTCGAGACCACCACAGTAAACCTCGCTGAGTACGCCGGCATGAACAATGGTGTCTAGACCGCGCTGGAGCACGGCACCGAGGATTTAATTGTGCTGTATCCGTCCCGCTGTAGCCATCCAGGAAATGTCCAAATTCGCATCTTTTGCTGAGGGTCAAAGATCTTCATGTAGACGCTAGTGATAATCACCTCCACTTCATCTAAAAACGATTTTCTGTGAAACGGATCGTACTTCCAGACAATGTTCCGCTCCATGTCAAAAATTATGCCGCATCAGTGAGGAAGTTGGATGTGAATCCTCTGTACACCTAGGTTGTATTAGGCCAAACCAATAACCTGCACCACTAGCCACGAGCGAGGGCTAGTATGCAATATTGCGCTTTCGCGCGAACCCCGCAGTCCCTCAGAAGGAAGGGTACCGGCTGTCAAGCCTAATATGGGTTTGCCGAGGTAAAACCTCGGCGGGTAGTAAAATATGTATGGAACACTCGGTTCCACTATAATATAGGGTGAACGGCGCTTCTCGTCGCTCCCAACACTCGGCCATTCTAATCTCTTGACTGACCAGCAACAAACCCTCGGTTCAATGTACCTTAGGCTCGCTGACCAGCATCCCACAAGCCGAGCGTATCCGGACCCTAAGATAAGCTAGCTAGACTTACCGAAGACGGACTAGACCCTTGGGGAAGACTGCTGATTTATTTGTGTTGATTTATGGCTCTGAGAGCCTCTGTTGTCAATCCTATAGCTAGTCCTATATCTAAATACAAATATCCAATGTAAACCGATCCCCGTATGTGATCCTGTACCCGGCTCTATAAGACCGAGGGTACGAAACTGAAATGGGTACAAACGAGTGTTCGTACCCTCGGTCGGAATTTTTATACCCGACCGAGGCCTCGGTCACTAAACTATCGGAGTCACTGTGGCGCGGGGAATATAATCCGTCAATCAGGGCACGCCGGTCACTTTCCTTCAGCAAGGGCAACCTTGCCGACTGGCGACCGAGCGCCCCAAAACTCAACACCACAACTGCCCCCGCCTCGACGCAAGCTTCCAACAGTAGTGCGTGCTTCTCATCTTTGCATCATGGCTCATCCGTCACGTCTTCTCGACGACGCCACCGCTGCCGCTCTTCGTGCCATCACTCCAGGCGACGAGGTAGGTTCATCACCTCAACATCCTTCTCTCCTTCTAACTCTTCATTCCATCTTCCTTCAATACCACAGGCACAATCGCCGGAGCCTGCTGATGCTCCTGCCGACGTTCCCGGCCCTGCCGCGTCTTCGGTACCGACTCCACAACGTCCCAATGGTCCTCCGCCAGCTGATGGTGGTGCAGCCGAAGGTTCACCGCTTCGCACGCCTCCGTCATCCCCAGAAGCTTCGCCTGTCCTGGCATACCTGCTTCGCGGTACTCCCGCGGCGGTCTCCGGGCCCTTGGACGCCCGAGACACTCGTCTAGTCTCGGTAGGGTGTCAGACCGACACCTCCGGCGTCACTCTTACTCCCGTTGCTTCGACCGAGCCTTCGGTCTCTGCTCTTTATCTACTCACAGGACTCGTGCTTCCGCTGGCACTTAGTGTATTTTCATAGTGTTCTGCTTGCTGAATTATTGGTGTGTGCAACTCAAAAATAGACAACCCTGTCTAAATACCGGTACAGATTTGGACGGAAAGATGTGACGCGCTAGGTTTTCTATTGTATTAAGACCGAAGCGGACTCAAAAGAACGACACTTGGAGCCAAAACTGATATTTAACCAATCGGAACCTGAGGACTAAATTATATCCAAGCATAACAAAATTGACTTTGGCGCCAATAAAACGTCGCTCTGGGGCTCAACCGGCTCGACACCACCTTTTAATAAGGTGACGAGGGTTCAATTCCCACGACTGCCGCAAAGTTAAACACCCGAGTGGTGACCTTGGTGCCGGGGTTCCAAGGCAGTAGGTGCACCTACTGACGTCCCCGCCCTATCTGGTCAGTCTATTAGAGTCCAGCCTTACTCCATGCCTTCTTTATGCTACTCTCACTAACCGCATCCCACGCAGCAACGACGCGTTCCACCAAGCGCTTCCGCTTCTCGGGTGCTGGTAGGCGCTGTAGCTTCAGCAGACGTTCGCGAAGGGGCACCCGGTTGCTCTCTTTAACCGCTGAGAGCTCATAGGACAGCGTGATGGCGCGCAACTTCTGCTTAAACGGACCCATGACCCCCACGTCTAGAGGTTGGAGCACCGAGGTGGTAGGGGCACCACCTCCGTTCCCCAGGTAGCAAATGCGTCCTGCGCCTCGGTCGAGACGTGGCACTTCAAGTTGTCCACGTAGATCGCAAGCGGCCCAGGCTGGGCATCACACACAAAGCCACCCCAGACATTTTCAATGAATATGTCCCGCCACACCCGCGAATCCATCCAAGCATTCGTCTGCACAGTCGCCATAACTCGGTTGGAATGGCCCTGGACTTCCTCCTCCACCCGTCCTCCTGGCTGCCCTTTAAAGATGATGAGCGGGCGAAGCTTTTGTCCTGTAGCCGATACGATCAGCAGCACACTTGCCCTCTCCGATCGCACCCGTCCTTTGATCTTGACTCCTTTCTTGGCGCCACGCTCGCTAATAATACGAGTGGGGTACACTGCGGTCTCGTCGGCGTTGAAAATGCACGATCGTGCGTACGTAGCGCTGACCTTGCTTCCTACCTCGCTGGCGAATTTGCGCTGCTCTGCTTCAAGGTCTAGCGTTGAGAGCACAGACTTCGTAGGGCGCCGAAACGAGAACCCACGCTGGTAGACAATCCGCCGCATCATGCGGCCTAAGCTCTCCTCCTTGTTCTTCGCCAAGTACACAGATGTGAACTCGCTGTACTCCTCCTTTACGAACACCAGAACATGGGATGTCTTCAGCGGAAAGTCGTCGCGTCTCATTTCCTTAATCCACTGTATGAGCTCGTCGCAGTGCGGGTATAGACTTTTCCTGCCTTGCCCGCCGACGCTGCACTTAGATCGCTTCTTGTTATTGCATGCCTCTCTGATGATAGCTTCCCGACCCTTCCACGCGTGCACAGCAGTCCGTGACTTGATACCGTGAAGCCTCGCAGCTTCGGTGACGCTGACGCCAGTATTGATATCTTCTAGCACCTGGAGTTTCAGAGCGTTGGAATAGGCATTTCTTCGGTCCCTAACTACCACTTCAACAGCAGTGCTTGCTGTTTCACCTTCATCATCCTCCAAGTTGCTGCACAGGTTGTCATCGTCGGCCACCCCCAAGCTCCCAAGCGAGCAGTTGCTGCGTCCTCCGGACACTGCATTTCCAACACTAATTTTGAGTGGCGAAGGTGCGTTCACATAGCGATGATCTTATTGGTGGAAATGATTGTATGGTGCGGTGGATGTAAAACCTCATCTGTCATTGTTTTGTGTCCGTCACATCTTCCCGTCCAAATATGTACTGTGTTCACCGATACCGAGCCCATGCGCCCATTTTTTGTGGCGAATATTGGTGAACGTAGGGAGAGCCTTTTGTATTAACCACGTATTTTACAACTCTACACTCCCTGTTTCAGTTTCCGATCGTGGTCCTGGAGATGTCACATTTGATGTGTGTTGCAGTACAACGGTTGCTACGGGCCAGGCTGGCCACCAGCACCGCACGAGATTCGCTGCGCCGACACCAAATAAATAGCTCCGGTGCCGATATCCACCCGGCCACCGGCATCCGGAGAGCACCATCGCAGCGCCAAATCATGGCTATCGGTCACCGATTCGGTGGTAGTACCACCACTGGTACGTACGGCGCAGCGTCCACAGTCTGGTCTTCGGAGCCTGCAACACCGGCACCGACGCCGCAGCCAATCGTGTGACGGCGGGTTACTCAAAATGTGCACATAAGGAGGCGAATATACACAAGGACCGAGCGCGCCTGGCAAAGTCGCCCCGAGCGGATGAGTGTGTCTCGGCGACGGCGCTTTGCCGCCATTGGGGTCCTCCACTTGTCTGTGTCTCGGGGCTGCACTTGCAGCACGCAGCCACAGCAACCTCATTCCAGAATTCGCAAGCAAGCGCAACAAGCAACGCCCAACATCCAGTCCACCCACAGCCATGCTCCCGCCTCCATCGCTCACGGTCGTGCAGATGCTGTCTGCACAGGAAGTCGTAGCCGAGGTGGTCCCGTGCACATGCGGCGCCAAGGACTTCATACTCAAGCGCAAACAGATGAAGACTCTCGCCAAGGATGCCACGCTCGAGGCCAAGCACGCTGCCAATGACGTCGACACACCCAAGCTGCGCCGCAGTCTGTGGCGTAAGCTACTGGGCAAAGGACCCAAGTGCATCTGCCAGAAGCGATGCAGCTCCAAGTCCGTGCTCATTGAGATCCCAGCCGAGTACGTTGGCTGCAGCGTCGTGACTGTGGCCGGCAAGCGTGTCCTGTTCTCTCGGGACATGCAGCAGCAGTGCCGCAAGTCCTGGGCGCCGCTCGACGTCATAGAGGAAGACGAGTAGCGACTGTAGCGACTGCCTCAACTTAATATTATTCGTGCATTGTATCCAACTCGTGTATATACTGTACCGTTCGACACCATGGACTACAATTTTTTCCTAAACAGCTCAAGAGCACGGTTTTAGACTGATCTCGCCGAGCTGAAGCCAATCATGATCTTACTTTCAATCAAATTTAAATACATGTACATGTACTGTTATCACAAGATCAAATCAAAAGTTTGGATTTCTACAACAAAAATCGTAAGCTTACACCGATTATTAGTCAGGGTCAGACTAAGTGAAATTGCCCTGTCACACGAAACAAGACCAAATTATTGAGGGTCCATATCAAAAGCGATTGGGAGCATGGCGCGACGCGTCTTCGGTATCGGTGTGGATGTGGCGCTGGTGTCGCGCTTGAGCGGAGCTTCGCGCGCTTTGGAGAGCGGCTACTGAGACGCGCCTTCCACCCAGTCGAGATCACCGAGTTCCATGCGCGTCCGATTGGCGAGCGGGCGACGTATCTAGCGTCCAGGTGGGCGGTCAAGGAGGCGACGTTCAAGGCCTTCCAGCGCTACCGCGTGCTGTTCCCGGAGATTCACGCCGTGCGAAGAGGAAGTGAGGGCCGTGCGGTGTCCAGTGCTCTACCCGTGACGGAGCATTCCAAGGCGCTGCGTCTGCAGTTCTCGGGCCAGACGGAGGCGCTGGTCAAGCGACTGCGATTGGTGGTAAGACAGGAAAGTTTGTGGGTGGTGTGAATGCTAGCTAATTTACTGCTCTTGTGTTGTGGCAGGAGCCTCATGTGTCCATCTCGCATGACGGAGACTACGCGGTGGCTTATGTGCTGCTGGAGCAAGAGGTAGACGACCAAGAGTGAACGAATCAAGTTCAAATTCTTGTTGCAAGCTCATTTAGCCTAGATGGCCCTAAAGTACGCACAAAACACTGGCCGCCAGCAGAGGTTAATCATCTTCCTCTGCTTCCAGCTAGAAGGACTCCTTTCGGATGCCCCGGCCGCTGTGGTCGCCGTAAATCTCGCGGATGAGGCCGATGACGCGCTCCACTGCAGGCAACGAGAAGGTAGCAGCAGCCCACGAGTCCCGACGCGCCTCCTGCAGCAGCCGATCCCACTTCTCGGCGGCCAGTGCGTTGGCCACGCCGCGGAATTCACTTTCATACGCCTGGCCCTCCGAGTGCCGAATGCCACGCTGAGAAAGCCAAAGAGGTACGCGTTGGGCACGCGTTCGGTGGCGTCTCGGTGATAGCGAGCCAAGTCGTGTGCAATGGAGCCTTCCCACTCCATGTACTCGCCGATGCGAGTGAGGAAGTCCAACCGCTCGGGCGTCAGCAATTCCGACGCCAATGCTAACGAGTCGATCAGCAGCAGCAGCGTTGCCTGCCAACGAGTGGCTTGCACAGTCACGTACGCCAAGAAGCGCTCCTCGAGCGGCTGATCAGCATCAGCAGCAGCGGTGTCGTTGGAAAGCGTGCCCAACTCGTAACTCCTCACGATATCGTTCAGCAATTCCCACTGCTCCTTCACCAGACGAGTCCGCAGCAGCTTGTGCGGCACCTCTTGCTCGATGTGGTAGTGCAGCACCTGCCACAGCGCAAGAAACAGCGGCAATCCAGTCGACAGGATCTCGTCATCGGGCTCCACACTTTCTACCATCAGATCATGGAAGACCTTGGCATCCAGCTCGTGCATCTCACCACCATTGGCCCCACTTGCAGACCCACTGCTCGCCTCCAAAAGTTTCCGCATGAACGTACTCACCTTCTGTGGGCGGACTTCCATCAAGCGATACGCAATGATGTTGATGAGAATGGACAGCAGCTGCAGCTTGTTCTGCAGCCCAATGTTCGACCGTGAAACCAGCAGATCAGTCTCCGAGCTCGAAGCTGAGATGACGATGGACCGCATGGAGGCCAGGAACATGAACATCTTCTGAAGCTGGTTGTAGCCCTTATCACCTAGGAGTTGTTGCTGCAGAGTTGTCAATACATTGTCGGTCTTCTTGGCAGCATTCGGCGCCATGATGGCGATGTACTGCGGGTGCTTGTTAATAGCCTCGAATGCAATGTTCAGGCTGATTGTTCCTTCCAGTTCCGGGATAGGGATCTCCACGTAAAACATTGACGGCAGTGTCACCGAAACAGGAGAGATTGGTGGTGAGTTGCTCTGAATCTCTGAAAACACGGCGTGCGCATGAAGGTACTCCTTCGCCGTCTCCACGTTGATAGACTTTCGCAGTAGCATGTAGCTGCACACCTCCGCAACCAGATCACTGGGTGCGCCAGCAGCGACAGCGATATTTCGTGCGTGGAGGGCCATGTGGCCCTTCTGAATACCCGTCACAGCGATAGCGCGGATTGCCGCGAAGTTCTGTGCCAGTCCGACACTCACGATGATGCCGCTCAGGTTTCGAGCCGTCGGTTGCTGCAGAATAACGTGAGTAGCTGTGTAACCCGGGTGGGTCATCAATGCACCACCCTTCGATCCAACCGCGATAGGCATCTCCAGACTGCCACGGAGCACTCGAGTTCCGGAGCCATCATGGGCTAGACCAATCTCGTAGTGCGAAAGCGACGCATACTGGCCCGAGCGACTAGCGTAACAATGCGCAGCTGACTCGATGGCACGCCAATCCTGGCCAGTGGCAACAGCCACCGCATCCACACCGTTCATAATGCCCTTGTTGTTGGTCACTGCACGATACGGGTCGATAGCGGCGAAGTTGTAGGCCTCAATAATGCGGCTCGCTACGTCTTCACCCTCCACTCCCTTCCAGCCGAGCTTCTTCAGAGGGATCTCAAACACGGTGCGCGCACGACGCTGCATGCAGAGGTTGGTCAGAATACGCAGACCCGCACGGCTCCGAGTGATTTTCGAGACTTCTTCCGAGAGTCCTTCGGCCACTGTGTTGACGATGTTGGCGCCCATAGCTTCACACACATCCACATCAATGTGCACGACCAAGAACTTCGTCTGCGGTTCAGAAGCATTCACCACGAGTTCGTCATCGCACGGAGTGTACCAGGCGGAGCCACCGGAAGCAGTAGCAGCCGCTCGTGCAGTCTGGCTAACCACACGGCAGTAGATATCAACCGCACCGCCACCTCGCTTCTTCATGTTCGGGCACAGCGTTGTGTTGGCAATGAACAGAAGTCGCTCGCGGTTAAGCTCAATAGCTGCAATCGCAGCAGGGATGTCCTCCGTGCCTACGAGCTGGATCTGTGACGTCATGACGTTGCCGGAGGTCGACGTGTGAAAGCCTCCACCAGCAGTGGCCACGAGCTTAGCAGCACTAGATGCAGCTGCAACAACCGAGGGCTCTTCCACCGCCATGGGCACCGACAAGCTCTTGCCATCTATGACAAAGTTCAGGCCGAGACTATGGACAACAAAAGCACGTCACAAGTTACACATCAACCTTCTAAACCTCACCAACTCCATCCAGGTCACTTACCCGAGCGGGATGCCCAGCACGCCGATGCAGTTCTCGATCATGAGGTTGGCCGTGCGCAGCGGCAGCTCCCGAATTTCGCCGCCGGGTCCGAAGTCGGCACCATGTCTTCAGTCTGCTGTGGTTTGAGGCTCTTGAGGCGCGGGTACATGAGCGCCAGCACGTCCGAGCGCTCACGCAGCGTCTTGTTGTAGAATCCGGACCAGACCGAGGGCTGCGGCGCGACGTCTTGCGGCTGGGATCCCCAGCTCACTGGCGTCGTCGCTGGGCTGCAGCGGCTCGAATTGTTTGGCGTCGCGTCTCTGAAGCTGTGTGACCAACGCCGCCACTTGCGCCGCCTTGCGCTGCAGCGCGTGGTCAGGCGCCGCGTCCTTAAGCGCCGAGCGCAGCAGCTCCAGCGTGTGGTCCAGCGCCGCGTGCAGGTCCGTGCGGGCGAGCGGCACGAGCGCGTCACCGTCCGAGAGCTGGTTGGTCATGGGCGGCGGCAGAAGCAGGACAGGAGACGCCTTAGGCATGCGCCGGCGAATCGCAAAGTGACGTACGAGGGCGACGCTGCTTTTGTTGACGGTGGGATGCGCAGCATAGCGTCTTCATGCATCGTTGGAGCAACTTTGATGCAACTTTACAGATTCAAGCAACGTATCGATCTTCAGACGGAACTTAAGCGGGCGTTGCACGCTATAATCGGCAGATGGAGGAAGTTTGGCGTGGGGAACGCCGCTGCGGTGCATTTGGGGACGTCGTGCCTCGATCATTTCGGCATGGAGTCCGCCTAGAGATCTGGGACGAGCGCGTGCCAACGCGGCAAGGAACCGTCGGGCAAAGCGCGCTGGAGAGGTTTAAGCGGCACCCCGGAAGATTGGGCTGGGCCGTGGAAAGGCACGCGTCAATCCGACGAGATGCAGCGCCCGCGAGCAAGTGTACATGGCAACCAGCTCCACATGTATACATGTAGCACATGTATAGCGTGACAATGGTCCCCGTGTTTCCGCGGAGCTTCTGTCGGCACCGCCTCCATCTTGATTCGCATCGGCCGGCGTTGCTGCAACTTGTTGCTCATTGACCAGCGGTCAATGCCAGCAAGACGTTCGTCAGACGCTGACCAGCGCGAAGCAACGATGGTCCGTGGGTGACGTGGCGGTGGGCGCGATTGCAATCAGACGCTGTGTCTCTAACCACGAACTTCGTGGTTAGAGCCTTCGTGACGTAGGTATCTCCATGTTGAAGTTGCAGAGCTTGCGCCACGCTGGGCTATCGATGAGCTGCCGCTATGGATGGCTGGATGCCATTGCAGAGCTGGAAACAGCGGTGGGGCAGGGCAGGGCAGTGCACATGCATGTCTTGTCGAGTACCGTCCGCCGTGCGGAACGGGGCCATGAGGCTAGACTCAAGCCTTGAGCCGGAGTGGCGGCGGCAGCTCCGCGGATTCGCGAGTCCCGCCTTGATGGTGACATGCAGGAACGGGGACGCTGCTGTCGTCGAGCGAAATGAGATGTCAACGAATAAGATGTCATGTTGGGGTGCGAAGGATGCAGAGCCTTATCCACCGGTATCGGTGGTTCGACCCTGCTTTTCAAACATGTACATACATGTACTACCGTATATACATGTACAGTAGACATATTCACCTGGCCTTCTGCAAATCTCGGAGCTATTGAGTCGGGACGTATCAATCCTCGATGGCTAAGCGCAACCACGCAGCTTGGCCACTTCACTCCACCTCTGTACTCTGACGCTTAATGATCTAAGAGTCTAAGTCTAAGACACGATTGAGAAGTCACGAGACGGACTGCTCCTCTTCTTCCCAATCATACTCGTCGTAGGACTCTTCTGGCCGAGGCGACACGGCTCCTGCGGGCGCTGCTGGGGTGTATTCCGTTACTTCTTGTTGCTCAGCTTCCTCGTGCTTAGACGACTGTAGGGATGGTTGAGAGCTTTCAATTTTTAGGTTGGCGTCGCTCTGATCTTCGGACAACGCAGGTAGACCCAGTGAGTCGTAGCTCTCCTCTTTGCCAGATCGTCACCATCTTGAGACTTGTCGTCGAGCACTCCTGCAACCTCTGATGTGCCGTCAAGCCCGTACCCACTGAGTACTCCACTGCGTCTTGCAGCTTTTTGCGAAGCAAAAGTGCCAACTCATTTTCCAACGATGCATTACGTTCGCCTTCATTTTGATGTTCTCTCCAGCATAGCGACTTCCAGTAATGCGGGAGCTCTAACGTGTTGTCGCAAGTCTATAAAGTATATCAACACAGCCTTGAGCTAATTTGCGAGCCACACCAACTACCGCAAGAAAACAGTCGAAAGACACGTACGTGAGCTTGTGGGAGCATCTGAAGGCACTTTTCATGGTCAGGCGCCGAGATCGCGGTGAAGGGCATTTCAATTCGCAAGAACTGAGTAAGAATAGCAGTAGTAAAAACGTACAGCAAGTCAATATCAAGTCAAGACTATCAACAAGCTCGAATATTGTGAGCACATACCTCAGTGCCATTCAAGGGCAATGTGTCCACGCCCGTCACAAACTTGACAAATTTTCGTTTGAGATGCGGCTCGAAGCTGCTCACTGTCCGCCAAAAACGTCCGATAGGGGCTGGCAACTCGTGAACTCCGTGTCTGCAGCAACTCGAAAATGTCGTTGATATCAAAATCATCGCCATATCCCCTAGAGCTCCCGCAAATGGTTTCGGCAAGGTTTGCCTCAGTGAGGCCAACACGGCTAAGCTGGTCGAAGGCGATGACCCGAGTAAATCCACGCCGAATACAGTCTAGCTGCCATCCAATCCCAGACGTAGGCCCAAACTTTTCTTCTAACACTTTGCCGATATAGGCTTCGACGCTGAGACTTTCATCAGCGCCTTCGAATATTAAAAGTCTGCGAAATCTGACGGCTTCATATCTTTCATCGTCGACAACGAATTGGATAGCTGTGGATCGAGTAGCGTGAGATCTTCTAGCGTCACGCTATGCCGAGGGGTTAACAGCAGCCGGAAGAAGAGGGGGTGTATCTGCAACTGGATTGCGCTGAAATGAGTGATAGCACTGGCAAGGAGCCATCCAACGAAAACGAGCACATTGCGGGTCTCGGGCGAATCGTGCATGTTCTCGTTGAGCCAGAAACTTTCTGACGCTTGTACATACTGAATGTGGTAAAATTCGGTTGTGAAATGCACAGCTGGGACACTGAAAATGAATGAGATGGCACACCTCGATCCAGTAGAAAGGTGTCGTTTTCCCCACACTTGTTAACCACCCTACTGATCTTTTCTCCGCCGTTAGTCTCCCATTCTAACCGAAAACCCGGACGTATAAGATCAGCAGCACCAGATATGGTTACCGCATTTCCGCTCGCAGTTGCTTGAGTCGAATCCACCTCCAACGAAAACTTGTTGGTCGGTATCTGATTCCACTTTGATGCCAGCTGCATGCCCACAAGTCCAAACCATTCCTTCAACGGACCCTTTCCTTCTCCTTCCTCTACCTTTACCCCATCCACAAGCTTCTCGCCGAAGGAACTCTTAAAAACGGGAAAAGCAAGAAATTCGAGGTAGACTTTTCAGACGAGAGGTGATTCTGCCACACGTACTCCATGCTCGATTGAAGAACATCATCACGATTACAAACGACAGTGACTTTAGGGAAGACAGAAAAATCGTCTTCATCCTGCGAGTCTTGATTTGAGGGACTGCACAACTCCACAGCAAGTAGCAGAGTTTTGCACATGGGATCCAGTAAATGATAGAGCCGATCGACGGGTAGTCCCATGGCTGCAAGAACGCTACTCACCGGGAGCCAATTGTCGCGGAGTTCTTCTCGGGGCTGGTTGATCAAATATGGGTAGAATATCTTTACAAGACGACTGAGACCTGCAGATACAGGTGATTCGCGCTTTAACTGGGTGAAAATGCCGTAATCGGAGGAATGCAGGAAGATTAGTAGTGTTGAAGTGATCTTGAGATATGCCCACGTCGAGTCATGGTACTCTTGGCGTACGCCCTCAGCAACTTCGAGAAGTTCGTCGATCTCAATCTCAGACACGAGTGAGTTCTTTGACTCGAGTGAGCGCTGGATGACTACTGACACAGCAGACGAGATATCGTCTAGCACATGTTTGCACTCATCCATCAAATGCACCGTAAGATCGAGTTCTTGCGCCACCTCGCTGCAGAGAAAACTCTCCAACGGTGACACTGGTTCAGCAAGCCCATATTGTTGTAACATCGCAACTATCGATCCCTCCATGTTCTCGATAATTGAACACTGTTTCTTCAGCGTCTCTGTTACTGTTCGTGAGTTGCGCCAAGATAGGCATCCACGCACATTGACCTCAGTGGGTCGACTTTCGTCTTCAAGGAATGCCCATCGCTTAAGTTCATCGACCAATCTTTTTGCTACAGCCTGCGAGTTATCAGTGTCTGGGGCAGGTGGGTTGATTTCAGCATCGATCGAGTTCTGGCCATGTTGGATACCAAGTATCGGGGAACTTCATCAGTGCTTGTGGTTGCATCAGTATCGGTAGCAGAGTCCGACGCTGGGTTTACCCTTTCAGCATCAGAATCATTGTTCACCTTATCCTCGTCGGCATCTTCATCAAAGCTGTTTTCGTAGTCCGAGGTATCATTCTCTTCGGTCACACTAGTGGTTGATTTTTCAGGTGAAGCAGACGGATCGACAGGTGAATCCTGTTCAACAGGTGCATCTTCAGCATCGGCGCTCTCGCTTGGTGCAGCAGCTTCTTTAATTTCAGCACTTTCGTGGCTTTCGAGAACGCCCTTCAATTCTAGCTGCTGCACATGAGCGACAATACCTCGTTCGACGTCTTCATCGCCCGCATCAGCATCAAAACTGTTATCGTATTCCGACTGGTTGTCGCTCACGTCAGTCCTAGATGAGGATTGCTTGTTCTCCGGCGCCGGCTCGCTGGTATTAACCAACACACCTTGCTCCGATAAATCCTCGTCTGTAGACGCATTGTTACTCGGCTCGCAATTTTCATCAGCACTCTCGGGTGGTGTCTTTGGCAAATCCAACACCAATTGGGATACACCAGCTTCAACGTTGGTCCGATCAACCGTGCGTTCGATGTCACCGATGGAGTTGTCCTCGCAATCGGACTGGTTGTCTATTGACATCTCTAGTGCCTCCTCTTTCTCTGATTCTGGGTTATCCATACGAGGACTGCCTCCTTCTTCTGGCTCCAACTTGCCAGCCGTACTATCATCTGCAGTCCCATCCGCTAGGGGTTGTTCGTCGTCCTTGTTGTTTTCATCGTCATATTCGTACTCGTTGTCGCTACTTTGTTCTATTGGGTTTGCATCGCCCTCGCGGGAAACATTTCCGTGCATGAAATCGAGACTTTCGTCCAGCAGGTCGACAAGGTCCGTTGCAGACTCGTGATCGTGGCGCTCCATCTCGGGTTTGCTATCAACACTTCCCTCTTCAGGCTTTGCCGTATTATTCGGTACCTCAGAATTGTTACCACTATCAAGCCCAGCGAGGCCAGTACTTGAATTTGTTTGGCCTTGGACCTTTTCACAATTGGCCCTCTCTCTTCGCGGCTAGAATCACGCATTCGACTGCTTAAAGCAAGCAACTCTACCGGGGTCATGTCCTTTGCGAACTCCACCATTTCCATGATGATAGAATGGGCAGCGAGAACGCGACCAAGCTTCTGGTTCGGCTTAATCAGCAGCGGATTCGTTTGTTTGAAGTAATCTAGATTGACCCTCTTGCCTGTAACTCCGCTTCAGCAAAATCTAAATCGCTGACCATTTTCAGGAAGTAGTTTCGCCCGCGCCACAGGAATGGAGGAGGTGTCCTGATTACCATGCAAGCAGTTAGCAGATTTAATGGAACTCTTCATACGCTCGTACGTACTCAGCTTGTGCGCCAGCCTCCAGCATCCACTCGACCAACGCTTCAACACATTGGATTCCAGTAACCTGTAAGTCTTTGGCGAGTTGATGCGCTAACTTTGTGGCTTCGCGCGCATTGGTCATTGCACCAGGATTCCCTCCATGACGGCTCAATGGGGTCGAAGCAAGCGCCATTCCTCCCCTCGATCGCATCTGTTGCCGACCACCACTGATCGATGTGGGAGGCTCTGCTGGTCGCGACGGAAGAAACAATGACTCCTGCACTGGTGTGCAGAGAACAAGTGCACTCAACTGGTACAACAGCGTCTCGCGAGCATCAATTGCTTTCAGAACCATAAAGCGCAGTTTTCTTCTTTTGTGGGTTGTGCAGCTTCCTATATAATAGGCAAAGCCGTCAGCTTCCACGCAACCGACACAATCAAATGCGACAACAGAGATAACTTACCGAAGGGGCTTCGACAGAGCCCCCAATGGCACCAGCTTTCCACTTGACGGCTTCTTCGGCTCACGGTTGCGCTTCTCTCCACGTTTACCTGGTACTCGCCATGTTAGTGACAAGACAAACCTACAAACAAGAAGAAAGAAGATGCAATACCGTATTGCGCACGCTCGTCGCGAATCTTGGACTCTTTTGTCAAAGGCGTCGGTGGGGTGCTGAATGTCGGAGAATGCGCTGGTGATGGCACTTTATTGGACTTGAGTGGCGGTTCAACGGTGAAGCGATCATTCCACCCCAGTTCTCGACGAGATAGCTCCTCTTCCGAAAGCTTAACAAGATGGCGATGACCTCGCAGAGGATGGATCGGCTTTCGTGCATTAATTTTCCTCTTGGCTGTCGCCATGATGTCCCTTGAAAAGCTGTGGCAAGAAACTTCAAGAGTCCTCCGCCGATGCATTCGATGAAAAAAATAGCTCGAGGCGAAACTCCTCTTCCTGAACTTCTACAGGTAGTGCTGTGGCAGTTCACACTAGAAAATGAAATGCTGGTATGGCGGAATGAAGTGCAAACCGAACGCTCGTATTGAAGTGAACCTTCGGTGCAGAGACCCACCCAATCAGCGAAGGTGGCAAGGCAGCTTATGATACGCTTTAGTGCTCTGTGTGGGCTTGAAATGAGCGAGTTTACCTTGACGAGTACCAGCAAGCGCGGCTCGTTTTGCGTACCAGCGAGCGCACGCTACTTTCTGTTGAGAGCTGGATCTCCAACGTAGAAGCCGCCGGTGCAAAGCAGTACGAGCCATAAGCCAGTAGAATGGTATGCGCGGAACGACAGTAAGTGCATCTTGAGCGTCGACTTCCACTGCTTCACCACACTGGCCTGCTGGTTCGAGCACGGCTCGCACTGCGGGTAGAAGCGGAAGGTCGTCTTGCGACCGAGGATCCTGCGAAAGAGCTGCTCGTCATTCCGCTTAGCCACTCTACACAACCGCAGCACAACACGTCAGAGAAACAAAGCGACGAAAGTCACGACCAAGTCGTGGCCTACAATTTCGGCGGCATGTGGTCTGCGTGGTAGCGCACACCGCGCTTGACTCCGCATGTGTGGCAACCATACAGCCGACCGAACTCCTGGATGATGCCTCTCTCCACACTCGTAGCGTAGTCGACTGTCGCCGACAGCGACGCCTTCTTCAGGTGGAACGCCCCCAAGTCTGCGAAGGGCGAGGGCGCCAGAGCGCTCATGCGTCCCCCAGCAGCTTGAAGCACAGCAGCCCCATGACCATGTAGACCGGGTACGGGGACTGCGGCAGGTCCTCCAGCGCTCCTGCACCTTGCGCTGCGCGTGTCTCCAGGCCGTCGGAGGCTTCAAGTTCCTGGCACCCAACACGAGCCAGCTGCGTCCTCGCTGCTCCTGGGCACGGGCCATTTCCTGATAGATTTCCCTCGGGATAGATGCAAAGTGCAGCGCCAGGACGGAGGACGAGGCCACTGCCGCAGCGCCTACCGCCTGGGGGAGCAGGAAGCTGCTGGCTGAGCCGATGCGCAGCAGCTTCTGAGCCACTTGCGCCGCCGAGACGCCCCCAGGAACAGTGTACCCCCTGTAGTTGCATCCAGAACGTGGGCGGTCAGCGCCTCGTACACGGAGACTGAGCGGTCGCTGGCGAAGTGGCGCCGCAGTCGTCGCCAAGACTCCTCCATGATGAGGTTGAGCAGTGCGTACTTAGTGCAGTTTGAAGTGGGGAAATGGCTACAGTTTGATAATGACTACCTGTACAAATGGCTACAGTTTGAAATGACTACCTCTGAAATGGCTACATTCCATTGCAGTTGAAGTATTTTCGGGCTTGCCACCAGCTTTGTCTTTGCCCAGCCATGGGGAGGAGGATGTCTCTGAGGTTGTGTCGGATGAGGGCTCACCGCTCAACAGGCGCAAGTCACTGGCGTCACAGTTGGAGGAGATGGCCAGCGACGGCGCATTCCTGCGGGCCATCGAGCACAAGAGTCCGCAGATAGACGTGTGTCGCGCCATCCTGCGCAAACCCACAGGAAAGCGAACGCTGGAGGACATTCACGTGGTTCGTGGACTACTGACGACTGTAGACCACCAGATACGAACCTGACGTTTGTGGATGCTCGCCAGTTGAAGTCGCTGTTCGCGTCGTCCAAGCTGCTCGACTTCTTCTCCAACCTCGACGCATGTCCGTATGATGCTTGAAACCTTTTTGTAGATAGACAAGTGAGCCTATGCTGATAATTGCTGGTATTTGCTGTGTCGGTATCTTGTCCGCTGCCAGTCAAGGTAAGTTCTGGCTGGTTGCACTTTAGTATTGTGGTCTGATAACGGGACTTGTGTGTCTTTCAGCTTGATCGACTGTATCAATCACTCGAAATAGTTGTGTATCCTGAAAAGGGAGTTTACGTCTTCCACGAGGTACTAACGAATCTGCCCGTGGTTTTCACGGACCACGACAAACTAAACACTGACTTGAAGGGTTTCTCCTGATGCTAAGGGTGACGACGGTGACAGCTTTTACCTCGTATACTCTGGTCGAGGTAGGCACATGAATAATCAATGCTTTAGGGTCTATGTGGTATAACGGATATAATTGTTGTTATTGCAGTGGACGTTGTGAAAAATGATCTAAACAACCCAGCTCTCCCAAAAGGAATAATCCATCTTACCTTCTTAAACCCGGGAGATACGTTCGGAGAGCGAGCTTTGCTTTCTAATACAGATGTACGCGCAGGTAAGTGTTCTACACTACTGGTACTCTTCATGTAGTAATGACATCGTTCCTGATTCATGTTGGTGTAGCTTCTGTGATTGTTGTGAATGCCCCAACAGAACTGGTATTTATCAACCGAGTCGTGTTCAGTGAACTACTGAAGGAATCACACGACTCAAACACGAACACACTTGAGATAACAAAGCGGTTCCGCAGCAACAAAGACATTGTCCGGAACATTTTCATGCGAAGCTCTGCTCAGCGATCAGAAAAGGATCTGAAATTCGCCGTCGAGTATCTGAAGAGCGTCAAGTTCTTCTCACGCTTCTCCTTCGAGGTCCGAAAGCAGCTCTGCAAAGTTATGCGGCTTATTAGTGCTGTCACAAACACCGTTCTTTTCGCAGAAGGACAGGTGGGCCGACATTTTTACATAATTTTCACGGGCTGCGTAGATGTATCCGTCCACGCAAAGAATCGCTTTGAGGAAACAAAAGAGAATGTCGTGTCAAGGCTTGGTGAGGGCGATTATTTCGGCGAGTTGGCACTCTCTCAAGCTGATGGTGTCCGTCGTGCTACGGTGATGTGCACCGAATTTTGCGAGCTACTCGTGCTAGGTCGTGACGAGTACGAACCATTGATCAAGAAGTACCAGAACGAATATCATGCGCAGTACGCACAGATGCTACGAAAGAACACCTACTTTATCGGCCCCGAGTGGGATGACAATACTATCGAAGGCATGTGCTCAGTAATGACGGAGAAGTACATTCCTTTCAAAGGCGAAATCTGCAAGCAGGTACGTTCACGGGTCCATGTTTCGTTTGCCAGAATATCCTATTGCATCTGGCTGATAGTTCATTCTGAAGGGCTCACGTGCTAGCGAGCTTTTCATTGTAACACGAGGAGAGTGCCGGGTTATCCATGAAGGCAAACACCCTATCACCAATGCGAGGCAGATTTATGAACTGGGAAGGTATGGCCCAAACTCGGTCTTGGGCTGCGCAGAGTAAGAAATCATCGTAACCGCGGTGCATTTGACGCCAGATACTAATTCTCACATTTTTGACTGCGCTGTGTGCAGGGCATCAGCAGGAAAATTCAACGACATTTTCATTCGCGAATACTCCATCTTAGCTGAATCGCCGATAAAAATTCTTGTGCTTTCAAGGTTCGACATCTTTCATCTCATGTCAGCAGAGGCTCGCGCAAGCCTGCAGCGCTCCTCGAATGGATATATCCGCGAATCAATTCCAAGTCGAGCACTCAAATCGGTTGCGTGGGAGAAGTATAAGAAGTCCTTCATCACCAGCGTCATGGCTGAGAGCCTTCATCATCCGTCTGGGTATATTGGTGGTCGTGCAGACAAAAGCGCCATCAACCAAACTGCAATGCTGGAAAAATCGCAGTCTGCACCGCTAGTGCCACTGAACGCCTCCCGCACATTGGTAGACCCCGGCTCTCTTATGCTCGAACGTCGAAGAGGAGTAGCCAAGCTGGGTGCATCGGGAACAGTGTGTTTAGATCATGTAAGTCCGAAGGAATCCAAGCCGAACAACACTGACAAGGTTATTACTGCAACGCGATCCGAAGAAACACCAATCGATTATCACCCTGCATCTCCTGAAGGTAGCTCTACAAAAGAACGAAGTTCATCACTCCCACAGGACAACCGAGACATCTTTAGTCTGCAAGAAAAAGTAACTCGATCGGCTTCTGGGTCCCTGTTGCTACAAAGGAGATCATCGACGACAACCGTAATCGCGCTGAAATCGCGTCAAAAGTCAAGTAGAATGAAGCTGCCTCCAGTAGCGCAGGATGACTCAATATCGGAACCAAGGCCACCCTCGCTTGCTAGTTCTGGATCGGGTAGTAGCAAGTCACTAAATCGTCGTCCAAGAAGCCTGCATGCAGGTGGTAACACCAGTCCCATCGAGAAAAGTGCAAGGACATTGCTTTCTCCAGTGTCTCCGATCAAAGAGTACGAGGGTTCATCAAATTCAAAGGAATATCGGAGCGACTTGCGTCGCTGCGGACGCATCCGAACGGAGAAGGCCGACAACATCATTAATGCCTCCAAGAATGGCCCTGTTGGAACATCAAATGGTGCCACAGCAAACGCAGCTTCGATATGGGATCCTGTGCATGGCGTGTGCCAGCCTTTTGCCGTTTTGGGATTCATGAAGGAGCAAACAGCTCGACCAGCGTCGAGAGGGATGTCCATATCGCTATCCTCCGCCAAGTTGGGTAGGTCTGCGAAGTCTGCTGCAGATCAGCTCCGTAAAGCAGCAGTCGCTGCGGTAAACGCTTCGGGACACATGGAGTTCACACGCTTTCGCGTGTTCGGGAAATTTCGTGACGTCGACGATGCGCTCAACCTGTTCCGACAGATCTGCGCTGTAGAGAGGACCCCGGAACTACCAGAAGGTCGAGACTGCAGTCGGTTCGCGATCTACAAAGAGGATGAGATGACGATGGCGCTGGAGAATTTCGCGAGCGTCGACGTCGGGGATGCAGGACCCAACCAGTTCAGTGCTGCCGACTTACCACAAGCTACGGGCCAGCGATTCGCGTGCGTCAGCGTCTCTCTTCAATCAACTGGAGCCTCCTGCATCGAGGCAATTGTGGTGCATGTATACCAGTGCTTCCCCACCCCCAGAGCGCCGTGAGGTTCGCTCGACAAGTGGCTGCTACACTTTTGGCTCCGAGTGCGTTGAGCATCGTGCCGCTGTTCGAGTGGATCGCTTTGGCAGAACTCGAGCGATTCGACGCTCGCAACAACGACTTGGAGCAAGAATTGGAGCTCGACATGCGTCGTGGGGGACAGGAGAGCACGTGGAAGGCCAGGAAGGAGGCCCTCAAGAAGGTGTCCGCCAGAGCAAGTTGAAGTTGCCTTCAACTTAATTTTTGCAGTGTAACGTAATATTCGCAATAGCATATTTCATTTTCTCTTCTCTTGCTTGACGCGCGCGATGGCTCCCCGTACGGCCGTGACGCTCAACATCTACGACCTGGTGGAGGCCAACGAGTTCATAGCACGTACGTGCGTACATGTGCAAGATGTCCAGCTGCCTGTTGCCTAATTATCGCCCTGGGGTTCCAGCGCTGGGACTCGGCATCTTCCACAGCGGCATCGAGATCGCAGGAGAGGAATTTTCCTACGCAAGCGGCGCCGGAATCTTCTCATCCAGCCCAAAACAAGCCCCTGGTAACCAGCAGCTACATAAATTGCCATTGTATTAAACAGTTTTAGTCACTGTCTTGTCTTGTCTTGTGTGTGGCTGTAGGTGCCAAGTTCCGGGAGTCGGTGGCCATGGGGTTCTTTGACGGAAGCATCCAGGAGGCCCATCGTCTCGCCTACTCCCTGAGCTCGGATTTTGAGGGAGGATCTTACAACCTCTTCACCAAGTACTGTAGTGCACAAGAGATGCAGACGTTAGACACTGAAGTCTCACTTGTGAGTTGGTTCATTTCTCCTTCTGCAGGAACTGCAACACGTACGCGGACGCGCTGTGCCAAGTGCTGCTCGGGAAGTCCATCCCGGGCTACGTGAATCGAGCGGCCTACTTGGGCTCGTTCCTGAGCTGCCTCATGCCGGCAGATCTGGCAGACCAAGCACCTGTGGGCGATGCCAACTCCCCTCGCGGCTTACGAATGGCACCCCACGACGCTCCGACTTTGTCTACACACCATTTGCTGGTGCGTTTGCTGCAGTTATTTACTAGTGGGGTACTACGTAGTATTATTTAGACGTGCGGTGGTGCTAATTTCAATTGGGTACTTGGTAGGTTCTGGCCAAAGTATGAGCAGCACTGCAGGCTCCTCCGCGTCTTCGGAGTCGTCGTCACTGGCGGATCGTCGCGAGAAAGTTCGCCTGGCAGCTTTGCGGCGAATGGGCGAGGAAGCGCAGTAGATTCGCATAATCCCTACCAAGGTGCAGCCTTGTACACGCACGATTGTTGTTGGCTAAATATGAAAATCTTTCTCGAGCAGGCGACTTTCATGAAAGGAGTTTCAGCGAGCTTCTCCCATTTTCATGAAGAGGTAGTTGTGATACGATCCGGATAGTGCAAGCTGAATAGAGCTCAAATCCTCCGTACAAGCAGCGCGATGGGGAAGACATCGTCACCAAGTAAGAAAGGCAGCGGTCGCGCTTTATCGAGCGCAACGAGATCAGATAACGGCTCCATATCCGCTTCATTGGACGACTCGGAAGGTGTATCGTCGACACCTCCTCGTGCGGAAAGCACAATAGTGAGTCGTGAAACAGCGACGCATGATGCTTTTGCTAAAAGGTGGGGTGGCGGTGGAACTTAGGGCCATGTTTCGTTAATCGCTAACTGATCTGTTGGATTGCTTTAATTTTTTTCAGTCGGAAGGAAGATTTTGTCTATGCCCCAACTAGCCACTACTTGCACATTTTGAACGATCATTGTCAATGGGACCGCGAGGCGCGATCAGCTTTGTTGGTGGTAGTTGGCCAACCTGGTGACGGTAAATCAGCGTTACTCGCGAATTGGGCGGAAGAGCGCCGGCGCTCAATTAAAGGTGAGCGAGAGCTCATCTATGAGCACTACTGTGGGTGCTCCTACGACAGTGTCAAGCTCTCGCTGTTTTTGTATAGATTCATGAATCAGCTGAAGAAATCGTATAGCTTGCGCGACTTTGAGCTTCCGCGAGAGCACGAGGAGGAAAAATTAAAATTTTCTTTCAATCGTTGCCTGGAGGCTGCAGTCGGAAGAGGAGAACATACGACAGGACCAGCGTCGAAGCGGAAACGGTACATCGCCCTTGGAGTTATGATCTTGCCCCTTGATACCGATCATTAACCTAGTTCTGCTGTGATCAGTATTATCCTTGTTTTAGACGGGATCGACTGTATAAGGACCGAAGATGGAGGAGATTCTCTGTCCTGGCTTCCTACCACCTTCCCAGCCGGAGTCCGCATTATTGTTTCGACTACTCAGATCGGCGCAAAAGGAAAGAGTCTCCTGCACCGCTGTCAGAAAATTGCTCGTCAACCGGCCACATATGACAGCGAGTGAGAGTTTTGTTTTCAAACCAGTTCGCATCAGCCTATATTTTTTTACTAACCTATGCTCGCTCAGCGGTGATCTAATTTACGACACGACACTTCCACCACACGACAAGGAATCTCACACAATCCGGGAGCTGCGCCGCCGCAACGCAGCCTTTATGGTAGCAGAACCGCTTGACGAGATCTCATGTTTGGTGATTCTGACGGTGAGTGGCCTTACTTGTATCCTGTGGCAAATCTATACTGATCCATGTTAAATGCAAGTAGATGTACGAGCACAAGTTTTCTTGTGAACTGGACTCTGAAGAAAAGCAGCTGATTGTGGCTGCACGGGGAAGCTCGAACCCCCTCTACGTGAGACTTTTGCTCAACGGCCTCGAGTTATTTGATCCAGCCGAGAGTGAACAGCGCCGACAATGGCTTGAGCAAGCCTGCGAGGGCAACCAACTAAATGCTGTCTACGAGCTTCTAATGAAACAGTGGAATTCAATTCTGCTGAAGGATTTGTTCGCTGAACTTGAGGATCGCACGGTAATGCTCGAAGCTGTCACGTCGAGATCCTCACAAATTGGAGCTCCTTCGGATCGAAATGGAATAGACACGAATACTGGCTTTCGAAACTCAATTAAAGGAGCGCCAGCAGCGTCTGGCGGTAACAACAACAGTGGTGGTGCATCGAAAACGAACGCCCTCAACAACCCCATCCAGGGAGATATTGAGAACCTCCAAATTACGATCGAGCAGCGTGCACTTTTGGTTAGGCACACTCTGTCACTGCTTGCCGTTTCTCGGTACGGGCTGTCTGAGAACGATTTCATTCGGCTTTTTGGAGATAGTGTTTCGCGAAGCGTTTGTCAACAGCTCTTGACCCTCCTCAAACCTCACCTGATGACAATTCGGCGTTACGACTGCGGGCCGAGTTCTCAACCTCATCACAATGCAGCGTCCGGGACTGCTGTCCCGACCACTAATACTAGCAAAGGAAATGGCAGCCAAAATAAGGCTGAAGCAATTGTGCTTTTTGATCTCAGTCATAATCAGCTGAGATTGTTGGCGCGGTATGGCTTCCTGCGAGACGATCAGCTGCGCAATTGCTACTATCGAGAGCTTGCTGTGCATTTTGAAGGAATGGAAGCGTGTCAGCGCCGTGTCGATGAGCTACCCGTGCAACTTGAACGTTGCTCCATGTGGGGCGTACTGCAGAACGCTCTAGTGAATATGAAAATGTTTCAATTATGGTGGAGCGAGCGCAACCGACAAGAGTTTTTCCTCTACTGGATGGTATTGTCGTCGAACTGCTCAATACACGACCCAGTGGATGACTTCATTCGCTCGCTGGACGAGTATATTGCCCAGGAAGCTCCAAGTGCAGAACAATTGCTGTCAATTTTCCTCACCATCACTGACTTCCTCCGAGCGTGGCAAAAGGTCGATGAATCTCGTGTAGTCAATCATGTTCTCAGTCGACCCAAACCACCGCAATTGCAGGAGTTCCTTAGTAGTTTAAGCAGCTTCTCAACCTCAGGCCTATCGGAGAATGAGGCTGAACGAGTCCACAAGGAGATTGACGCTCTGGTGATTCACCAAGACGATGGTTACTATGTCCGACGATGGCTTTGGACTCAATTTCCGCTGATTGGTGCTGCATTCGAGAGTCGGGTATTTCGCAATGCTGCCTCCGGTAGAAATCTTGTGAATAGCGAGTCTACTCCTGGTACCAGAGATGATTCTGTCGGCACTGAATCAAACAGTCCTGTAAAGTTGTCTTCTCCGTCGTCTAACAAGAAAAGAACTACGAAGAAATCACCTCTTAGCCCGGTGGGTGTTGTTCTACCCAAGGGTATTGGTAATTCGAAGAAGTCTTTCGTCCCTACAAAGCGTCGGGTTCCACACAAAGTTGTACCTCCCTCGGGCGGTGAAAGCGTTGCAGACAATGAAATGGGAGCCTTGGAGTTCCTTTCAGCGGAGAATAGTGAAGGATCCTTGGGATCCGTCTCAAAGCTGGAGGTTTGTCTTCGTTACTACTTCAAGTACTTATTTGCGTGTTATCGCTGCAGATTGTCTAACTTTTGTTCCTTATTGATGCTGTCAGTGCCAACTGATGGAGCTCCGAATGAAGTACGACCGGATGAAATTCGTTGCACGCGAGAAGTTCGAAGCGCTTAAAGGGGTTGAATCACGTGTCCAGGATTCCAAGGCGGAAATCACTGCAGCAGGTCAGAGCGCTTCACAGATTGACGAACTGCTAGAAAATATTCGCAATGTGAACGATGAAGCAGTGCTTGGACGTCTGCGCAGCGACTACTACAAATTAATTCTACGCCACTGCGAACTGAATCCTGCTCGAGATCCAAAGACAATTGAAACTGCTGAAGCTTCTGTCTCCAAGCTGAAGCGCGAGATAGTGGATCTGCAACAAAAGCTCAAGTCGTGTCATACGAGAAGCGGCTTATCAGCCTCGATGTACCGAAGCTTGTGAAAGTGACAAAAGACAAGGCCTCAATTCATCAAGAAGCACTTTCACGACTTCGATGGCGTCAAGAGCTCGACCGTCGGCTGTACTACGCCAGTCTTTCCGCAAAAGATGGTGGGAAAGTGGTAGCGAAGTCTACCGCTACCTCCCCACAGAAGAAGAACTCCATGCTTCCCAGCTCAGGTATTTCGGACATTGTTAGCCTTGCCAACACCAGCCTTTCAGCGGAAGAGTCGACGCAAACCGCCCTAGACGCAAACTTTGTGCGAGCAAAGACAAGTTGATCCATATGAAGGAGACGTCGTTGGCGCGGCAAAAGAATGCCGAGAACTTGCAACTGTACGTGGGAGCGCCTACAAAGACGACGGAATATTGGGCGCGCTTCGGCAAGTCGGCATCAACAAGCCCGAGGAAGCACTGCTTTGTTGGCAAAACCAGCTCGACCACTCCGTTCAGTTGGAAGAGGAAGAGAAGCAAGCAGAGCAGCGAGTGCACGAGTATCGCGAGAAGCTGGAGCTCCTTCAGACTCAGTTTGTGAATCTCAAGCTTAGTGGCAGCTCCAGTGGACAGGTTGATGGCTCATCAGAAGAAGACGCGGCCAATGCGAACGTGGACGACGATGCTGCAGCTTCCAAAACAAGCGTCAACGCGAAGAACCTGGAGAAGCAGTTGCATGAGGCAAATGCGATCAAGCAAAAGAAGAAGGAGCGAGCGACGCGGTTGCGAGTACTTCACGAGAAACTTCAGTTGGGACTCTTGCATATCGCTCAGCTACTGGGTGTGGCTTCCGTGCAGCAATTGAATGCCCTGGAGCTCGTCGACGCGATCGAAAAGGTGGTGCGAGTCGTTCTTGGAGATGAAGCTCACCTGCAGGCGGCGCCCAGCCCCAGCTTCCGCCACAGAAACAGCACTCGAATGGTCAATCTAACTGGTCAGACAGGAGATTACATTGGGTTGCCACCGGACACCCGCAGCAATGATGATAAAGTGCGCTACAACATCCGTGTGTCGCGCACCGAGAAGCGCCAAATGAATCCGTACGTGGACACGGATTTTGACGACGAGCACGAGGATGACCTCGAGGAGGAGGACGAGGCTGAGCACGAGGATGCCAGCAACAACAGCGACGACGGCGAACCGGATGTGTCGAGACGAGGACGAGTAAACGCGGGTTCGCCCGACGACTCCAACACTGTGCAGAAGCGCCGAGACATCAAGAACCGTTCCAAGTTGGAGCTCGAGAAGAAGAAAGCTGCGCAAAAGAAAAGACCAAGGACTAAATAGTTAGACAGGGCGACGTTACCTTGCATTCTGTTCCTTGTTAGTTATGGTGGTGGGCTTGATGGTTACCGCTCGCTCGTGTTCAACTTTAGATCGCGTGATCCACCACGCCACACAAAGCGCGCCATTGCTGGCTTACGCCTGCTGGTGCTCGTCGTCGTACGACTCGTAATCGTCCTCGTCGTACTCGTGGTCGTACTCGTACGTCTCGACGGGAGGCGCCTCGGGTACAGCCACCACGAGGCCGTCCAGCTCCTTCTGCAGCACAATCTCCGTCCCCAGTCGAGAGCTGGCACCAATAACAACAGCAGCAAGTCAGTAGAATCCTAGTAACCCTGCAGCAGTTCGAATTACTGTACGTACTTGACGGAGCGGTCCTCTGCCGGGACGTAAGTGTCGATGATGTTGCGCTCCTGGTTGTTAGCGGGTGGCAGCTTGGAGATCCACTCGTTGGACACCACAACGTGCGACTGCGGGGACGTTGATCCTTCTCCGAAGAGCGTCTCGGTGTAGTAGTCGCTACGCTTGGCGTCGTACACGCCGCCTCCGCCCATCGAGTCGTCCTTGACGTAGCCCACGTTGTTCATCTCGCAGGCCTGACGCAGCGTCTGGCCGGCGCGGCCCTCAACCACGTGGCGGTTGCCTTCGTAGTCCACGAGCACCACGTTCACGCTGCAGTTATGTGGGGACAGACACGACCACCAGAATGTGAGACACTGATAGTAAAAGAAGATTGCGCCCTCTACAGGTCACTAGGACGTACACTTTCTCGGCCACGGTGGGACCAGACACGTCCGCAGCGAAGCCGCCAATGAAGCGGCGGCTCGCGGTGCGCGACAGCGCAGACGAGCGGAGAGCGCGTGCCAGCATCTTGTAGTTATGCGGGGAGGAGAGCTGGTCTTGAGCCACACACGCGCTTTTTCTTGCTTAAAGTATGCTTTGGAGATTTCTGCCCGCGGATTGGCTGACAAATGTAACCTGGTTACGATCGCGAGATATTCATGTACAGTAACGTTCGTCAATAAGGAACACTTCATTTGAATACAATTAAGGAGGGTATAGATGCCCACAATCCACAAACACTCTATCCTCACTGCCAGAAGATGTATGATATTTCAAAGGATATTAGTTAATACCCCGTTACTAATTGACGCACATTACTGTATTCGTTATTGCGAGATATAGGGTTACATCGCGATTCCGTATATTACCGGGTTATCGACCAATCTATCCGGCAGCTTCACCAGAGCAGTGATGGCGGGCGGTATGTACACCAAGATGACGTCCACGGGCTCGTCGCTCATCGTGAACACGCGCTCGATCTCCAAGGAGCTGGAGGCCAAGATCTCGGCGGCCATCGCGCGCGTCATCGCGTCCCACGACGTGGCCAAACTCACCACGAAGCTCGTGCGCCAGGCTGTGGAGAAGGAGGTTCACGTGAGTCTCACGAGCCACAAGGACGTGCTCAAGCGGCTGATGCACCAGGAGCTGCGCAAATTCAAGGCCAAGAAGGTGTCCAAGCGAGCGACAACAGAGCCCTGGAAGATGCCCATGAGGCGTGAGAGCATGCTCAAAGCACTCAATCTAGTCTATCAGATGGCCCGCGAGGCTGAGAGCTTCCCGGACTGGGGACTGCACGCCATCCAGTCGCTCTACGACCTGCAGGCGGTGGAAGAAGGGGAGGTGCTGAGGATGACCACGCTCTACGCACGACTCCTGGGCGCCTTGTGGCTCAAGGAAGACCGACACGCGGACTGGGCGCTGGCCAGTGTCCCCACACCCACACAACTCGTCAATGCTATTACTGCTGTGTACTTGGTGGAACGCATTGGCGTCTGCCACTCGAGACGCGTAGAGCTCTTGGAGTTTTGCGACCGGTCGCCTGCTGTATATGGCCCCAAGGTGGGAAGACAGACGTGCAGAACTGAAGAAGGAGCTAACTTTTTCTTGTTATTGATGTGTAGGCGCTACTTGGTTGGAATCCCGCTGAGGGGCCCCCGCCAACTGATGGGGGATCGATCTACGAGCGGCTGACCAGTGCTCTGGTTCTATGGCATCACTCGCGCGCGCTCGGAATCTCCATTGGGTTCACGGTGCCGCAGTTGCTGCAGCACATGCTGTCAGTGTACCCGTACAAGGGCCCCGACGATATTTCGCCCCAAGAGTACGAGGACCAAGTGCACCTTGTCACAACCCTCGTGTTTGTACTTACGAATCATGGAAGGCTGCGGTGCGAGACGGTAAGGCAATTGATACTGCTCTCTGCGGCCGTGTCGCGATGCTAACATTCTCTCAAACAGGATCTTCTTCCTCACGAGTATTTCTTCCTTCGCCACCACGTTGTCTATCACCTGGCTCAACAAGATGTCGCGTTGCTGGGCGAGACCCTACGGGTACCGTACAAGAAGTCATTTTCGTGGCTGCACAATCATTATCTGTTCATTGACACAGCAACTGTCTCGTGTACAGGCTTTGCGCTGTTTTGAAGGGTCGAGCAATCTCGTGCAAATGCGTCGCGGTATCTCGTTCTTGCTGCTGACCCAACGCGAGGATGGATCTTGGGTGCCGGAATCCGCACAAAATGATGTCAACCAGCGGTATTTCTCAACGATGCAAGCACTGTGGGCGCTGAGCGAACCACACCGAGTGGGATTTGCACCTGCCTTTCAAGAGGCTACGCCCATTCTGGAGCTCCACTTGAATGCGGATATTGGCATCGTTGATGTAAGTTTTTCGGAAGCAAAGCTGAGGGAAATTGTACACCGAATTCTGAACTTGTTAATAATGTCATGTTTTGTGTAGAATGCTCCCGCCGAGGAGTCTAATAGCACTCCCTCAGCTTCACACAGTTCGACTGGAGCCGCAAATGTCGATGCCGAAGTAGCAGCGGCAACTGCAGCTGCTCCGTCTGAAAGCGAAGATGTGGCGACTCGTGTAACCTTCCTGCAAGGTCTACTTGATCAGAACGGCAACGTGAAGAATGTATCGGCTGCGCTCGCTACGCATGTACTGACCACGCTAGCCGAAATGGCGCTCACTGTTGATATTCTTAAGGGCACGGGTGTCGGGCGCACTATCAACAAACTGCGCAAGCATGCGAAGCCCTCAGTGGCCAAGGCTGCCACGCAACTTGTGGCCAAATGGAAAAAGGATTTGCTATAGCTCGGAAGACCTAGCATTGTACGAACGTATTCAGCAGTTCGCTTCGACGACTGGTTATTTGGTGACATTACTACCACGGGCTGATAACTGCTAGCGCACTTTTGCAGATTTCCAGGCTGAGTTGGACGGTGTCTGTGGCTGCTCTTCCATATCAAACGACCCGTAGCGCTCATCCTCCTCCGAAATCAAAGACTCTTCCAACTCATACGGCGTGGTCTCATACGGCGTGGTCTCAGACCGCGGCGAGTAGTCGCTGTAAGATGACTCCGAGTACCGCTCTGCCCCGCTCATACTAGAACGGTCATGGTCCTCGAGGTCTCTGCGGCGGTCAATTCTAGCTCGGGGCTTCTTTCCTGCAGCTCCAGCAGATGATCGTCGGCGGGCTGCAGATGCAGGAGATAACCGTGTCTCTCGTGGTCGATTCGCCACAAAATACACTGAAAACAGGAAACAGCTCATGGCAACTCCGAATGCCACCACCAATTCAACGCACATGATTACAGAGAGAATGCGGTGATCGATGGGTGGCGTGTCTGGGCTGGGTGGCGGGGTCACTGTTACCACATAAGCAAGAGTCAGCTTTCATGAACTGTGGTAGAATGGTTGAGCTTGACCGACATACTGTACCTGCTGGGAGCAGAACATTCAGAAGGACGGCAGCAGCAAACGTTGATCCTAAATAACTGTCATCAAACACGTCCACCGGAGTTGCGTTTCGCGAGTCGTAGGCTAGCGTCAAGGCCGTAGGAGCGGGCTCCACTGTCGACGGTGAGAATGGTAACCAAGAAAATGACATTCGAGTAGGTGCTGTTGCCTCGCACACCATGTCCCTGGTTTTGTTGCGGATATAGTCGGCAAGTCCTGGGAACTTGTTCTGAGCATCAATATTATGGGGTTAGATCCAAGACACCAAATAGAACATCAACAGAAACGTACTCTAGAAAATCCTCGCTGCAAGAAGTAGTTGTACAGGATCCACGTCGTGGCTGCAGGACGGCCGTTCATCGAACCAGCAACTTCTGTAGATTCGTCGCCCGAGCAGGCAAAAAATGAGGCCGGGAACTGCGTGCAAAAGAAAGAGAATGTGTCTGGATCTGAGAGAAAGTGCTTCATCGAACGCATTTTTTTGTCGTCATCCAGCTCCGCTGCGTAGCTAGGTAAGCCCCGCAAGGAGTGAGCTGCAGTCAATGACAATCTGCTAGAATCAGCGAAAAAGTCGGCCGATGCGTTCCAAAGACCCTGTGTGCTGTTACTGCCAATGAGAGCCCCCTCTAAGCCTCTGGCCATATAGTGCAGCTCTTCCATATCGTTCATAAGCTCTTTTTGAGTTAGAGGGAACCCTGTGCACACAGAAGAGTGCTCAACGAGCACGCGCCCGATGTTCACAAGGCCCAGCGATGACCGCAGAACAAGTGCATTGAACTCCACATCCTCCACCCCAAAATGAGCAGCCTCACTGCTATCTGCTGCATACGTGATGGAGTTTAGGATACTCGATTCGCGGTTGTAGATAGACCTGCTTTCTCCTCCACGCTGCATATGTGCAGCTAGATACACCATTGGCTCGTATAGATTCTCCACTGCATCTTCCGCTGAGAATACCGTGCCTGCTCCGACCGCGAAGCGAGTACGAGCTTCCTTTGGAATTGATCTCACGACTGTCTCGTAGCCCGGCGCATTCTTGAGTTCTGCCAGAAAAGCTTTCCAGTGGGGCGATAGTGACGAAAACGTCTCCCAAGGGTGCTGCAACGTGAACAAGAGATTGTCAGCTTATGATACCCAACTAATTATCCAGTGATACTTACACGAGCAGCCAGCAAACCGTGGGGAGCGGGTCCGCGCCGTGTGGAAAACAGGTTCTTGTGCAGCTTCTTGAGTGGCTCATAGACGTTGCACAGGAACTGCACGGCAGTAGTTCTGACGCCCAGCACCGCGTCGTACGGCGCCAAGCGGAAGATCTCCCAGACCACGTCTGCTGCCACAGGAGGCGCTGAGACCGTCGACGTGTTGAGCGACGACAAAAGTTGATCCTCCTCTTGCTCCACCGACTGCCAGAACGCCGGGCCTGGATGGAACGTGCGATTGCTGGGGATCCATCGCCAATGGGACGGCACAGACGGACCGTAGACCAAGTGCGGCAGCAGTCCGTCAGGTCTCTGGTACTGCAGGATGCGCTGGACCTGTGTTGCTGCCTGGTTGAAGTCCTTGTGGGCGATGGCTTGCGCGGCCAGTAGAGCTTCCGCGGGTTTCTGTCATAAATTCATAAATAAAAATTAGGATTTACTTCAATTTATGAGTTGAAGCGCATTTGCGTACCAGGTACTGGAAGCCCACGACGTCGCGCTTGCCGGCCCCGACGCCGCCCAACTCCACGTCCATGTGATCCGCCAGTAGCTCCGCAGCGTCTCGCTGTAGCTTCCTCTCGTCGCACGGAGCGGCGTCCACCGCCAGCGCGAGCAGCAGCACACGTACGAGACGCATGGCAAAGTATCTTTATCGTTAAAAAGGGGATTCGTAATCTGGTGTACACGGCCTTAGCCGGGACAAACCATTCCGCATTTTTGATCTTGAAGCGACGCATGAGGCGCTGGAGTTTCCACGCGCTGGCGCTGGCCAGTGGTGCGGCGGACGAGGAGCAGGCAGCCACGAAGGAGCTACTGAAGACACTGGCGGTGGACGAGACGCTCGGAAGCTGGCAGAGAAGCTGCTCGTACCGCGCCGTGGGGAGAGCGGAGCTGGAGGAGCTGGTGCAGGCGACGCACACGGAGGAGGAAACAGCTGCTGCTGAGGAGGAGGAGAAGATGGGTGAGGCTGCAGATGCAGCTGCAGACGTAGAGGAGGAGAAGGAGGAAACGAGCCACGTCGAAGTTACGCCACCGCTGTTGGCGCTGGCCTTCCAGCGGCTCGTGAGTGAAGACAAACGGCAGTTCCACCAACAGTCGGATGTGGACGCGCAGAGTCATTCAGGGTCGGCAATAGACGCGCCTGCACGTGTATACTTATTGGTGGACTACCCATCTTCTCTACCGGAGATAAATGCTCTGCTAAGACTGGGAGAAGTCGGGTGTGCAGATCTAGTGACGGATAATCCGGAGACGCTGCCGCTTCTACCGCTAATTGACGGTGTGTTGCTGCTGGCTGACCCAGGACACAACGGAAATGGTTCGACAAATCTGCCGCGAGATGGATCTGTTGTGGAAGAGAATAGCGGAGGTGAACGAATGTTGAGGGAGGAGACGTCCGTGTTTCAGGCGTCAAACGCGATCGTTAAACTTTTCTACGAGGCTTCCCAGGTTGGAGGCATCGAATGGAGCGACTTTACTTTCACGAACGTGGGTTGTAGTACGGAACTGTCAGCGATCAAACAGCCCGAAGAGCTTGTACGGGAAGTGTTTCGCACTGTGGAGACTCTCGCGGCTCAAAAGTTCGAGTTTAAGGCTTGGGTGGCATCAACAAAGTTTGCTGCAATTCCAAGGTTCAGTAGCCGTGACAACGATGTGAGCAGTGAGCTCTACAATCAGTATGAATCCACTTTGAGTGGGGTATTTCCCGGCAGTGTTGCTGTTAGCACAGTGTTGTTTGCAATTACCGAGGCAGTGGCGACAGTTTCTTCGCCTCTGAATTCGTCTTCTTCTCTTTCGAGCAACATTAACCAGACGGAATTTTCACAGTTCGAGGAGTTTGTTGAACATGGCGACTTAATTGCGTGCCGGTTAGCGAGCGCTCAGCTTTGTCACGAAGCATTGCGCGCAGATGGAGACCCGTGTTTTGTTCCGCAAAAAAATCACCGCCTTGACGATATTGAAAGGGCAATCTGGCAGTGTAGTGACTTGCCAGGTGTTGGCAACGAAGGGCGGAAGGCGATGCCGAGGTTACCAGTGCTGTCTGAGCCGGAACGCAGTGTTCGCGACACGGAGCTTGCAACATTTTACGACTCTTCGCGTTTTAGCTGTTGGATGGTGCACGTAACACGACAGTTGCTGCAAGTTGAAGGGGAGCTGGGGAACCTCTGGAGGAAAATTGCAGCCGCGTGCGTTTATGGAGACCTTATCGCGCGCCATTCTGCCCCAACGAATCGCTTTCGTTCTGCAACAAAATATACCCGACGTGTATGGGAGTTACTACGCCCCCACAGACTCGCTGCTTCTCGCATGCCTTCCAAGGACACCACCTGGTCGAATGCAATCGTCATATTGGGTAGCTCGCGACCAAGTTCGTCACCGACCAGCATTCAAAGACTGGAAAAGTGAAGAGCTCGTTTCCCAAGAATATCTCACGCCGCGTAGCGAGGCAGCAGCAGCTGTATGCTTGCCATTGTCTGCTGGACAGCTCGCACTCGTTGCGAATCAAATTTGGTCAATGTATCCGGCCGACCACAGTGTCATCCGACTTTATGAGACCCCCTCGGCTTGATACGGCTAACTGTTTACCACCACGGGTGAGTGCATTTATAATTGCCGTGATGCTTGTATTACCTCTAACTGACCCCTTCATCGTTGATAGGGAAACATTTGGGCTACGCTCGGGAATACAAAGTGCAGAAAATCAAGAAAAGGGCTTCTGTGAAATTGAGGGGAATTCCCTGCCTGAATCGGGGCGAGGGCTTCAATTTGTTGCATCCTTTCAAGACGAGTCCACACTTTTCATTTCGGAAGGGAAAAGAAGGCTACCGAAAAACCTGACAAGTTTTCGACTATCACGATAACAAACTCATTTCCAAGCGGTCTAATAGTGTCTGCTTGCTCTGACGGCTCTATCGTTCAGCGCTTTACAGAAGCTACGACTAAATGTAGTAGCAAACTCGGCCGTAATTCCGGCAAAGCAAACGGTGCAGTGGCAAAACTTGGCTTCGAAGACAAGTGTGAATGTGAAAAGTATCGCGTCATTTACGGTAAGGGTAGTGTGCTACGAGTGCTTCAATGCGGGCGAAAGGAAGTTATGCTAGCGAGTGGCTTTGTTCGTGTCGTTCAAGACTGCAGCGAGCACATCTACCACTCAAGAAAACGAGTCAACTCTAACAGCAAACTACAACCACCACTGGTCACTACGCTTACGGTTGACCCCGACACCAATGCGTTAGTTGAGCGACGTCCCAATGGTGCCATAGTTGTCACCTTTACGAGTGGTGCTCACGTGACATATCACGTGGATGGGACAAGAATGTATAGGAATGCTGGTAGCACGCACGTTCTCGTGAAGAAGCGAAAATTCGCTGATGTTTGCTTTGACGTGGAAGTAAATATGACAGCTCAGCACCATTCCGCAGGGAGCGTGTGGCAGTGACGAAGGGAGGTTTGCGTGTGCGCAGTGTCGTGGATGTGTATGAGGGAACTAGCATTGAGGTCAGCTATAATACAAAGGTAACTGCGCAGGTGAATGGCCGAGTCACAACACGGAAGCCCAGTGGTCAAATTATCGTAGCGAAGGACAGTGGAAGAGTGGAATATAGATCACCGCAACCAGGTACGGATCCAGGACAGAGCGCCCCAGACTCTAAAGATGACGACGATCGAGATGTAACAAGCCACAATGGCGTCTACTACTTTGACTGCCGCCATGGCCGTTTCCACCTTTGCGATAATGAACAGAATCAATTTCACGTGGACTTCAGGGGAACCGAGGAGGGGCCCACTGTTTCAGCTGATCTTGCGGGGTAGTGAGTGACACAGAAGCTGCTCGTTACAACGTTGATAGCATTCCAGCAAAAGCAGTCATTAATGAGCCGATCGAGCCCCACGTTTTCATTCTCAACGGCGATGGCACAGGTGTTGAGATGCTGAGACCACAAGACATTATGGAGTGCATCGAGTCCACCGAATCGGAAAACCAAATGGTAATGGAGGGAGATTTATCTTCGACACGCCATCACGTCTTCCTACGTCGATTTAGTGCACCTGGGGATAGCTCTCGATATCCAAAGCCTCTATTTAATGACGAAAAACTCCACGCCGAGATGCAAGGACTTCAGCGACCTGTAGCGACTGCAGGCAAGTACCTCCCAAGTTACTTCACCGAGGCAGAGCGCGCACTTGCACAACAACAATTTACAAAGGTTAGGCGCGTTCAACAAATTCGACCGCTATCTGCTGACGAGCTGAACGAAATGCACGCAGGCTGGGCTAAGTGGGAACAGTGGCAACTGGAGCGCGAGGCGAACAAGGAATGCTACAAAGTTGTTGACCCTCGCCAACCAGAGGTGGTTGCACAGGAAGTTGCAATGCAAAAGAAAGTGTTGGCAGCGTACAAAGCAACCCGGGCACGGAAGAAGATGGCTCGGCAGAAAGCGCGAGAAATAAAAGCCAATAGTATCGCACAAGAACGGAGTTCTGCTTTGCACATGGAAACAGTTCAAGAGGGCGAAGAACTGGTAGGAGAGGGCGAAGATGAATCGGACGACGAGTTTGGCCAGTATGGCTCGGATACGAGCGACGATGACGTTGGAGAGACTGTCGAGGTGGACGACCCGATGGAGCTGCTCTGGTCCGCGTTCTCGCAAGCTGACACAGAAAGCAGGGGTCTGCTCTCCGTTGCACAGAGTATGGCATACGTGTTGCACGTTAGGATATTGCTTTGACGAATGCTAGTCGCTGATTGTATTTGATGCTTGCAGCGCGGCTAGGAGTGGTAAATGTGCTGGGCATCGGCGTGACCACAATCGAGCTCACGGAGGCACTCGTCCGGTTCAAGATGCCCTACCCTTTTAAGGTACGTACGGGGATGGCACTTGTTACGAATGATGCTTGCACTAACTGTTCTTCCTGCTGTAGGTGAGCTTTGACGTGTTTGCCGATCTCGTGGCGTTCTTCCGAAAGGACGACGAGGACAACCCTGGAGGGTCCAACGCAGGACCCTCCAGACATATACCATATCTGAAGGACATGAGGCCAGATCAGCACAAGGACCACCGCTCGCCACGCGCTGCGGGGTCGCTGCCGAGGCCATTCGAGCGAAGCACATCAACAAGAACTCGATGTAGCCATTTGAAGTTGTAGCGATACTTTCAGACCCGCTATCCGGTTCAAGAGGGATAAGGCCGAGGCTAAAATTGAAACTGCAACCAACGGTCGCGAAACGCAGCCAGTCATTTCGCATCTGTCACCAGCAAAAGCAGCAGCAAGAAGCATGACCGGCCCTCCGTCCCCCAAGCGCCAGCGCACCGACGATAACCAGCCCGACGAGAAGGAGGTGGCGCTGGTGCAGAATGTGCTCGAATCCGTTGTGAAGGTGGAGGAGGAGTTCGAGCAGGTGAACGTGGAGCAGGCCAAAGAGATCCTGGTCATCGAGACCAAGTACAACGCCATCAAGCGCCCCACGTACGTCAAGCGCAACAAGCTGCTGGCGGAGATCCCCCACTTCTGGAAGCAAGTGGTACGTGCTACTTCCCAACTCTCTACTACAGCTAGAAATGCTCTTATTTACCCGACTTGCTTGTACTTCTGCAGTTTGTGAACCACCCGCTTGTGGGAAACTGCATCTCCGAGGACGATGAGGTGCTCCTGGACTTCCTCCAGACGTTTGACGTGACCTTTGTGGGCAACGACGGAGGATTCAAGATGGAGCTGGTGAGAGCGCTGTGCTTTTTCATTCCAAGATAACAGCCTTGCTAAGTGCCTACATGCATCATTTTTTTGAACCAGACCTTCAAGGAGAACCCGTACTTCTCGCCCGCGACTCTGTGGAAGCAGGTCAAGTTCTCGGAAGACGAGGAAGAGGTGGAAGCTACGGCGTCGGAGCTCACCTGGAAGGACAAGGCCGAAATGACGGAGGAGTCGGAGAAGTACCCCTTCTTCCAGGTATGATGTCCTTTTAGCTGTCTTGCCATGCAGACGTTCCTCGGTCTAATTGATGCGTGTTCTCCTGCTTGCTTGCTGTAGTGGTTCGTCGCGACCGACGGTGACCAGGACATTGCAGAGATCATTAAGGAGGAGATTTGGAAGAACCCCGTGGTGTATTTCCAAATGGTACGATCGATTCTATACATTATATGCGCAGTCTCGCTTGTGCATTTATCATCTCGTTCTGCTGTGTTATTAGGATGAAGAGGAGGACGAGGAAGGCGAGGGCGATGAGGAGGAAGGAGAGGGCGATGAGGAGGAGGAGGAGGCTGAGGGCGAGGACAAGGAATAAATTGTAGACGTGCAGGTGTCTGTTGACAGGACATCGCCAATGCCAATACTAAATTTCTCCTTCGTCTTCGGTGTTGTGTGTTCTGCTTTCCTGACCTTTGGCGCACGATCCAAGCCTGGAGGGAATGCGAAGTCTTGCTGGAAGTAGCCGGCACCTGCACGCTCGCGTGCAGGTGCCGCTGTCTAGCTGCTTTTTCTTGACGTACATGACGCTAGGCAGCCACTTGATCGCGTTGTGATTGTAGATGGGCCAATTGGGCAGAACCAACTGCAGAAACAGCAACAAGAACAAGAAAGACAGAGGTCAGTCCAATCGAAAGAGGGCCACGTGTTCACCCTGGGGCAGCGCGTACCAGTGCGCTAACGACCGTGGCTACGATCCAGGCCTGGAAGGGAAGACGAAGTCTTGCTGGAAGTAGCCGTAGATCCACGCGGGCGTGCAGATGACCACAAAGCACACCACCAGGAGCGTCTCCGCGCGCGATTGACCCTTGTAGTCGACCATTCTGTCTGAAAGAGGACCGAATTGATTACGGTACTTCTACTTTGGAAAGGTTAGAAGCGTATTATTCCGAGGAGATCAAAGTTGCGCTAAGGATTTCTATATGTTGTGCTAAGATCTGAAAGTTTCATGAAGATGCGCAACTTTTCGGGAATAAAAGATACGGGTCGGGTTCAGTAGCCTGCCCATCCATTCGGACAAAAATAACGCCCTAAATGAACGCCAAGAGCGCTCAGCTGGCGGAGGGGTTGGTGCCGGCCACGTACGTGCGGCAGGGGCTGGATGCTGTTCGCGGTCGAGAGAAACTGGTGACGACGCTACTGTCCCAGCGCCGCCTTCCAGATGACGGCTGGGATGACGCCAGCGTGGAGCTGCTGCTGCACACAGTTTCGGCCATGGACAGCAACAACTTCCGAGGAAGCGCCGGCGCCGGCGAGCGTGAGGCGCGTGTCTTCTCGTCGCTGGTGGCGCGTCGTCACTTCCACTTGGCACACGGCGTGGGACGATCGGGTGACGTGGCGGCGGTGCAGCCCAAGGCCGCGGGCTCGTCGCTCATGGTGCAGCTGGCCAATGCTCTGGCCAGAGACGTGCTGCGCCTCGCGGGGATGCGTGCAGTGCAGGCGGCGCTGGTGCTGCCGGTAGCCACGGGAATGTCGCTCATGTTGGTGCTGCTGCAACTCAAGGAGACGAAGTCAAGCGCGCTACGTCATTTGGCCGCGGATCGACCAGAAGTCGTGCTTCAAGTCTATCCTGGCGGCAGGACTGACGCCGCTGGTGCTGGGGAATATTCTGGTGGAGGAAGGAGAGATACCTGGAGGATACTTGAAGACGGACCTGGAAGGCATGGCAGCACTCATAGATGAACATGGCAGCGACAGCATCGTGGCTGTGATGAGCACCACGAGCTGCTTTGCGCCGCGGGCGTACGATAGTGTGCAGGATATCGCCAAGATTTGTGAGGAGCGCAACATTGGTACGATGCAAGTGGCTTGTGGATGCTGAGCTGCTAGCTGCTAGCTGACGAAAGGGTTTCTGGCTGGTTTATTGTTTTGGCGTTAAAGCACATGTGATCAACAACGCGTACGGTGTCCAAGCATCCAAGTGCGTCCACCAAGTTGAAGTTGCTATGCGCACAGGGCGTGTAGACGCCGTGGTGCAGAGTCTCGACAAGAATTTCATGGTCCCCGTTGGTGGAGCAATTGTCTGCTCGGCATCGCGAGACGTTGTTGACCGCGTGGCGAAATTTTACCCGGGGCGGGCTAGTGCCACCCCTACGCTGGACTTCTTCATCACCATGCTTCAGATGGTAAGCTCGCTTTCAAAAGGGTTCATTGTTGCTCTTTGACTGCTCTCCAATGCAAGATTATCGGTGTCTGACTCGTGAATCTACCAGGGGAGGAATGGATATCGACAGCTTCTTGACGAACGTAAGCATCTTGCAGCTTACATGCACGAACAACTTGAAGCAGTAGCTGTCGAGGAAGGCGAGCGCGTGCTACACGTCTCCAATAATGAGGTACGTGGACATCGCCTGTGGGATCACTATTTACTTTCAGTTTATCGAGTATGATAAGTCAACCCTCTTCGCTCGTATGCACAGATTTCTTTTGCGTTGACGCTAGGTACATTCTGCTTGAATGCCGAGGATCTGCAAGAGAAATCTCGGCAGCTTACGTCGCTTGGCGCAATGCTTTTTCGCGTGGGGTATCTGGTGCACGGTGAGTTCAAGGCTTAATGTTGATTGAACCTTGAAATTCTTGTCGGCCATCTGACGCATGCGTTGCTTCAGAGTGGTGTCGTGTCTAGACCGCAAGACAATAGCTGGTCACAACTTCAATTCCTTTGGAGCGCATTTCGACGCGTTCCCTGTGGCCTATGTTACTTTTGCTTGCGCGTTAGGCATGCAACGAAGTGAAGTTGATCTGCTTGTCACGAAACTGCGAAAGACGATCCACGAGTGGAGAGCGAAGCAGAGCAAGACAACGACCGCTGTATCATCGCCGCCGCACACCTCAACTACATGTATTAATAGCTGTGGTCCAACACTAGAGAACGGAAAGCAGTCAAAGTCTTGACTACAGTGTCTATAAATCTGTTCCCTGACGTCCTATCTTTTGCTACGCTCTCTCATTTCACTAACGCAGCAGTCGCCCTGGGATTTCCTAGTGCTTCTTACCGCCGCTCTTCGACTTCCGAGTTTTCTTTGGCCGCAGGCGGCGATCCTACCTTTCGTCAGCCTCTGTCTTGAACTCAAGCTCTCCGAGCAGCTCGTTGGCAATGGCATCAGCGGCCGCAGCGGCATCCCCTTCCCGGCGGCCCTTAGCGCCCTCCACAGCCTTCTCAGTGAATGCAGCCATGAACTTGGCCGACTCGATCACACGCGAATCCTCTTCACCGTATGCCTCCTTGAAGAGCGAGTACACCTTCTTCTCATACGTGAGAGCCTCACGGAAGCCACCGGCAAGCCCACAAGCCATAGCCATTTGGTGCAGAACATTCGCAGCCTGGTTGCGGTCAAACTCGCCACGTCGGAGAGACTCGCGGTGGCACATCAGCGCCAGCGTGATCTGCCCCACATCTTGACACATCATACCCATCTTAAAGTAGAGCGAGCTGATCTCAGGGAAGTGAGGCCCGCAGCAGAACTCCAGTAGGTAAATGGCACGGCGAATGTGTGGCACCGCTAGATCCGTTTGGGCATTCGCGTGCAGGAACAACGCCAAATTGGCGTGTGCGAAGGCCGTGTCGTGGTAGTCGATGCCCTGAAGCTGTGTGTACAGAGCGAGCGCTCGCTGCTCCTGTGCGATAGCACCAACAACGTCGCCAGCGTGATACAGGACAGTAGCGAGCGACGAGCTGCAGAGAGCTGCATCCTCGTGCGCGGCACCACACACCTGGAAGAGAAGAGACGAAGCCTCTTGGAGGAACTCGTACGCATTCGACAAGGCGCCCTGGCCCAAGTGCAGGCGGCCACGCTCAAGGAGCTGCTTGGCTTGCGCCAGCGGGTGCGCCGGTAGCGAGTGCTTCACGACCGGCACCACACCAGTGATATCAACCAGGCTGATTGGCGTGGCGCATGACGACGAGAAGTCGTAGTTGCGGCCCACCACACGCAGACCCAGACGCTGGCACAGACGTCTCAGCAAGACCGTCCTGTGCGCGCGGCCCACAGGGAAGGTTGCATCGTCAGCACTGGTATTGTCACGGCCAGGACCCCACAGGTTCAACTTGTAGTCAAAACGGGCCTTAATCTCCTTGCCTATGCGAGCCCAAAGTGTGTTAGCATCCAACGATGCCGTCGTCGTCGTAGCGGCATCATCAGTTTCCGGGGCATCCTTCACAACTTCCGAAGTCGATCCAAGAATGCCGTTAAGAAGCTTCACAATCGCCGATCCTGGGGCAGCACGAATGGAGTCGTTGGAGTTCAGAACATCAGCCAGAATGTGCTTGGCAGCGCGAGAGATCATTTCCACCTCAAGGATTTCCAGCAAGTACTTGGAGATGCCGCCAATCGCTTCCAGCTTCTTGGCAAGCGAGGCCAGACGACCCAGGTAACGCATATTGATACCGCAAGAGTGCATCAGCTGGGTGAGTGAGTAGCCATCAGCGGGGGCAATAGCGCCACGGCGAACGTCAGCTACAAACGCTGGCACAACGATCCTCTGCAGATACTCAGCAGCGTCTTGGGCCGCTGCTTCGTCAGCCTCGATCTGCTCCGAATCAGTTGAAGCCGCATAATCCATGAAAACATTTGGGTTGAAGAGCACCGGAGGGACCACTTCCTCCTCCTCTTCCTCTTCAGCCTCATCAGTTTCCTTCATCTCGGTCGCAGCATCTTCCTTCTTCTCAGTGTCAGCCTCAGCACTTTCCTCCTTGTTCTCCTTCGCTTCCTCCGCCTTCTTCGCCTCCTTTGCCGCAATGCGAGCCTCCCGGTTGACACGACGAGCTTGGTTCTGCTTCCACAGCGAGTACAACTGGACCAGTTCCGGGCGCAGCAAAGCCGCGTAGCCTTCGTCGTCGCGCGTGAAGCACAGTCCGTCTTCTTCGGACGCAATAGGTTTCTCTTCCATGCTCTTAAGGGCAGCGTCGCGGCTCTTGTAGAATGTCCAATCCTTCGGCGTGATGCGGACCAGATCCAGGACATACAGACGGCCATCGGAGCCCTGGATGCCCTTGGCCTCCACAGCACCACAGATGGTTGCCACTTCGGTGCCTGCCTCGCCACCGCTCACAGGTGCAACACCAAGAGCCTCCTGCTCCTTCTCATCAGCCAGGTCTTCTTCGGTCTTACCAAGAGGCTTAATGCTACGCTCCGCAATGTGCAGTTTCTCACCTGCCTCGAGCATGAGCTTATGCATTTTATTGTTGGCAGCAATGGTCTTTCCATGGTCCACAGAGCCGTAGACCAGCTTGGAAGCCGCGTCTCCCATCAGGATACCCGGATAAGACTCTGGGCAATGACACGGACACCAAGGTAGTCTACGACCGTCGTGGCCAGGGTGTGGAGACCACGGACATCGGCCTCGTTGAACGCCTTCACACCCTGGAGGTCTCGGTTAGCTGCCGAGTAGGCGTTCTCCTCACCTCCAGCGGCATCCTTGGTGGATGTTCCGTCGATCGACACCGAGAAGAAGATGTTGTTGAAAACGTACACGTGGGCACTCTTGTCGTCCATGGGGTTAATAGGAGGAACGTTTCCCTCAACAATGGCAACCGCGCCCTGGGTTGCAGCATCCACGAACTCCGTCACAATCTTGTACATGACACGAGCCCGCACAATTTCCTCTCTCAGCGAGTCGGTCGGCAGTTCACGGCAGCATTGATACTCCTCGTTCCAGTCACGCAGGACGCCACGCTCATCCATGCCGTAGGACGCGCAAAGTTCGTCTTCGGCACGATTGAGGTCGTAGGTGTGCTCCTCTGCTGCCATGGCAGCAGGGGTGTTCCACGGCAGCTTGCCGCCCAAGTTGGAACCAGCTGCCACCATCCACTCGATAGAAGAAGGTCCCTCCTTCGCCAGAGAAGCAGCCTTGGCTAGGAGAGCAGCGTACGACTCCCTGAACTTGGGCGACACGGAGCTCAGCACATCCACCAGCAGATGCGCGTGGGCCGCAGCAGTCTTGTGCGGCCGCGGGTCGAACTTGGTGGCCGTCGAGCGGTTCACGAAGAAACCATTGACGTGCGCCGTGATGTGGTAGCGCGTATCGTCGCCAGCGACCACCACCTCCAGATAGAGCAGGTCACCCGCGAGTTTGCGGGGTCCTGGCGGCGGGTTGTAGCCCGAAAAGACGATGCTCTTGACACAGGTCGGCAGCTTGGCGTCCTGCTGCTCATCCTGCTCTTTCTGCTCGTTTGTCTCGATCTGCTTCTGCTTCTGGTCCTTCTTCCCTTCTTCACCTTCTTCTGGTCCTTAGGCGGCGTCGGCTTCGCTTCCTCCTGTGTGGTGGGGGTGGGGAAGGCGTAGAACTCGGCGAGTTCAGGCTTCACCGGGACTTCGACTCCTTCCAGCTTGTGGTGGATCTCGCGCAGACGCTTGAGCTGCTTCTCGGACATCTCCTTGAGCGCCTTGTCGTCCGGCTCCTCCTTGTTGGCGTCAGCGGCATCTTCCGGCTGAGCCTCAGGCTCCGAAGACACCTGCGGGATGGGCGGGTTGCTCAGCACGTCCCGGAAGCGACGCACGTGGGCGCGCACCTTGCGGGCGTCCAACTTGTCCAGCGCCATGCGCAACGTCACGCCGTCCGTCACGCCCTCGTACTCGCCGAGCTCCACGAAGTCGTTGAGCGGCTGCCAGGTGCCGTCCGACGGACTCTTGGCCTCCAGGTGGTAGCTCGTGTAGCACGCGAGCGCTGGGAACTCGGCGATGAGCTGGCGCAGAGACACGACCGTGTCCAAGGCGCCCACGCTCTCGATCCGCACACACTGACCGCTCTTGGCGGCGGGAGGTGCCACCAGCACACTAAAGGACTGCTCCTCCACAACCAGAGGCTGCTGCTTTGCCGGCTGCTCCACGGTGTCGCTGCTGCCCATGATGCGGAAAATGTGCTTGATGTCCGGGGCTTGTTGCGATCTGAGCCAATTGTGTGGTGCGTGGGCTAGACTGAAGCGGCTGTTGGACCAGTACAATGACGCAAAGACAAGATAGTCTACACGTTTTTAGCTCCCAATTTGAGACCCAGGTTAATAATTTGGTGATTTGTACTGGTCCGATAGCAGATGCGAGTCAAACGGATTTGACGGGTATGCTAGATCAGAGGCTTGAAGTTGAGATCAGGTGAGACTTACGTACGTCGCGTGTATCTGACGCACCGGAAAAGTCCACCAAGGAAGCGATCTACTGCCACATTTAGATCGGCAATGGGCTGCAATGAGCGCAAAGCGTCAAGTGATGCATGTTTCCATTCGCTCAATATGCGCAGACTCTGAATCAGCCACAGGCCACAAGAAATTCGCGACCTGCCGCCCCGGTTTTGTAGCCATTTTTGATGGATACGTGGTGTGCGCCACACACAGACATGCTTATCGGAGCTCTTCGCCGCAGCTTCCTAGCGTCCGGACCTTCTTCGCTGTCGCGCCGCTCGCTCGCGCCCTTCACCCGCCGCACCATGAGTTCCGATGAGCGCTCCCAGGCAGACGCTGCGGCCGCCTCGGGCGCCGCCTCCGCCGTGGGCGAGACCATCTTCGACAAGATCATCAACGGGCAGATCCCAGCCAAGATCGCGTACGAGGACGCGCAGTGTCTAGCCTTCCACGACGTGAACCCGCAGGCGCCTGTGCACATCCTGCTCATCCCCAAGAAGCGCGACGGCCTCACGCAGCTCGCGCACGCCGAGGAGCGCCACGAAGCTGTGCTGGGCCATCTGTTACACGCCGCCAAGCTGGTGGCCAAGCAGCAGAACTTGGACAAGGGCTTCCGCATCGTCATCAACGACGGAGAGGACGGCTGCCAGTCGGTCTTCCACCTGCACTTGCACCTTCTTGGGGGACGCAAGCTGGGCTGGCCTCCTGGATAAAGGAGGGTGACGGTCTGTATCAACGAGGGAGGGACCCAACCTTGGCGAATTACTTTTTGCATACAGGACTGCATGTTTGTGGTAACAAATGCTATATTAGCGACGCTGGCCTTCTACATTACCTGTAGTTACATGATCAACTCTTTGGCTGTCTTTGAGGGTGTCAGTTTGTCAAGTGAGTGGTCTATCCTCGGCCGCAGATCTCTTTGTGGAACTGATCCAGGAACGTCTCCATAAACGCGTGGCGCTCCTCCGCCAAGCGCTTTCCGGCGTCGGTCTTCATCATACCGCGGAGCTTGAGCAGTTTCTGTCATGACAAGAAAAACTCCCAGACATCAGCCAAGAACGCCACCGGAATTGCAAAGCGACGTACCTCGTAGAAGTGGTTGATGGTGGTGTTGGGACGGTTCGGGTCCATGTACTGATCCTTGGTCATTTCGTCAATTGGAAGCACATCTGGGTCGTACAGCGGCCGCAGCTTATGCCCTCCGAACGTGAAGCACCGCGCGATTCCAATTGCCCCAATCGCGTCCTGCGCGTCCGAAGCAGACAAATTGTCAATCAGCACCAACTTTCCTTGCAGTTAGAGGTAATCTACCAGTCGGTCAGCATCCTGGACACAGCCGTATTCGACCGAGAACGATCGCTGGCAAGATCAAGCAGCAAAGACCATCAGTCACGACCAGCCCCAACTATCGCCACCCAAAAGGTAGCGATCATACCGAGCCACTGGCTTCCAGCTCCTCCTTGAAGCCCATGATGTCAATGATGGTCATCACGCGTTCAATTTTGTCGCTGGATACGCTCTCTGACTGCAAGAAAGCCACCGCGCGCTTCGTGGGCTTGTCCTTATCACTCTGGTACTTCCAGTCGTCGATGTCATGCAGCAGCGCCGCCAAGTCCACGATCTCCAGGTTCTCAGCCGGCACTCGCTGTGTGATTCACAAAGCATCCGTCAACATCAACCAGTCCTCCGCTGCACCAACGGCCGCCCACCTCCTCCTTGGCCAGCGTCCTTGCCACAGTCCACACGCGCTCAATGTGGCGCCAGTCGTGTGACGCGTCGTTGCTCTTGAGCTGCTGCTCCACGAACGCTGCTGTGCGCTGCACCAGTCGAGACGTAGCCATCTTTTGCACGTCACTGATCCAAAGCAAATTCCACAATGAAGACAAGTACGAAGGTATAAAAGTATGTAGCCATCCCGCCACTTGGATTCGAGTTGCCGTTGTTTGGCGGGAACGTTGCTCGTCTTTGATTGGCTACCACACATGCTTCAACATCTTCAACATCGAAACTCCTCAGTCCCCAAAAGGCAGCATGAGCATCTCTCGCAGTCGAGGTCCGTCGCATGCGGCGATGGCTGCCAAGAGCGAGCGGCCCCGCAAGATCACGGCCAAGGCGGACGAGCTGGACGCGTACATGGAGAAGCTCTACGACGACGATGTCGAGTCCAAACTGGACGGGGCCAAGATGATTCTGCAGCTGGCCGAGTTCGCCGGCAACATCGAGGCGCTCGTGCAGAACGAGTCGCTCATGGTGCGTTCGTGCGAAATGGAGTGTACTGCCTCTGACTGATGTATTGCTGCCTAATAGAGTCTGCTGTCGCGCGTGCTGAACGACGACTACAAGAAGAGCTACGACTTCTCGCTCACAATGATGCGCATCTTCTGGTGTTTCTCCAACTTCCTGCAGCTGCACCCGGTGCTGGGCAATTATCGCATCGGAGCCATCACGCTCAAGATCGTCGAGTTCGAACTGAAGCGCCACCAGCTTCGGCTCGAAGAGGAGAAACTCCTCGAGTCTGTAGCTACTGGAAAGGGGGCGTCGGCACCGACGACATCATAACGAAACTTGACCGCGAAAAGAAACGCAACAAGAAACGCATGAAGAAGCAAGACCAACTACTGTGAGAAAGCTTTGAATGACCGTGAGAAGGTCGTGAACTGACTCGTCCTGTAGCAACGTTTGCTTCAGCATTTTGCTAAGCTTGGCCGAGGACATTCATACGGAGCGCAAAATGGTCAAGCGTAAGATTGTGTTGTTCTTGACTAAGGTTCGTGTCTGTTTTTAAGCTGAGGATATTACGTCGTAGCCCACTTGGTTTATTTGCTGCGTACTGTAGTTGCTGGATCGCGTGGCTCCTGATTTGGTTATCCTCACGATCACATTCCTCAAGAAGTTGAGCATTTTTGAGGAGAACAAGGATGCAATGGTGGAGCTCACCGTTGTGGAGAAACTCGTGCGCTATCTCAACTGCAACCACGACAAAACAATCCAGACGGCACTCAAGCTGATGTTTAACCTTTCCTTCGACCCAGCTCTCCGTGAAGTGCTGGTGCGGAATAGTCTCATTCCAAAACTCGTCGAGCTACTCAAGAAACCTCCTTTTCGTGCATTGTCGCTGCGGATTCTCTATCACCTTAGTATCGATGATCGATGCAAATCCATGTTCACGTACACGGAGGCCATTCCGATTGTCATGCAACTTGTGATAAATTTTCCACAGAACATCGTGGCAAAAGAGCTGGCTGCTCTGGCGGTGAATCTCAGCCACAACGCGCGCAACGCCGAGCTCATGTGTCAGAACCGCGGCCTAGAAGCACTAGCAACACGCGTGTTCCGCACGCGTGACCCGCTCCTGATGAAGGTGATTCGAAACATTTCACTTTGGTCGTACACGCTACAAGAAGACTTGGTCAGCGAAAAGGCGTACAAGTATCGTGGCATGTGGGCCCCCTTCGTGGTTCCGTTCATGGAGCTATGCCTCAACACTGACAACCACGACTTCTCGATCGAAGTTCTGGCAACTCTAGCAAACATGACACCGAATGATCTGCCTCCGAAGACATCTTGGGACAAACTGGTGACGGATCAATCGTTAATCCCTTTCCTCAACAAAATGCTGGTGCCAGGCTTTTCGCAAGATGATATGATTCTTGAAGTCGTGCTTTTCGTTAGTGCACTCGCACTGGAACCGAAGTGTGCTCCTCTCCTATCGTCATCTCGACTTGTGCGGACATTCCACGCACTGTTCCAGGAGAAGCAGCACGACAACGAGCTGACATTACAGCTGCTCTATGCATTCTATCGTATGTTGCGTCACCCAGAGACTTTCGAGGAAATTCTCTTTGGAGTGGGGTTTGTGCCAGACTTGCTCCTCGCTGCTGATGCACCAAATATTGAAGTCCGCCGGATGTGCGACGTACTCATGGACCTGATTCTCGACCACGATCTCAATGACGGTGGCGCTATCGGCGACTTTGGACACCTCATTCGGCAACGCAGGTTCGAAATCCACAACGCTGAATATCTCGAAATGATCCATGGCGAAGCACAGAGTGCAAACTACCGCAAGCACCACGGGATGGATGACGATGGTGGCAAGGACGACGACGAGGATAACTAAGCGGCTACCCGGAACCGGTCAAACTCATTAAAAGGCCGCGTATACTTCTGTAGCCAGAATTAAACATTCAATCCTTTCAGGAAACTGTTCCATGCAGTACTCTTGTGTGTTTCCAAGAGCTCCTACTTCACAAACTCCTACTTCACAAACTCAACCAATATTCTTCCTCGTCAGGAAGCCGACCACACTCTTTCGGTCAATGCCAAAGCGAGGCAGCGCCTTTTCCGGCCAATACGTATTGTCTGCGCTGTTAATGGACGCCCCCGGTGGAATGACGTACATGTTGTACGGGCAATCTGGTGCTATGGTCATTGCAAGCGCACGAGAGCTGTGCTTCCTTTTGTCCGAGTAGCGAACAAGTTGCCGCACGAACTTCCAATGGTCATACGCGGACTCCAGACAAAAAATGCCATTGCCGACTCATGAAGATTACGCACTTCGGTCTCCATTCGTTCCATCCCGACAGTTCCACGCTGCGTCACCACTATATTTCGGCTGACGGGAAATGATTCAGGGGCCATTCCATCTCGAGTACGGCACCAGAAGGCATCCACGCGAAATTCGTGGTAATTTTGGGTATCGGATGCGTCCTGAATCCGGATACAGCACGACCAAGCGACGGAGTTCCGAATCACCGGGTCGATCTCCATCTTTTCATCTCCTCCTTCAGGAAGCTTTGAATCAAGGCCACAATCAATCAAATCAATGAAAAACTGTGCTGCTCTCCACTCCGCCAAGCGAAGAGCCCCGCTTCTGTTTTCCATGTAGCCCTACAGAGAACATGGCCATCTACTCGAACGGCGCAGTGCACACCAGGGAGTGATCGAGAATCTCTGCCAAACGATGCACGAGGAGGCTCTTCCACCGTAGTTGTTATCTGTGGTGAAGCGCGTGTATCGTTAGTTTGAGCGAATAACATTCATACACGAAGAAATATACGTACACTGGCGATGCCTGACAGCTTCAGAGCTTGAAAGGAATCCGCGGATGAAACATACGACAGAGATTTCACGTCCAGAAAATGAAGAAGCTGCGCCCATATCGAACGGATCATGTTCAACTTGTCCAACATGCCATCGACAGCAGCATTACAAGCTTCAGGCTTAGTTATTTTCGATGCCTTGAAGCGGATGACGTCGTTGACATCAACACGAACTTCAAAATGCCTTCGCGCAGGCGTTCCATGCTGATATTTGCCGTAACATTGGGGACAATTCTTCTGTGTTCGGCTCCCCGATACTTCAGCGATGCTCGAAGTCTGTTAATCCCAGCGCATAATTCATCTGTTGGAGTAAACAGACTTCGAATTGAGGCGCGAAATTTGCCATCATCGGTGTTTTTGCTCTCGGACACCTCATTATAATCTTTCTCCATTTCAGTCTCAAAGGCTGCCTGATCTGCAGCGGCTGCTGTTGCGCTTGCATCTTGTGGGGCTTTGACTGTGGACGGGTCCCAGTCATCGTCAAATCCACCGTCTGAATAGTTATCGTAGTCGTCGTCATCCATCTCATCATCGCTGCACAATACGAGATTAGACTGCTTCATTTGAGTTGGTGCCGGGGGCGAGATTGATTCGTTCCTGTGGATCCTGATGCTGCTGCAACATTTGCCGTATTGTTGATTCCATTTGACGGAGTAGATAGGGATTTCATCCTGCGCAATGATTCCAGGGTGTCGCGCCATTTTTCATTTGCGGACCGTTTGGCATCTTTCGCGTTCAAACATGCCGTCGAAATGGCCAATGTGTTGCGCACCCGAATGAAGTACATGTACAAGGGCGGAACGAGCTTTTCCGACGCCGAAACCTAGTGCACCTTTTGTTAAGTCTCTTCGGGTCAACAATATAGCTAGCCAGTCGTACCTTGTCATGATTCTTCGCTTGTGTTTCGTTGCCTGCCATCAAAGTTGTGGGTGTTTCAGTTAGTCGTTGGTTATACGTGGCGAGCAACGCTTTCCATGTTGCAATTATCCCATCCAGAGTGTTTATCAGAACAGAAGTTGCCCTGTCCTTCGCGATTTCGCTCGACGACCCTTCTCCTCTTGCTTCGACTACGCTTTCGGATGCAGAGAGCACGCAGCTAATAAGGCCACTGTTTTCTTTCGTAGCAGTCCGGCAGACCTGGAACGCAGTGAATATATTACTACGAAACTAAATGAAGCAGATAAAAATACCTTCCGGTACGTACCGATAGACTGGGCGAAAGCTGAATCGTTTCAGAGTGCACATGCAAATTCCACACGCTCGATCTTATATTTTGCACGACCCTCTCGCGATCTCGAAAAAGGAGCATCAAAAGTTCCTGATACACGTCAGATTTTGCTTTGGCGGCTTCATCTTCGGAACGAGTGGGTCCATCACGATTGACCTGTGAGCCGCTTCGATCCTCAATGAAGATGCTTGTTTCTGCTTCGGCACCAGACATTCTCTCAGATCTTCTTCCAGAATATTTTCTTTCAGGTAGTTGTGGTATGTCGGATTTTGGTGCTGAGTACTCCAATCGCGGACGAGGAGCACCACGCTTGTCCACATAACTATCATCTGCATTTGGTGCGTAGTGACGCTTTCGTAAAATGCCCATAGACCTAAGCTCAGCATCCCTTGAGCTGACATTTTCACTGTTCACGTTGTTGTTACGCATGAAACCCACCTCGCTGTGGTTATCATATGGCTGGACATCTTCAGTCGTACTCGGTTCATAATTGCTTCTCCACGCATCTCCACGGTGGGGTTGAGCACTTTCTATCTTGGTTGGTTCAAATCCCTTCTCAGGGTGACCTGCGCGGTCGAGCTTTAGACTCTCCTCATGCTGCTCAATTAATTCCATCAGGAACAGCATCAGTGCGTCCACAGCCTCACTTTTAACGCTGGGTAAAGATGAACCACGCCTCCACACGAGTGGCAGCTCTTGGATGAGAGCAACTACATCATAGTAAGTATCGTTATCATTGGACTCTTCAGTAGCCTTCTCATACAGCTGCACAAAGCAATGGCATATCAGTCTAATATCAATATGCCATCCAGGAAAATGTACATACCCGAACAATTTTCGTCGAGATCAGATAGTTGAAAGTTGCATCTTTCACCCTTCTGGTATCATTCGCGATACAGAGGCCGAAATGAGTCTTCAGATGCAACAGCATATCGCCGTACAGTCTTCGATGTTCAACTACAGCCCTTGTAAGCTGCGACAAAGCTCGGATAGTCGCATCACGATCGACAGATGCAGTGCATTCGAATGACAAATTTCCTAGTCGAACACGAGCAGCATACTGGGCCGGAGCAACCATCCGCAACTCTCGCCGAAGCTGTGAAAAACAACCGTCAAACACAGTTTTCAGCGAGTAAAGAGGAAAAAGAGAGCTTACCTTGAGCTTCGCAGCCAAGATAAACTCTTTACTCATTTCTGACAGCGACACAGTTTGAACAGCCTTTTCTAGCCCTTGAAGCGATGACACGAGGTCGGTGTTAGGGCCAACCAAAGCAAGGAGGTACGCTCGGCCCTCCTCAACACCAAAAGTTCTGGGCTTGGCGGGAACACTTTTGCCACTCTGTTGACCCTGCTGAGTGGGAGGAGGAGGTTGAGGTGCTGCAGTCGACGTCAGAGATGAATCTCTATCTGGCCCAGAGATTGGCTCAGCCACGCTCACTTGGTCCTCCATAGCAAACGTCACCCGTTTCTTCGGCGTATTCCGTGTGGCAGATAACGAACCTTTGCGACGCAGTATCGAAGTCGGTGCACCAGTAGGGTCACTGTCGTTGCTCTCATCGCTCGCATCGACTGCCATGTCGTCCACAGGCTCCTCAGCCACATCCATGTCCGTGTCCTTGTTCGCTCCGTCACTCACCTCACGCTTCAGCTCCGCATACCACTTCCGGAATTTGTCAGCGAATTGGAACTTCCTGTCCTCCAACAACGTGTTCCTCTTGTCTCCCGTCATGATCTTCACGTACATTAGCAGCTTCTTGGCCGAGTGCAGGCGCTGCACTGCCACTCGGTCCTGCCTGATGAGCCCTCGTAGCGCTCAGCCAACTGTTGGTGGTGCGAGTTCATCTCATCCAGAAGACGGAGGACGCGGCCAGGTGTGCGGCCCTGTCTGGGGTCGTCTCGAGCCGCCGTCCCCATGCGCACGAAGCGCAGCACCAGTGTCCGCCTCGTGACCTTGTCCTGCTCCTGTTTGATGAGAACTTGGTCCCCAACAGCAGCCACGTCCTTGTGCAGCTGCTTGAGTTTCCTGGGGCACAGAAGGAAGTCCTCAACGCCCATTCCCACCAAATAGTCATCAGGTTCCACGGTGCAGATGGGCTCTAAGGTGGCGCCTTTGCCCGCCACTTTGTCCTTGAATGCCATGGGGAACTGCGGCGGCTCCGTCTTCTGCACTTGGAACAGGTGCGAGTTCATGATGGTGGTCACGGACACGCCCAAGCGTGTGAGCTGCAAACCGCTAACGTGACCACGGGGCAGCGAGTAATGCACTTCGAAAGCGCGGCCCAGCGACAGCAGCTTGCGGGCAGCGAGTGACGTCTCCACGCGCCACAGACGCACGCGCATATCGAAGGCCAGGTCTTTGTTGTCCTCGGGAAGTGGTTCCATGCTGTCCGCCCACGGAGCCATGTTCCACGCTCTTCCTCTGCCTTTCGTCAGTTGAAACTTGGATTTCACTATGGTGGCTCCAATAGTGACTAACTATCAAGGCACTGGGTTTCACTATGCCAGTCGGTAATATAGCAAGAGGGACAACGGTAGACAATATTGTGAACCTCTCGTATTATTTGCTGCCTGCGCTACTCCATGAGGAAGATGCGGCTGGCAACGTCGCCAACGAGCCAGTCGATGCCGTCCACGAGGCCGTCGCCAGTGACGGCACTGCACGAGACGATGCTCCAGTGGCGCGTGGAAAACTGCGCGGACCGCAGCCCCAACGCGTCTGCAATCTCCGCGGCGGAGAGAGCGCCAGGCAGGTCCTGCTTGTTGGCAAAGATGAGCAGTGTAGCACCCGCTAATTTCTGCAAATGCAGCAACAACAGTCAGAGAAGCAGAAACTTCCTCATTATCACGTGAACGCACCTCTTGCGTCAATAGACTCGAGAGCTCCCGCTTGCAGTCTTCGAGTCGCCGTCGATCGGCGCTGTCCACGACCCACACGAGGCCGTCCGTCTGATAGAACACACACGTAAGCTCCTGCATACTCCAGTATCTGCAGCCTACAGCTTCCAGACCTGCTCGAAGTAGTTTCTCCAGTACGAGCGAATCGTCTGCTGTCCACCGACGTCCCAGACGTTCAACTTGAAGCTGACAGCGACAACAACACCGCACTCATGAGCCTCTCACTTGCACAGAACCCACTGCACCCACTCACTCTTTGTACTCGAGCGTCTGGATGTCGAACCCGAGCGTCGGAGAGATCTCGGTGATGTCTTGGCCCATGAACTTCTTGAGGATCGTCGTCTTGCCAGCGTTATCCAAGCCACTACAGCAGCAGAAAGCGCGTCATCCCCAGCGAACGACATCTGAGGATGGAGATAGCAACGCACAGCATGAGGACGCGGATCTCCTTCTCCTTCTCCTTGACCTTCTTGAGGATACTCAGCAGCCCCATCGCGTTCGTCTGGTGATCTAAAAGTAAATTACCGAACGGAACATAAATTACCTGTAAAATACCGTCCGAAAGGGCACGAAACGACGCGAGTTCAGGTGCAGGTATCGGTCGCAGTTAGCAAATAGTATCCGGATAGTCGATACGAACATGACCAAAGCCGTCCCACGCAGAAGCTTGCAGCTGAAGAAGAGCGATGGGAACCAGGAAGACGCAAATGCTTTCGATCTCAGCAGTCAATCATCCAAGGCGTATTTTCCCCGGCAACAGCAGCAGTCTCCAGATGAAGAAATAGAACCGTCCGAGAGCAGAAGAGATTGCCGACCCACGTCACTAGATGGCCTGCTGGATCTGGAACTGGATTTGATCCTACCTGCCACTGCAATTCCAACTCCAATGAGCAATCAGATGCCTGCTTGGGTTGTAAATGAAAAACTGGAGGCCAACGTCGACTCTGTCTCCCTGGAGCTGCTGGTACGAATGTGCAAGTACTTGCTCATATACTCATCAGCGACAACTCACATTATTCATACTGTGTTGATGCTGTACATGTTGATGTAGGCAATGCAGAGCCCACACGGCGAAAATCAGCAGTGGCAAAGCGAAGAAGACGAGCAAAATGCGAATACCATTGAGTACGACCAGAGGAACCGTCTCCACGGCCCAAAATGAAAGCAACGTCAGCACCCAGAAAACCCATGCCGCTTCATCTTGTGTCACCGACAGCGTTTGTACCATCGTTCCCTCCGTCGCCCAGTCAGTCGTCAACAGACGATGACTATGGTTTAGCATCGCCGATGGCGTTGCCAGACACACCTTCGCAGTCTCGGTCTGGGATCTCTTTAGCCTGGGACCTTGCGCCACCCTCTCCTACCTACGAAGATACATATCCGAAAGCAGAAACTTCTCGTCACTTCGTACAGTCCAGGAGCGTCCAAAACCAGAGTGTCGAGCCCCTCAATTTTCTAGAGCTACAACACCAAACCCACGAAATTACAGGAGCTATGCACCGGACAGGGCTACGTCACGGATAACACGATCTGCACTTCCAACGCTACCGGAAGGCCGAGGCAAGGCTAGGCACGGCGGAATCTACTCATTGCTTCTCAAGAATAAATCTGTGAAACAGGTACCGATGCTCGTTGAGGATGCACACAATCCTGACGGTACGCTGCTGGTTTGATGGTAAGAGGAAGTTTCTGGTACTGATTTTGATATCCTTCAGAGGTGACTTCATCGCCCTCCGTTTCTAAGGTGAGTGCGTCCTATACCAACCGGCAGTGTTGCTGCGATGCTAACCAAGTGTGTTTATCGTCTAGGTATCCCCGCCGCGCACATTCGGCAAGCAGAAACACGGAAGCATCTACAAAATGCTCCGAGAGAGTCATGGAGCGCATTAAGTTCCCATGTTATACACGGTGACAGCTTCAGACGGTCCATTGTTTTCTTCTTCTCTGGCATTGTACAATAGCAGCTACTGACGATAGATAGCTCGAGTTTCATTTCAACTCGTTGACATCCTTAATGGATTTTGTGGGTACCTGGTAATTTATCCGGTAATTTATTGTTTGTAGCTTTTGCATCATCAGACAGAGAGAAAACAAGGCCACCGAAATGAACCGAATTTTCGGCAAGAAGAAGCCCGAGGCGCCAGCTGTCAACGTCTCCGATGTGGGGGAAGGGTGGACGGACGGATCACCGATTTGGACATGAAGGTGCGTGGCTGGGACTGCGGCGCATTGCGGCTGCTGAGCGCTGCTGACTGCGTCATTCCAGATCGAGAAACTGGATCAGGAGCTTCGCAAGCACCGGGAGCAGATGAAAAGACGCGGGGACCTGCGCTCAACACTGTGAAGCAGAGAGCCATGCAGACGCTCAAACGGAAGAAGATGTTCGAGGCGCAGCGGGACAAGCTGACGGCCCAGTCCTTCAATATTGAGCAGGTATGTGGGCTTGTTGACGAACGTTCGAGGGGTATCAGATGCTGATTTTGCGCGTGTATGCTCCGCTATCGAACGCTTTGGGTTGCAGGCGGCGTTTGCCATTGATACATCAAGGGATACGATCTCAACTGTGGCCGCCATGAAAAGCGCAGCGGTGCAATTGAAGGCAGAGACACAGAAAATCGACATTTCCGAGCTGGAGGTGGGGCTAGCCACGTTATTAATGCGGGCGATTGTACATGTAGTGAGGTATTTGCTGATGCGCCGTGTGTGATAATATGTGGTACAGGACGTGCAAGACGACATGGCCGACTTGATGGAGGATATGAACGAGATCCAAGAGCTCATGGGGCGCTCCTACGGGTACGTACTCGCAGCGTCTTATCACTACTTCGATGAAGTCACAACGCCAGCGTATCTGACTGTGTGTCATTCTTTCGCGTCTATTTGCAGCATCGGCGACGAAATCGACGAAGACGCGTTGGAAGCGGAGCTGGAGGGGCTGGAGGAAGAGTGGCTGGAGGAGGAAACACTTGGAGAGGAAGCAGAGCAGGCGCCGTCGTACCTCACGCCAGCGCAGCAACACGAGCTGCCTGCCGCCCCTCGGGTATCTTAGACTCCGGCACGACAGCTCACGCCACCGACGAGTTCGGACTGCCCGTAGCGTCTTACTCCACGTAGCGCTGCAAGCTGTCCACCCAGCAAAACAACACGAAATCCGCCATTAAATTGCAGCACCTGCGCAATGCAGGCATGCGTCATCGCGCAGCACGTGTCGCTTGTCAGCCAAGCGATGGGATCATGTCCACGCACTTGTCAAACACGGGAAGGAGGGGATGGCTACATTCACCACGTCAGTGGAGTCACGCGATTGGCCGAGCTTAGACAGCCAATCGTTTTCCGGAATCATGTTTGACAGGTGTGAAAACGTTAATCGCAGGATATTCATTCTCCAAAGCGGTTTGTCGACGGATTTTAGCCTTTTCGCCTTTTCCTCGCAGTAATTAGTTTTCACCAGCGCGAGGTTTTTCACCCTGGGGTTTTATCATTCTTTGGCCACGCATTTGTTTGGCTCACTTTAGTATTGGTGGTTTTCGTCCCAGAAGCAGCACTCCCAACAGCCATGGCCCGTGAAAAAGGAGAAGGAGCCGCGCGTGAAGCGCGAGCGCAAGGGCAAGAAGGAGTCGCGCAAGAAAGCGGCCGAGGAGAAGAAGGCCGCCGACAAGGCCGAGGCGCTCGAGAACATGTCGCACGCCGACCGTCTCGCCGAGGAAGGCATCATCGCCACGTGCTCGCACAACGTGCGCTCGGTGCACAAGAACTTCAAGGACATCAACGTGCTCAACTTTAGCATCACGTACTTCGGCAAGGTGCTCATGGAGGAGTGCGACATCTCGCTCAACTTCGGCCGTCGCTACGGCCTCATCGGTCGCAACGGTTCGGGTAAGTCCACCTTCATGAACGTGCTGGGTGCGCGCGGCATCCCCATCCCCGACAGCATCGACATCTACCACCTCAAGCACGAAATCGAGGCCAGCGACATGACGGCCCTCGAGGCCGTTCTGTCCGTGGACGAGGAGCGCAACAAGCTTCAGGCCGAAGCTGACGAGCTCTCGGAGAAGATGACCGACGACTCCATCAGCGAGGAGGAAAGCGAGTCCATCTCGGACCGCCTTACGGACCTGTACGAGCGCCTCGACGACATGGACGCCGCGACGGCCGAGGTTCGCGCTCGTCAGATTCTGTCGGGTCTGACGTTCTCGGACGCCATGATGGAGAAGAAGACCAAGGAGTTTTCCGGTGGTTGGCGTATGCGTATCGCCCTTGCTCGTGCTCTGTTCATCCAGCCGACCCTGCTGCTGCTTGATGAGCCTACCAACCACTTGGATATGGAGGCTGTCGTCTGGCTAGAGGACTACCTGGCCAACTGGAAGAAGATCCTGCTCATGATTTCGCACTCGCAGGAGTTTATGAATGAAGTCTGCACGAACATTATCGATCTCACCAACAAGAAGCTCGAGTACTACAACGGTAACTACGACACGTACGTGCGCACCAAGGCTGAAAAGGAAGAGAACCAGATGAAGCGTTACAACTGGGAGCAGGAGCAGATCAAGCACATGAAGGAGTACATTGCCAAGTTCGGTCACGGTTCCGCTAAGCTTGCCCGTCAGGCTCAGAGTAAGGAGAAGACGCTTGCCAAGATGGTGCGTGATGGTCTCACGGAGAAGGTTGAGAGCGAGATGATCGGTGACTTCAAGTTCCCCAACCCGGAGCCGCTCCCTCCTCCGGTGCTTATGTTCCAGAACGTGGCTTTCGGTTACCCGGATTGCCCTCTTCTATACTCCGGTGTCGAGATGGGACTTGACCTGGATTCCCGTGTGGCTCTTGTCGGTGCCAACGGTACTGGTAAGACCACCCTGCTCAAGCTTATCACCGGAGATCTGGTGGCGCGGGAAGGCAACGTCCGACCACACAGCAAGCTTCGCATTGCGCGGTTTAGCCAGCACTTTGTGGATGTGCTGGACCTGGATCAGACCCCGCTTGAATACTTCCGCTCGCTCTTCCAGACGAAGTCCGTTGAGGATGTGCGCAGCTACCTCGGCCGCTACGGCATCTCTGGCGAAGTGCAAACACAGATTATGGGTCAGCTTTCTGATGGACAGAAGAGTCGTGTGGTGTTCGCGTACATGGCGCAGCAGAACGCACACATGCTGCTGCTTGATGAGCCTACGAATCACTTGGATATGGAGTCTATTGATGCGCTGGCCCGCGCTATTAACCATTTCGAGGGCGGTATGCTGCTGGTGAGTCACGACATGCGATTGATTTCGCAGGTCGCCAAGGAGATTTGGCTTGTGGAGAACCAGTCCATCAAGGTCTACCAAGGTGAGATTTCCGACTTCAAGATGCGTGTGCGCAAGCAGCTCAAGTTGGCGGACAAGGAACCTGCCAAGGGTGCCGAGTAAATGCTCCTGACAGCTTTCTGCTCATTAGATCACCTCTACGTGTAGAACTGTTGAGGCAACCGCTGAAGCATTTTCTTAGCACTCTGTTCTGTTCATATTTGATTCCCTTGCCGACAGATAACATAGATTGAAAGATCACACGTTGGCAGCTGATGGAATCTTTATTCATCCATGTTTGTTTTACGCTGAAATACGAAGTTAGTCGTCGTTTTCTTGGTTGTTGTCCTGATGGTTGCCAATACCAGGCTGGTCAATGGCAGTGGAGTTCTCTTCACTTTCATCATCAGTATCGTCCCCGCCTCTGTCAGCAGTGCGATCATAAATCTCTGAAGCAGAGCGCTCTGAAAGCCGACCCTCAAAGTCGTGTGGTGGAAGCCCGTTCGGTAGACAGCCGGTCCGACTTCTATTATGTCGTCTGAACAACTGCTGTCGGTGGGTTCTGCCGGTGCTTCTTGCGCGATTGAAGAAGCGCAGGTGTTGGTTTTCCACGAGGACGCAACCACAACTAGCGTCATTGCCAAGCTCGTGATCTTTAGACGTGGAGAACACAGTGTTCACACGCGCGGCATTACTGAACGATAGCCCCTCGCTGGCAGCTTCGTGGGCACGCAAAATACGCGAGAAGCCGTGTTGCGTCAAGAAAGTGTCAACTGCTCGAGAGCCGAAGCGCACCGCGACACCCCCACGAGGACTTTTGCCAAAACCACGCGAGTCCAGTTTCCAGCTACCAGCCAAGACTTCTTCATTTCGTACGGGATCTCCCCAAATCATGTCTGCGACCATGGTGAGCTGTGGTTCATTCGCGTAAAAGCAGTCCAAAGTGTCCAAGGATGCTACGGTTGGCAATCGAGCGATCGATTCGAGCAGATCATCGCTTCCTTCTACCGGACGTGGAATTCCACCGTGAACACAGAAAATATCATTGTCGATAACAGCAGCGAGAAGCAGGCGATCAAACGCGTGATTGAGTTGATGCCAAACGACGCCACCTTCTCCTGCACCAAACCGCGTGTTGCACTGAGCAATCAAGCACCCTGAACCATAGTGTGCATCGAGACCATTTACAGCTCGCGTCTCATGATTGCCTCGCAATAGAAAAATCTTGTTAGGATGAAGGATTTTGTGAGCAAAGAGGTAGGCTGTGCACTCAAGAGACCAGCTCCCGCGGTCAACGTAGTCACCAAGGAAGAGAAAACTGCCAGCAGTGAGCTCTAGCCCGAGACGCCACACGTGATCAGCGAAGAAACGCAAGTCCGTCCAGTTGCCATGTACGTCACCAAAAACATACACGGGGCTAGGCAGGCTCAGGCATCGCGCTTCACGCTCCAGTACAACACTCGCCTGAGCGCTGAGCTCCACGAGGTCTGCGGCAAACTGGAGAGAGCGAAGGTATGGCTGAGTTGTCATCATTGGGTCAGCTAATGCCGCAAGGACGCGCCGAGCAATTCCAACACCTCCTGTAGCAGGAACCGGCGGGGACGTAGTGCTGCCAGCACTTGTGCCGACTTGATACTTCCCAAACGATCGATTCGTCCAGACGGTTTGACGCCATTCCATTGTCCGCGATGGAATAAATTGTGGGGATAATCGTACGTGCTGATGTCGTCGATCCTTGAAATGATGACTGTATCGATCTAGATGGGGCGAAGGAGTCAATGTTTGCCCTGGAACTCGCTGAAAGACTCGAACACTGCGCTGTGGCAAGTTGCTGTTTGAGAAACGCGCTCACCTTGTCCGTCTCCAGTTTCAGCGCTACGTACGAGTCATGAAGTTTCTGGAAATGCCAACAGTGTTAGTCCCTGCAATGATCTCTTACAACTTGAAGTGCGACAGCGAGATTGCTTACCTGGAGCTCTCGCGTTTTCTGCTCTTCTCGAAGAAAACATGCTTGAGAGCAACACTTTCAGCTATCAGCCACCAACGATAGACTTCCCAGTGGATGGCTCCGCGAAGAATTTTCTTGGCCAAACAGGTGATTTTTGTCTCCGACACGGCAGCTCATGTTGTCGAGGTCCCTGCTCAAGATGGTTGCGTCCATGCTGAACGATGGGTAAACGGGTAGTGGCACTATGGATGCCGCATTTTGTCCGCAAAGCCTTAGACACATCATTCCACCTGAAAATAGACCTGTGGGCCGTTACGACACACTCGCGAGATCTTTACGAAGAGTCATCTCTCGCCGTTGAAAACACCCAAGGCATCTTCGTCCTAGCCGATGCGCTGGTTTCCAATTGTGCTGCTCGCTCTTCTCTTTGCTATCTTGCAATGTCTAGTATGTGGCCGCGCGAAAACGATCGATTATGACGCGCTGGAAAAAGCGTGGGAGGCCGGTGACAATGAAGCAGAGCTGCGCACGGAAGGAGAGGAGCACTATCGACAGCTTGCAGACAAGTGAGTGAGTGTATCATAGTCCACCTGAACACAAAACCTCGAGCAATAATCATTGCTGTATCCACTTTTACAGGACTGAAGATGAAGCGAAGGCTCTGGGTCCTCAAATGATATTCGTAACGGTAAAGGACGGTGTCGATCGACGAGAGCCTGTTCCTGACATTGCATCACGATGGAAAGAGGTAAGGAGTGGAGGGCTGCATGCACAAAAACAAAATACTTACATGGTTTGCTTTTGCAGATGCTGTGGAACGGTGGGATTGAAGTGAACATCTACGAAGTTGCCGATTCGAAGCTCCTCGTCGGGCTGCAGAAAGGCATATTCGTCAACGATGTCATGCGCTTTCTCGACCAGCAGCGCGACGTGAAAGAGTACGAATGGAATGGCAAGACGTATCCAGACAGCAGCAAGCCTACCGAACATATCCACCTAAAACACCGCCAGAAGGAAACGAAAAGACTAATCGAAAAAGCACACCACGCGCAGTCTAAACGCTCTAAACCAAGCAAATACGTGCACACGAACGGAAAGCACCCTCGCCGTAAAACTCCTCAGCCCGCACTAGCTGACGACACTGCAAAACCCAAGATGACGGGAACCCCTCAGCGCTACGGGCCAAACTATGAACTGTGACATCAAACTCCATTGAAATCAAATGTTTATCGGAGCACAATCTACTCATTTTCACCATGCTTGCCATTTTTTGTCAGACCAGCTTAGTTGCTCGTGCGCTCGCTCCGAATGGTTTCAAGCAACGGTCCCAGCATCTTGTTCTTCTTCGCATTTCCCATCACGGTGTGAAGTCTCGGGTGAGAATCTGTGTCACGCACAGCGCTGATCGCATCGAGAGCACGTAACGCGCTACGAATGAGATCTTTCACGCGCTCAACCTCAGGCCCAACCTGGTCCTCTTTGACCTTCTTATTGATCGTCTTCTCCAGCGGCTCGACCAAAGAGTCTAACGCACCCACGATACTACCAGGCTGAACGTAGCAAATCTTGATCAAGATTTGGTGACTGAGCATCTGAATGTCGTCCTGGTCTCCTAGACCGCGCTTCAGCTGGTCGAAGAAGAGAGAAATATCCAGCTGCTGCGGCAGCACCTGGATCAGCGTATCCACACACGAGTACGCAGCCTTACGGAGCGGAAGACCATCGTCCACCTTGTGTTTGAACGGACCAAGGTCAACCACGCGCTCCAACTTAATTTCTGTCGCCTTCAGGAGCACTGGGAAAATGCGCTCACGAACGTACGGCACCAAGTAATGTGCGTGGTGGTGAGCAGCCGTGTTTAACACCAACAGGGCAGCCCGACGCACGTGCAAGTCTTCGTCTTCAAGTGCCGCCAAGAAGGGGTCGATGTGAGCGAAGATCGCGTTGACCGCAGGCTCTTGAGTCGTTGTCGTCATTGCATACTTCAGACTTGTTACGGCGGTCCAACGAGACCATACGTCAGCAGATCCGCAAAGTTCTTTCACAATGGGCATGATCTTTGCACTATCAGTCACGGCGAGTTTCCCCATGCACTCACCAACCATATTGCGCACCCCTCCTCTTGACGAGCACTCATCTTTTGCAACACTGGCAGTACGCGGTCTACATACAGCGCAAAACCGTGGTGAGGCTTAGCTGCGTGGTCCGAGATGACTTCGCGTAGCGACGTAAGCAGCAAGTAAGAGTTCTCTCCAAGCTCCAACTTGACCATGATAGTGTCCAGGTACTCTTCCATGTTGCCAACGCAGATACTACCGAGAGAGTACGCTGCCGCAGCCTTCACTTCCTCGCCCACATTACTGAAACACTTAAGAATCGTCTCTTTCACGTCGGTATACCCAGCGAGCTTGATCTTGCGGCCGAACTCGCCCAAACAGTATAGCGCCAACACTTTGTTCTTTTCAGACTCCGTTTGCGTGATATCACCTACAAACTTTGCGAATGCCACCTTGCGATTCGTTTCAGTTGTAGCCACACATGTACCAGCAACGCACCGAGCGATGTTGAGCACCGAGTGCTTCGATTCTTCCAAAGGTGTCGCCATCAGCGCCTTGAAAAGTTCGGTGAAGCTGCTGCCCGGAGAGTTCAATTGTGTGAGCTGCGCGAAGAATCCCTTCAGCGCATCCAAAGTAGGGCCCTGAAGCATGGAGCTATGGCACAGTTCCAGTGCCTTCACTTGAGCATTCTGCAGCAAAGCGTCTGTCGTAGCAACGTGGGGACACACGCGGAGAGAGTTTGACACCACCGTAATGCTCATGCGACACAATTGAAGGTCCACGTCGACAAGAAGGACTGAAGCTTCCTGAACAACGTCGTAGTGCAGAGATTCCGGCATACTAGCTCCCTTGCGCACGACCAGATCATTTAGAGTAGCTAGTGTTGCCTGCTTCAACGTGCGAGACTGCTGACGAAGCAGCTGGGCCAGAGTTTGTGTGCACTCCACCAGAATAGGAGACATATCCAAATTGAGTTTGGAGCGAGCAATGACTCCGATGGCCTTGATAGTCTGCACTCGCGTGATTTCGTTGTTGAGGCGCTCCATTAGAAGCGGGTAAATTTCGCTTACCCGCGGACCAAGTTCGTCACCTACAATCATACAGCAAAAATGTTAGCTTATAGTATCAGAGTACAAAATCTCGACAACGTACCGAGGACAGCAACGATCTCCCCAATGCTGCTGATGGCAGCCTCTTTAATCTCCTGGTCAATGTCGTGCACCTTCAAGCTAGGAAGCACCGCCGCGAAGAAAGGCACAGCGTACGGCTTGTACGCCATGTCTCCATCGTCGACCCGAATAATGCGCACTAGAGACTCAATCAACCCCAGCGCCTTTGCCACCGTTTTGTACCAGTCTCCCTTAGCGCATTGTACTGCAACTTTGACAACTGAATCAATATGCGGTCGGAATGGTTCCACAGTGTGTGTATCCACGAGGAGTCGGAGAAACAGGAGAGCATCCAGCTTCAAGTCCGAGTGCTTGTCCTCCACTGCATTTAAAATATTCGGCATCAAACGTCCAACGTAGTCTCCCAACTTTCCGTGCTCCACCATCGCGAGTTCGCTAAGCATCGCAACTACAGCACATCGCGACGGAACTGACGATTTTGTTCCAAACTGCTTGTTGGCTCCAACCACTATCGTGTTAAGGCGCTGCTCCAACTGGGTAATACACCCATTCGACGTCGGTGGGTGGAAGGAACCAGTTCCATTTGAGCTTGGAAGTGTCTTGCGAGTCGCACGAAGAAGCTCTGCAAACACTCCAAACACGTCGATTCGAACGTTTTCTTCTCTCTCTTTGAAGCGCGAAATAAGAGGCTGGGCACAGTGGATGTAGAGATGTTCCAAAAGCTCTGATCTCGTTGTGATGATCGCAGTCAAAACACGAAGGCTGGCACGACGGACCTTCCAGCTGGTGTCGTCATCGTCACTGTAGTCGCCTTCCTCGTCACTGTATTCCTCCTCATCCTCTTCCATGTCTTCGTCTTCGTCAGCCGAGTCGACATAGTTGTAGTTCGGGTCATATGAAATGAACTGCAGCACAAGCTTCAGAATAACTTCAACGTGAGGCGTGATCTCGTTGTGGCATCGAACGATAAATGCCTCAAATGCTTGGAAGCAGTTGCCGCGAAGCTCGTCCGAGTCTTCGTTTTGCAGTGACTCATCCCCAGTGTCTCCGCAGAATTGAACTAAGATCTGAATCACGGCATTCAAGTGCTGGCCGAGTCGGTGGCCTGCAGTGCGCGACAACATTCCGATTGTCTGGATCAGCGTGCGCACATTCGCCGAGTCGGTAGAGCCCTGAATTCCCTTAATCAGGTGCTCTACCAGGCGGCTCACCAGCACATCAGACGCCATAACACCCAGCGAGCCCACACAAGCCGTGGCCCGTTTGCGCACAAGCGGCGACTCGTCGGTCAGCTGCACCATCAGCAGCTCCATAATCGTCGCGTGCTCCGTGGCGACGTCGTATCCAAAGCGACGCAGCAGGTCTGTGAGGATGTCGAGTGTCTCGGCCTTAACAGCCGCGTCCTTGTCCTTGCCCAGTCCCGTGAGCAGACGCGTGCAGATGCCCGTGGCAACCGACGCCCCCGTCGTCTGGGACACGTCCGCGACGATGGTCTTCAGTCCGATCGAGTAGATGTCCCGGAGCTCCGGCTTGCCGTTGAGGATGAGGTCGCAGAGCTTGGCGCTGATGTCGGCCACCTGCGTCACCTGAACTTTGGTCACCAGGACGCCCAAGCACTTGACGGCGATGGACTGCACGTCGTTCGACTTGTCGTCCAGTTGCTTCAGCACCGCCGCACACACTCTGCAGGGCCACACACACGTCAGTCTCCTTCCTCGAATATAAGAACCTGCGCGCCTTACTTCGGCTCGAGATACGGCCCCAGCTCCACGTCCTTGTTGAGCTCGCTACACAGGTCCGAAGTAGCCATATAGCGCTCATCCTTGTCAAAGTCCGTGGTCTGCAGCACACACACAGATTCAGCACCAGCCACCGCCGTCTACACAGAGCGAGACGCAGCGCACCTTGTCCAGCAGCTGCGCGATCTTGTCCTCGTTCGCGCGCATATTTTCCCTTCCTGCAAAAGTGAAAGTGAGCGAGTGATGCGGAAGGATCTCGGAAGAATTATGTTCACCACATAACTGATCATCACTCTGGAGCCGTTTCTTCAACATTGGCTCGCATTTCCGCACTGGTGACCGAGCGACGTCCGTCCATGAGTGCGACGCACTGCAAGCTTCTTGCTGTGTATATAAACTAATGTATCTACCGTGTGCACACAGGCGAAAGCGACGGCGCCGTGGCGCCAGACCAGCTCACTTCCCTCATCTCGAACGAGGTGGAGCGCCAGCTGAGAGAGCGCGGCTCTGTGCTTGAGGCCATGAAGGAGCAGATGGCCAAGGTGCTGGCCGAGTTTGAGGAGATGGCGGCCACCACCAGCTCAAAGCGCTCGTGGTCCAACAGCGTCGCCAGAACGAAGCCCGTCGCCTCACCCAAGAGGGCGCCCTTCGACATCCACCCGGTCGTGACGCCCCTGGATATAGTCCCTACTTCGCCTCCGAAGCTGCCCAAGTAGGAGCAGTGCAGAGTGGAAATGGATGCTCGTCTCACCTGTGTTTGCATCCTTTTGCGCAGGATTAGCGGCGGACAAAGCAAACATTTTAACCAGCTTAACCGCAACGCTAGTGGAGGCGCCCTACCGCCAGGCGGAGCTCGAAGTCCCGACGGCAAAATCACGTTCGGTAAGGCCTCGTTCTGCCATTTGATGAGTGTGCCCTGGGTGGTAAATCCTAACTACGTTGTTACGGTTAGATAAAATACTCCCGCGAGTTGCTCACATTGAAAAACGCACTGATGGCGCACAGTTGATGCTGTCGCAGCAGAGGCAGCAGATGTACGAACGAGCTCTCGTGCGATATCCGCAATGTCGAAGCAATGTTTTTCTCCTAGTATGTATGATCACGATGGAGTACCCGGCTTGGATGCAGGTGCAGCGCTTCAGGTACCCCGAGCGTCGCTCGAGCTGGATTTTGTCTATGGATGCCGAAGCGGAGCCACGACGACACTTTCCAGTAGCCATCCTGCAGCAGCACCTAACACTAGTACCAACAACAGCGCCTTCTACCTGTCATCTGGTGAGATTATGTGGTTCGCAGCAACGTTGGTGATTCTTTACAGGAAAGAAACCAATACCCAGCGGTATTTCCGGGAGCATACGAACGAAGTGACGTGTGTAGCAGTTCACCAGAATCAGCGCATTGTAGCATCCGGACAAGCAGGACGATCGGCATTTCTCCTGGTATGGAATGCGAACGACGAGCCGCTCGGCAAACGGTTTGCGTGCCTCAAGGGCCACCAAGTGGCAGTACGCTCCATCAGTTTTTCTCACGACGGCAAACTAGTCGCTTCGTTGGGTGGAGATATGTACAACACCATTTGCATCCATGACTGGAAGGCACAAGAGTTGTTGGTAAGTGCTCGAGGGCACACGTTTCGGGTTCATACCGTTGCATTCAATCCTTTTCAGGCATACGGTCGACCAGAAACACAGCGATCAAAGAAGCCTGGCCAAGCTTTGCACGATGACGATGCGTGTTACACCCTGGTGAGCTGTGGGGTTCGGCATATTCGCTTTTGGACACTGACAATGGCCGACTACGTCCCCCTCCATCAAAGGAAAACGTCGACAGTGCGTTTTCTGGCTCTACCTTTGGTGGTCCTCCAAGACTGCGCCCTCCAACCCCGACTGAGAAGATCTGGAAGCTCGAAGGAAATGTTCCATCCTTTCATGGTCGCTTTGAGGTTCAGGACTTTACAAGTTTGACGTTTGTGAACGATTCCCCACCTCTGTACATGTACGATGAAAACTCCAAGGAGTTGACTGCCACAAACGCTACTGATCATTCGCTAGGTCGGGTCGTGGCTGGCACGGCTAAAGGGGATCTGTGTCTGTTCATACAGCCAAGGACGAGCCCCAATATCGATATAGTTTCTGAGGGTCACCTCCACAAAGAGCCTGCAAAATGGTGGGAAATTCCAGACGAATTCACTGATGCCGAGATCAATGAGCTCGTATTAGAGAAAATCGCATACGAACCGACAGGGAGACTCGTTGACCTTGTGCCTCACGACCAAGAAACTGGTAATCGATTTAAGCTACCCAAACAAGCTCAAGCGGAGATGGAGAGTTTGTCCAAGAAAATGGCTTTGAGGCCCAATTCAAACGCGTTGTACTCACGACTAGGTGAACTAAAGTATAATGGCCCGTTGGCCCATCAAGGTGCTGCTTATCAAGTGGCGTACTCCAAGAAACGTAATACGATTATTTCATGCGGAAATGAAGGCAAATTGCTGTTGTGGAAGTGTGAAATGAGTAAGTCGCTACGAATCCCTGGAGTTAATACGTTAGGAGTCTTCACACCACTGACTGGAACATTTACAGAAGGGACCCACTCAGTGCTTCCACTCGATGAAAAGGTATTCTACTTACCGACTACACTTCCAAATGAAGCGAGTGCGGGTGGTGCTGCTGCCGCACCTAAGCCCACAAGCATCGTATGGAAAGACGACGGCAACTGCGTACTTGTTGCCACAAGCAATAGCTGCGTTTGGGAACTAAATGTTGAATCCGGGGATTGGCAACTACTGTTTGAAGCTCGCAGTGGAGTGGTGGCAGCTTGTGCTGCACACCCAACTATGCAGGAAGTGGTGACTGTATCCCAAGATGGATATCTTAGCATCTGGGACCTCCAACAGCACGTGTGCTATCGCCGACTGTACCTTGGGAGTTTCATCACCGCTAATGTCAGAGCCTTTTGTATGGAATTTCATCCAGCTGGAAACGAAATCGCAATTGGTCTCAGCTCAGGCGAGTTACTTGTTGTCGACTATGATTCATTCAAGATGTTGCACCGGAAGAATATCAAGTCAAACTCCGGCAGCACTGCCAATTTACATGTTGGTCTCTCCAGTCCTGTGTTTAGAGCAATTGCTCAGGTAAAATACTGTCCAAACGCAAAATTCTTGGCAGTGGGTGTGAAGGACACTTTCGTTTACATTTACGATATTATGAACGGGTACAAGAAGCTCCACGTTTGCGAGGGACACTTTAGCGCTGTCATGCAATTAACTTGGAACAAGGATGGCGATATCCTGCAAAGCAATGCCGCCGACGGTGAAATTCTCCATTGGCTAGTATCTCCAGCCAAGGGCGAAACCAAGCAGATTACTGATGCGTTTCTCGTCCGCGACGTTCAATGGATTAAATGGACCTGCGTGTTTGGGTGGCCAACGCCTGGTATTTGGTCAGAGGAGTCACCCAACCTTGTCGACATTGCTGCGGTCTCCACTACAGGCCCAAAGACAATTATTGAATGCGATGGACCCGGAAATGCAAACGAGGACTTGCTGGCAGTAGCGTGTCGATCCAGTATTCATCTTCTGAAGTACCCCGCTCATCGTGGTGGCAAGCGGAAGGTGTACAAGGCTCATTCATCTTCTATTTCAGCCTTGGGGTTTTCATTTGACGATGCATATTTGATTACTGTTGGTGGAGATGATGGAACGCTCATGCAGTGGAGAGTTGTTTTCGATACAACAAGCTCCAGCAGGGCTGGAATAAAAGTACCATGTAGCACTGCGAAAGATAAACCCCAGGCACCATTTGCAGAAGATGATAGCGCTGGGGAGCAGTGGCCAAATTCGAGTCCTGCACCTCCCCACAGGACAGCAAGCAACGATCAAACCAGCAATCTCCTCGAAAAATTCTCGACAGTACCGTGAACGCCCATTTTATCAAGACGACAGAAGTCGAGAACCTAGCCCAGATGGCGAAAGCTTGTTCCAGCACCCAAGTGGTGAACGCGATAGCCGTCACGACAACTCTGATGAGGACAGAAGCACCGAAGCAGATGCAAGAGGTCCACCAGGTGTCAGCTATCGAGGTCGTGCCGATCTCGAAGAGCCTCTTCCTGCTCCTGTCCAAGTGCGAACAACACACGACTACGCCGCTGAAAATCCTGATGAGCTTAGTTTAAACTGCGGCGAGATTCTGCGCGTGCTGTCAAAATCTGGTAGCGATTGGTGGCTGGGCGAGACTTGTAATGGTACCAAAGGGTATTTCCCGCTAGTTTTGTAGAAGACATTGACCTTAGCGCTCTTGTCTCCAACGAGGAGTCCGTTGCAAACGAGGATTCGCTATCAGAAGGGTAACTGTGCTACATTTGCTCTTTATGCTTGACGTTTGTTGCTGTTGAAGTTGTCTGCGACTTGTGACGCAAGATGGCTACAGATTCGGTGTCTCTAGCGTACAACAGCTTGGCGCAATTGGTCATTACCGGTATCGCTCTCATGGCGATGCCGCCTTCGGACACGGCACTGGGTGCCAGCTCGACGACGTTCAGCGACCTGCCGCTGCACGAAGATGTGACCCGTGCACTGACAACTATGCGCTTCCTGCGTCCGTCGCCAATTCAACTGCATGCGCTGCCCGTGGCTCTGTTCGGCAACGATGTCATCGGCCAGGCCAAGTCGGGCACTGGCAAGACTGCGGTCTTCGGAATCACAGCCATAGAACACGCGATTCGCTACGTGGACCAGCGCGGTCAGCAGACAGAAGAGATGGTGGCGGGAGACCCATTGGCGCTCATTCTAGCGCCCACGCGAGAGATCGCAGTCCAGATCGAGAGTGTGCTGCGACAATTGGCGCAGTTCCGACCGGAGCTCGTCATTCGCACGTGCATCGGCGGCCTTCCAGTGGCTCAGGATCAGGTACCAGAAGCAATATACATGTATTTGACTGATAGAAGACTGAAATGAGCTGCTGTTTGCTGTTGATAGATGCACCTGGCGGCGGGCTGTCACATTGTGGTGGGTACACCTGGACGTGTGAAGGCGCTTGTGGATCAGTGCTCACTGCCGTGCAGTGCAATTCGGCTGCTGGTGCTCGATGAAGTGGACAAACTCATGGCGCAAGACTTTGAGAAAGATGTACGACTGCATGGGTGGCTTTGGTTACTTAGCTAGGGATTGATAGCGGCCACTTCACTGCGTGTACAGATCCAGTATATCGCGGACGCTCTTCCTGAAAGACGACAGGTAATGCACTACCTGTATGCTAAAATATCCGTCATCATACGATATTAACGCTATTACTGTGGCGTTGGGGGTTGCAGACACTCGCATTTTCAGCCACGTTCACATCCGACCAGTTGATTGCTGTAGCGCAACTAATGAGGACACCGCAGGTATGTTGAGAAAAAACTTTACCACGCATTTTCCAGTTCTATATCCCTGATAATACGTTGCTGCGTAGATTGTGCGAGTTCGAGGTCCGGGTGAGGTAACGACCGAGTTCATTTCTTCCGCTGAAGATCTTTCAAATTGGAAGGAACGAGAGCAGTCAAACGCACCCGAGCTCTGGCTTCACCATGTGCGGCAGTTCTATAGCGTCGTCAAGTCCCCGCCTGCATCAGCCATTGGAGATGATGTACTGAACATGAAGGCCAAGATAGTGAGGTTGGCAGCACTGCTGTCAGAGATCGTCTTTGTGCAGTGTATGGTGTTCTGCAACGACAAATTTCGCGCGGAGGCATTAGCCACAGCTCTTGCAGCGCTAGGCTGGCCAGCAGCATGCATCACTGGAGCACACACTCAAGCTACCCGCTTGGAGGTGATGGAAGACTTTCGCGCATCCCGTTCGCGTGTGTTGGTATCGACCGACCTCACCGCGCGAGGTATTGACGTCGACAAAGTCAACTTTGTGGTACGTTGTGTGGAAAAAATATGTAGGTGTATTCGATACTGACGAGCTCTCATCTGGAACTGGTAGGTGAATCTGGATCTGCCACGCGATCCAGCGACGTACTTGCACCGCGTTGGAAGGACTGGCCGCTTTGGCGGAAAAATATCCTTTTCACTTTGTTTCCTGCATGATGCGATTGAGTTTGCCTGTAGCAGCAGGACATAACTGATTCCTTAACCAAAACTTCTCTCTATTGTGATTGTTGTGCGTGCTTACGGTTTGGCAGTGACGCTGCTCTCGAGAAATGAAGTGCAAGGAGTCCATCTGCTTGCTCGGGTATTCAAGATGAAGATCAGCGAATTACCAGGCTCAGTTCCTCGGGAGATCTACACATACGCAGCTGAAGAGGAAAATGATGAGTGCAGTGGTGAAGAAAATGAAGACCCAACAAAGTGCTCGATCGTAGGGAAATTGAAAGATCAACAGAAGAAAGATCACATCGCACCTCATGAACATGAAAACGAAGTGGAGGCTGCCGTCCCGATTGCAGAACATGTTCTCGAGGATAAACCGTTGTTGAGAGAGACCCCAAGTTGTTATACGAGCGAGGAAAGTTCGTACGAGAGCTGGGTGAAGTTGCTATAGCTGAGCACTTCACTGTTTCAGTGAAATAGATTGCTCAATTTTGATACAAGCGGGTTGATTGATGTCAAATATGGAGACCTCGTGCACCGAAGAGCTAGCCGAACTTCTTCACGATGCGACGCAAGGTGTTGACGGTCCGAACGGTGACTGGAACACCAAGTTTCTTGTCAAAGGCGACTTTGAACAAAGGGGACTCGCTCATTTTGGTGGCGGAGTACCAGACAAACGCTTTGTCTAGCAGTTGGAGCTCGTCCGCTTCCGTGGAGAGGGACTCGACGATGCCTCGCTGCTCCTCGGTCAGCTCTTCTTTCACCAGCACCACATTGACTGCCGTCGCCGTCTTCACGACCTGATCACTTAGTCGTGCGACATCGTCCATGAAGCGAGCGAGCACTGGGATGTGGCACCCGAAGAGCCCTCCGAGGGCATCCTCCACTTGGTGTTCGATGACAGACACCGAAGACTTGCTTTCTCCGGAGATGTCGGCGGGCGTGTCAAAGATGACGTTCCCACTGGCTAGGAAGGTCTCGACGTTGCCGAAGCCTCCTTGCTCAGTGCGTCGGCAATCGACTTCATGCTGTGAACACGGCCTCCGACGTTCACGCCTCGAAGGAACGCCACGATCTTTCGGTTGGTGCTGGTCGTCGACGTTGTTTCATCGTTTGCATGCACCGGTGGGAGGGTATCCTCAGTTGTGGTGTGTTTAGCAGCAGACACAGCAGTAGCAGTACTAGCGCGCGTAACTCGCCTGACTTTGCTCTCCGTCCCAGCAGCAGGAGCTTTCCTCTTGGCCTTGCCAGCCATCGCACCGGTGACTCTCCAGTGAAGATGAGATCGGCTACTAAGATCCATTTGCAAGCCATGTCTCTACCAGGAATGACACCAAAGCGCAGCCATGTCGGGCGAAGCGTCCTCTTCGTCCACATCTGTCCACCTTGCCAAACCTGCGTAATCTAATCCAAATCATGTATATATATATGTAGTAACTTACTGGTATCATCGCCCAACTATTTGACCCTCTCTATCACCCTCTCTATAGCTCACCCGTCTACTGCAATCCCTGCCTTATAAAGCCCGTTGTTCCGCCCTTCTTCGAAAGCGACGCATAACCGACCCTTCCTCGCGCTTCTCGCGCTTCAAGCGTCTCTCTCTACCGAGGCGTCGCCTCCCTTCGCTTTCACTGCCACATCAGATCTCGCAGTCATGACCACGGGCAGCAAGCCGTCGTCGTCCGTGACCGCATCCTCGTCCTCGTCCGCGACGGACAACAACGCGTCTCTGCAGCAGTACATCTCGGCCAAGGAGGTGGCGCAGCACCAGGTCTTCCGCCAGCACGACTTGCGGCGCTCCATCAGCTCCTCGCAGTTCAGTGGAATCTCCAGTCCAGCAGCCCACGGCTCCAAGGCCTCGGCCGCCGGGTCGTCCATGTCGGCTTCCAGCAGTCCGCGCGGATTGTCGCCGACGTCATCGTCCGTGGCCGAGTCCATCCTCAAGGTGGTGCTCATCGGTGACTCGGGCGTGGGCAAGTCCAACCTCGTCACGCGCTTCACCAAGAACAAGTACCTGCCACACAGTGTGCAGACCGTGGGCTTCGAGTTCGCCACCAAGACCATCCGCGTCGGGGACCGAAGACTCAAGGCCCAGATCTGGGACACTGCAGGGCAGGAACGCTTCCAGTCGCTCACGGCCGCCTACTACCGCAACGCGGTGGGCGCCATGATCGTCTACGACATTACGAACCGGAGTTCGTTCGAGCACGTGACCGGGTGGCTCGCCCAGGTGCACGAGCACTCGCACGAGAGCCTCGTGCTGATTCTCGTCGGGAACAAGTGCGATCTAGCGCACCTGCCAGAGAGCAGAGAGGTGTCGACGCTTGAAGCGGCGAGATTCGCTGCCAAACACTCAATGGAGTTCCTCGAGACGTCGGCACTAGACTCGACGAACGTCGTGGACGCTTTCAAGAAACTCATTGTGCCCGTGGGGCGTCTGCTGTCGCCGACCGAGCCGAAGAAAATCGCTCGACTGCCGACGGGCTGGAGGCGCGTGCTCTCAAGAACCAGACCTGGCGAGTACTCGTACGAGAACCAGTACACTAAGGAGCGGATCTCATTCGCGCCTAAAGAACCGGCGAAGCCGTCGCAGCAGAGCTTTCGAGCGCCTACCGGGTTGAAGAGTGGCTCGCCAAGCGTTGTCACTGTCACACGCGAGAGCCTCCAGAGGCAGCACCAGAAGGCGTATCTCGCACAGAACCAGACACCTCAGTGCGGCGTCTGTGCAAGTAACTGCACTATATTGTAGTCATCACCCATGATGCACGGCTTGCCTCCAGATCATCAGCCCACAGGCGAGCCGTCCTCTTTTTCTCCACCAAGCCAACACAAGTCAATTACAGTCTGCGTGCTGACCCGCAAAAATGCAAATGGAGGGTACAGGGTCGAATAGAAGCAGGCTCACTCGTCGGAAATGCTTTTTCTCCAGTTAAAGGTCGTGAAACCGATCTCTTTATCGCTGTGAGATCGAGTTTCTGCTAAGCTTTTTATCATAATGCAAGTCAAGATGAACATAGTTTCTTCACGTTTGATCTCTATGAATGTTACCACCAGATAATGCACATGATGGCTACGGTGTGCTACGAAATGCTGCTACTGCTGCATCGCTATTGCATTACTTCGAGCGCCGCGCAATGAAGAACGCAGCGGCGACGGTCGCAACAGTAAGCGCGAGTGTGGCAAGTTTGCACTCGGTCGGAGCCAACCACAGACTGGCACACTCACCCGATGCCTTCTGGTTCTTCTTGGCAATAGTCTTACGAACGTGCTCGGCCACAGCAGCGCTCGAGTTACTGGCGACCGATAGCCGTGTAGGAAGCGACTCCAGTGACTTAAGAATCGGATGCTGCTGGATCTCAGCCTCAGCCACGCCAAGAGCCTTGGACACCACCGGAAGGAACTTGCCGTAGTGAGCAGTACCAACGACGACAACTGCCGCGTCGGGCTTGTCGGCAAGTGCCTCCTGGCCGTAGTGCATGGCAGACGCCGCACCAATGGCGCTGTGCGGGTCAAAGAGGTAGCGGTGCACCTTCTTGTACTCGGCAATGGTGGAGCGGACCTCGTCCTGGAGCACCGCGTACGACGCCATCTCGTTCTGCGCCTTGGTGAGCAGGTCACCTGAGATCGTGAGCTCGCTGGTCTCCTCGAAGCCCTGCATCCAACCACGCAGCACGTCGTGGTTCTCACCGGACAAAGCGAAGAGGTACCGTTCGAAGTTGCTGGAGACGCAAATGTCCATGGACGGCGAGATCGTGTGCTCGATGTTGCGGCGGTGGTACTTGCCCGTGGAGAAGAAGCGATGCAGGATGTCGTTCTCGTTAGTGGCCACAATCAGCTTGCCAATCGGGAGGCCGAGCTTCTTGGCGTAGAATCCAGCAAGGATATCACCAAAGTTGCCCGTGGGCACCGAGAACGCGACCTCGCCCGTCACGCCCTGCTCGCGAGCACGGAAGAAGGCCCAGACGTAGTACACGATCTGCGCCAGGATGCGCGCAAAGTTGATGGAGTTGACGGCGCCCAAATGATACTTGGCCTTGAACTCGGCGTTGGCGAACAGGTCCTTGACGATCGCTTGGCAGTCGTCGAACGTGCCCTTGACAGCCACGTTGTGGATGTTCTCGTCCAGTACCGTGGTCATCTGGCGCTGCTGGATGGCGCTTACGCGTCCTCCGGGAACAAAATGAACACCTCGACGTTTTCCTTGCCACGCAGGCCGTATATGGCCGAGCTGCCGGTGTCACCGGACGTGGCACCCACGACCGTGATGTGGTGCTTGGGGGCGCCAGCGGGCAGTGCCTTGTTCTTGCGCTGCAAAAAGAACTCGAAGAGGTTGCCCAGGAACTGCAGGGCGATGTCCTTGAAGGCGAATGTGGGGCCGTGGAAGAGTTCGAGCACCAGCAGCTGGTCCGTCACCTTGACGACGGGTGCCACCTCCTCAGCACGGAATGTGGTCGCGTTGTAGCTCTTGGCCACGAGCGAGTTCAGCTGGGTACGCGAGATCTCGGTCTCGTCGATGAAGAGCCCCAAGACCTCCACCGCTAACTCCTGGTACGACAGTGATGCCCACTTGGTCAGCGCGTCGGCCGGAAGCGTCGGGAACTCGTCGGCCTCGGGAACCAGCAGACCGCGGTCCGCCGCCAGACCCGTGAGCACCGCCTGCTCGAAGCTGAGGCCGCGGACGCCGCCGCGCGTGCTACGGTAGTGCACCATTGGGTGTGTGTTGGGTGTGTGTTGGGTGTGTTGAGTGAGGGTAACGCGGTGAGAGCGCAAGCGACACAGATGAAGACTGCTTTCGCTCAGGAAACTTCTTGTGCTGGAGGACGTCAGGGCCCGAGGCTTCGGGTAACATTCATACTTTGCGCAAACATGCGACGGGGCGGGAATGTTGCGCAAAATGTGGTGCACACCATACTGGAACAGATTAACCTGTCCTAAATGATACCTGACAAACCTGATACACTGCTATATCTGATTGCGTACCGGACGGGGTCCGGAGATGCAGTTCGAACCCTGATGAAAGGAGGAAAGGAAGAAGAGGTGGCTGCGATGGTGATCGTGTGAATTGTAAAGTAGGTTTCGTGGTTTTATTTTGTTGAGAGCGGTTGTAGGTGGTTTCGGCTGCGTGCAAAAGAATAGACGTTCAAATTGAGTGGTTACGCTGGTACTGACGTAGGTATGAATGAATGAATGGATATATGGGTGTGTGGGTGTTGCGTCAGGAGCTCGTGGATGCGTGTGTGTTGTGTCAGGCGTCTGATGCGTGCAGAGGCGTCATTAGCGCGGAGCCACTGTGGTGATCTGGGGCCACCAGATCACCACAATGGCTCCGCGCTAATGGTGCCACCAGATCACCACAGTGGCTCCGCGTTAATGACGCCTCTGCACGCATCAGACGCCTGACACAACACACGTGGTGCAGCTTGGTCTCAACCTGGCAACACTGGCCTGAAGCATTTAGACGTGCTTGACCCTCTATAAAGCTAAACAGCGCACCATCATAGTCATTCTTTTCGAGCAGTTTACAGCTAGAAACACTTACCCGACAGCGCAACTTCGCTTCGCTGCTGCTCAAAACTACACCCACGTACTCGCACACGAATTGTCCAGCTTTGACGCCTTCGAACGCGATCACTCCCACCCCTTTACGCCCACAGTCAACTACTGCTGTCGCGAGTATGGAGCCGACTTGTAATTGTCGGTTCGAGCACCGCTCTCCGCACGGACAACATTCCAGTGCGCACTGTACCGCATCTGCCACGGCACGCGTCAGAAAAACCGAGTGAGTCACAGATGAAGACCACGATATCTACACGACATACCGAGCGATTGATACAACCTTCGCCACAGGCCTGTTCAATCTTCTCATCAAGCTCACAGCTGCACACCGGAACGTCATTCTTGGAAATGCACACAAACCGACGAGTCACGAAGATCAAAAGCGGTCAAGACGACAAACACAATGTGCGCCGCGAGCACAATAACATCTCAAACCATCGGCGTTCCGTACCTTCGGGCAAGTGAGCCATGCGCCGCCAATGCAAACGTTCGCTTCGACGATGCAGACCGACTCAAACGCTCGCTCTACCGTATCACCCATCCCATACCACACCGCGTCCTCGCTATCAATCGTGTACTGCACCGCGCCCACACTACCCATTCTTACAGCAGCGCTAAGATCAACGCTCATATCTCGGATCGTCCAACATCGCCACTGAAATCGGACTTCACGATACCGTACTCGACGTGCCCTGTCCTAACGTGATTCTCTCGTCACTTACTTGCACGTTTCCATTGAAAATTCACATCCACTTCAACATGTTCCGTGCGGATCACCTTCTCGTCCCTCTCACAACTAAATCCACCCAATGCCATCAAACGCAGCTCATTATCGCACGTCTGAGACGATGAAGCAGGGAAGTGGCGCGGAATTCTTCAAACAAGCTAGCACGACGCGCCATTTCTCACAACCCATACACAATGGACAACTGGGGCCCGCAGCGACATTGTACGCAGTTCATTCCTCGATTTACGCAGCAACCACAAGTGTCTTCTCCAGTCATCTGTGAAGAAGCAGACTGTCGGAGGGCGGCACAACGCTAAATGCCGACGTAAAGCGGAGTGCCGGAGAACGACGAAGTCGAGCAGACCGATTGATGGATGTCGACCCGGAGCGACGGGAACCGGAATTCTGTGCAGTAAAGACAGAGTCGGATCAGACGGCAGTCCTGCCCCTCTTACATACAACCGTGGGACAAGGCCTGTGACATGGGAACCTCGATCGGAGGCAATGTTTACGCCCCGATCTATAAACCCGACCGACGGACCCCGATCTGGCAACTTAAGTAGACCCCGATCGAGCAGCCCGACCGACCCCGATGTGACAACTCAGTCATGTGATCAGGGTAAATCAGGACAACGATGATGGGTAAGCGCGATGGGAAGTGATAGGAAGAAAGCCAGAGAACCAACGAATGGCGAGGGAGGCACTGATAGGTAAGGACAACATAAGGCTCAGTCCCGAATTCTCTTTGTGATACGCAAGTGGATTTCCTTCGTTCCAAGAGCCAGCAGCCTCGACCGAGAAGAGCCCCAAGATAATCGGCCCCGTCGTCCGCTGCTGGATCGATGTACTCAACCCTCAGCATCCCGTGCCTAATAGGAGGGACACGTTAAACGATACCGTCCAGGCGTTGCCGATAACTCGACGCCGAAGACGAAGAACGCACCGGCCCGATAACGCCGTGCACAACCGAGGAAACGCCGGCCCGATAACGCCGCACGCCCAAGGTCAAAGAGGATAGGACGTCGTCACGCACGACTGAGACGCCAGAGCAAGAGCGACGCAGAGCGAGGAGAATCCGCGCTGCGCCTGAGAAGCACGCTTCAAGGTTCCTAACCAACTTGGATCACACCCTACCCAGAGATACGCTACTCAAACAGCGGAATTTCCCCGACGTTAACGCATAGGGGACGACTTTGCAGATTTCTGTTAAGGTGCTACTCCACACATCCATGCCACCCAACAGACCCGCCAAGCAGCAGCAGCCGTGGAAAGACACCATGACCAGCACTGAAACGTCCGCGCCCACAGTTGTCACGCCAACAGCGGTGACGGTCATGGCAGGACCGACATCGTCGTCGCCACCGGCGTCAACGAACTACGTCTCGACACTCAAGAAGATCCGACAGACCATGCAACAACACAGCCGCCGCGTGATCGACACCATCGACGGTAGGATCACTGTCCTAATTTATCTGTATCTATTGTAGTAATAATCCTCGTCGCGTGACCGCAGATTTGCGAGAGTTTATTCCGAACAATGACGTTAATGACTCAGAGATTCGCACGTCGATTCGAATCGAAGCACGTCTGCTCTGGACCACCAATGATTGCGTCCATGGCCTACGGTTCCTGCGCGTGTATCTCGGCGAACAGAATGCTCCCGAACCGCTGCAGGTGCAGAAAAAGTAAGATTGCACTGCTGCTGCGTCCAAGTCGAGCTACAGACACAATCACAGATATTCATTTCTACTCATCCACAAGAATTTCACGAGGCGCAGCACGATGACCCCTAGAGTTCCTGATCACACTGTCGCTATACGACATCCTCGCCGACAACCCCTAGAGTTCCTGATCACACTGTCGCTATACGACATCCTCGCCGACAACCCGAACGTTCCGCTGCCAGGTTCCATTATTGCATTCGTGCCCACCAAGCTGCGCCTCTATCGCGACCCCGAATGAAGTTATCGACGCTACACGAATCGTCGGGCGCATGCTATTTGTCAATCACAGCTGCGAGCCGAACTGCCGACTCGAGAAGTGGAATGTTCGGGGTCATGAGCGGTGCGGGCTGTTTGCGATTTATGAAGTCAAGCCTGGCAATGAACTTACGTCTGATTATGGGCGCCAGTACGTTGATTGTGGGGTGCGTAAGGTTGGTATTGATATGTTCTTGTGTGCATCTTGCACTGACTATAGATTCTCCACATCCGTCCTGCTGGCGCGTGCGCGCACTCTCCAGGTGAGTGCATCGCGGCAGAACCCGTCTTACCGTTAGCCTGCTTACCGTCTCGCCTTGTGTTGTCTTGTGTACTCGTAGTTCATGATGGCATCCCAGGACAGCGACAGCGATGACACAGAGTCCTTGGACACCGGGGCCTGGCTTCGACCCAGTGTGCCATATGTGTCTCTGGAAGGCGTCCGCTGGTGGTCCCTCCGGCGCCTGCCGTCCAGATTCCTGGCCCAGGCGGCCCCATTCCGTCTGTCGGCGCGCTGATCAACGAGGCCAACGCCCTGGAGCACGACGCGCGGCAACTTCGCGCTCAGCTGAACATGTCGTCCTTTGCGAACGCCGGACTGGCTGTACACGCCGCTTCGTTGCACGACCGCAACCGTTCCTGCTCCGAAGGGTATGACCTGGTCTCGTCGGCCATCAGCCAGTTGAACGACCGCGTAGAACGATTGACAGCGGAGAATGCCAGCCTGTTAGACGCCGAGGACACTCTACGGACGCAAGCGGGTCGCGCCGAATAGTGGTAGACTCATTATCGCGTGTTAGCAGATGTGACGTGCGAGGAGGCTGAGGCCATGGCTGCAGAGCTGGAGGAAGAACGGTCTCACATCGCGCAGTTTTCCTCCCGCCTCGCAGCATCGGAGGCATCTTCCTCGACTGCCTCGAATACCGCGTTGGCGCGCGTCCACGTGGAGCTGGGCGCTGCGCGGAGGAAGTTGTCCGTGATCAAAGGTGAGCTGTCGCGAGCTGTCTCGGGCGCGAGCAGGCACGACTGTCGTTCGCCCGAACCATTCAATATGGCGACGCGGTTGTGGACGATCTGCGGTTAGCCCACGAAGATCTTTACCGCAGCCAGCACGCCGCCGCAGCGCGGGCTCGTGACGAGCTCCTCGCCGCCGACTTGCAGCGAGCTTTGCTCGTGGCCCATGCCAAGGAACATCAGCGCGACGTGACGCGTATCCGCAATCTCGAGGCTTCCATCGAGCGCTCAAGCCGATCTCGCCCGAGCTCAGGCCGAGGAACTACGTGCGTCTGTACGCCCCGATCAGTACAGGGCGGGTATTCTATTCGTTCTCCAGACGTCCGCTCGTCAGCAGCCATTACACCAAGCTCGAGTGCGACGTCTGAACGCGCAAGTCGCCGAGTTGGAAGCCACCGCGGAGCGGGGCACGCGAGAGGATGAGAGTACGGACACGTGGCGACGACTGTTACGCGAGGCCTGTCAAGGACGAGAGTCAGCCCGACGGGTATGCGACGCATTGGCGGCCCGGCTCACCGCTGCAGTCGCGGCTGCGGGGGGTCCATGGATATCGATGGACTCCTCCGGACACTGGAGACCGATACTGAGTCCGCTGCAAACGCGGCAGTTCCCTTGCCTCCAGGAGACGTGAGTCGGGTCGGCGTTGATGGAAGCTCCGGAATCGCGTTGACGTCTCCAGCATCGCCGCCTCCGCAGTCCGTCGCGTCTCCGCCCGGGGTATCTTCCCTGGCCAACACCGGTTTGGAGTTTCGGTGCCACTCACTCGAGCCCAGAGGCACCAATCCCCTATCCCGCGAGGGCATTTCCTCCACGTCGCGCGGCTGCTTCGCCTTTCCCCTACCTCTCGGGAAATCCGTCACTCCGGCGGAGTTCCCGTCCGTCCACCGCGGCGGACTCCGCTGCATCCGACCATGCCGCTGCTGTCCAGGGCAATCGCTCTCCGACAAAGCCTCCGCGGAGGATTCACGGGTACTCCACGACCTGTTCTCGGCATCGGAGTCGTCGGGTGGCGCGTCCGGTACTCGCTCCCGCAGGACGAAACGTTGCCGGTTGCGTCAACGTACTTCGCGGTCCGGTTCCTCTTCTCGATCGGACTCCGCGGGTTCGGGGAGCGGTGCATCTTCGGATGGTGGGGGCTCGCCTTCTTCATCTTTGGCTGCCGCGTCTTCTAGAGCGACATCTTCAGGCAACTCGTTGTCCAGTTCTCCTTCTTCGCCACCTGCTGGAGCCGCCGGCAGGGCGTCTAATGTGCCGTTCTTCCCCCGCAATTGACCTTCGCGGCGGACGACTCGTCTTTTCGGGTCCTCTTGTCGCGGTACGACTTGCATTTGGAGCATTGGGCCGAAGCACTGGGAAGCCTCCGTTGCCGGTTCCCAGTGGTACCGAGTGGGTTACGTGGCGCCGGCGTCAGAACTCGCGTAGATCGCACGTGGGGGACCACTTGGCTAGCGTCCTCCAGCTTATCGTCGGGCTCTTCCGGTCGGAGTCTGCGGATACGGACCTTCTGGTGGTCGACCCTCTCTTCCTGCACTTCCTCCTAGCCGGTCTGCCGTCGGTCGGTGGTATCCGGGCCGTCAACATGCGACGCTGCACGCCGCGGTGGACGACATCGACACGCGGGAGCCGTGGCGTCGTTTCTTCCGTTCGCTTTCTGACGCTCGTCAACTTTATACGGCGATGCGTGCGCATCCCGCGTACTCCATCTCGCGTCTGCGGGACAAGTTTGTTGAGGGTATTTAGGCGTAGGGTTGAACGTCCCTTTTCGTAGGCGTAACCGTTGAATACTCATTTCTGCCGCTCCTTTCCCACTCGTGCCTTGGTGTTCGTTTTCTTTTGTGATTGTTTTTATGAGACGACCCTTCATCGTCCCATCTTCGGCCAACGGGCCGGCCCTCCAGACTTCCCCATCGTTACTTCTCAATCTGGCCTCTCCCAGACAAGCATTTCTCCGTTCCTCCTGTCGACGGCCACCCTGTCGATTTCGTCTGCGTCATCCCGACGCGCCCCGATCTGGCCCTGCCCAGACGCGAGGTTCCCCTCCTATCCTCCTGTGCACGACCACCCTGTCGACTTACACCGCGTCCTCGGACGCCTACCCCGTCGCGTCGGGTTCAGTCGCGACCTCGTTTTGATGTGATTGCATGACGCCGCACCGATTCCGACCCGTTCGCTGCCGCAGAAATCCGTACAACAGGCCTCCGCAGTTGAGATCATGTTCGTCGACCCAAGACGCGTCTGGGTATCCCTTCCACTTCACCTTGAACTCGCGTCGTGCCCGACCATATCGCGTGGCGCGTCCGTCGCGCATATCCAGTATTTGTTCCACCTCATAAACGTCTTCTCCCATATGGCGCGCTCCCCAGCTGTCTTCCGGGAGAAACTCTTTATAAGACGCGGGCAGTGATGGGATGTGGTCCATTGCGATAACTTGGAACGGATACGTTGCTCCGATGTTGCCCGGGACTCGCCTTGGATAATCGGTCTCCCTTTTCCTGTTTCGCAGTCGGTGCACTCGCTGACATAGCGTTGCACGTTCCGGAATATTCCCGGCCAATGGAAGTGACGTCGTAACCGTTGGTACGTCAGGCCAATTCCTTGGTTGGCCCCTTCCAGACTCGCGTGATAGTGGGGCAACCCGTCCTCGCGAAGTGTCTCCGAGACAACCAGCTTCATAATCGTACCGCGTTCTTCGGCCGACTCATCTCCTCTCGCGTGGTAGTAGAGCAAGCTTCCTTCGCCTTCGTCATACTGGTGTGCGATCTTACTGCCGTTCTTCGCTTCCAGTCGTGATAATTCTACCAGATCATCGCTCAGATACTCCTTGAGATTCGCGATCCAGAGTTCCTCGTCTTGGGCGATCCGTATCCGGTGAAGTCGCAACCGCTGTACTACCAACCCCTGCAAGACTTCCAGGGTTCGGTCTGGGGTTGGCGCGGCTCGGGCCGCTACCGACCCCGTGGTCATCGGCAATACCGGAGCCGTCACGGGTCCCTTATCGACACATTCTTCTTCCGATCGGAGTAGATCGGCCGTCCCCGGTTCTAGATCGGGTGCAGTCTGGTCGCGTTCCCTGGGTCGAATGACCTCCGTCAAGCGGTTTCGTATGTTCAAGTCTTGAAACGCCTCGGGGACTGAGCTCTGATATCCGCTTGGTGCTGGAGAGCCTGTCCTGCCAGAAGATCGGCACTGGCATTCCAGTCTCGATGTACATAGTATAGTTCGTGTTTCGGCCATTCCCGAAGCGCGTCCCGGAGCCGCTGTCTTAACAGCCTCAGGCCTGGCGATTTGCAGTCCATATCGTCCCTCATCTGTCGGATGACCAAGTTCGAGTCTCCACAGACGATCAACCGGGAGATGTTTTCCTCGTCAAGAAGCGAGTACCCCAACAACATGCCACGATATTCCGCTTCATTGACGGTGAGGTCCGTGGCGTAGCCCGACGCCGCGTGCACGATTTCCCATCCAGGTAGTTTCCAAACGACTGCGCTGAACGCGCCGCCACCTCGTTTGGCCTTTGCTGACCCATCAAAGCTCATGACATGCAGTTCTTCTTCGGCTGTTATGTTCGGAGTCGGGATGTCGGCGGTCCTCGACGGGCGGTTCCGCTGAGGGATGTCTCCACCGCCACGTCGACGAATGTATGTGGTGTGATGCTCGCGTTGCCCGTCATCCCATCCCGTCGTGACGCGGACTTGACCCGATTTAGTCAGGCTCGATCTTCTCCTCGCTGGCGTCGCGTCCGTGGAATTCCTTCAGTTCCGAAAACGCGGATAGCCGTACACGTGTCACGCCTCCGCTGGCAACACCGGCCGTGGCCGAGGAGATCGCAGGGGCGCTCCCTGTCGCACCATTGTCTAGATCGAACAAGTCGTCCAGATCTTCGTCGCGACCATGCCGAGTCTCCCTGGCGTAATTCGACCCGCGCGAGCTCACCGATTCCATAGCCACGTCAACGTCCACTTGACAGGTCGTCGTCGTAGGCATCGGTTCAGCCGTCTCCGCTGGGGCAACCGCCATAGGGACTTGCACTGGGGAAGCGAAGGTGCGCATTAATGTCGACTGCATTAGACATACTAACGCGTCTTCGAGCGCCTTGGGAACAGCGCCTTCTCTGTCGATCGGGGCCTCCGGTTGCGGTGGGGCGGCTGTCTCGGTGGGGGCGGGCGCCCTCTGCGGGAAGTGGTAGGCTGGTAAGACCTGCGCTCTTGTACCCATGGCGGTTGGCCTGATGGCATCTGCATCCGCTTAGGTGACTCGACACTGCTGTCGGTGTTTTTCGGGTAAGAAGACGGGAGACTCGGATGCGTCGAGGTCGGGCTGTCCTTGCGTGAGCTCCGCGACGAGGTTTCTACTGTGCCCACCAGCACCGCGAGGGTGTTGATGAGCACGTAGATCGCGTTCTTCCAGGACAACAAGTCCCAGTCGTACATCTTCTCCATCTCGAACGCTCCCAGCACGAAGCCGGAACCGCGAAGCATCTTGAGGAGTGCCGACGCCGCGAGGTATACGCTCGTGAGATCCTCCAGAATGGGGATCGGGCTGGGCCCTCGGATCTCTCCGATCAACTTTGGCTTGAGGAAGTCTAGAACCGGATGGCACTCAAGCTGTCTGAACAGCTCGACACGATTCAGTCCGTAGACCAGCTCATAGGCCGAATACTGTCGTCCCGCGTCCTTGCTAGCCGGCTTGAGCGGGATGTCGTCCACCGAATCTGGCGCGCGCAGCTTCTTCTTCGGCTTCTTGTTGTTGCGCCTGGTCTTGACGGACGGGGTTTGTTGGTGTTCGGTCTTTACAGACTTCGGACCGGAGGGGTCTCGACATGAGTCAAGACCCTTGGTGGCTTCCGGGAAGCCACATCGGGAACGGCGAACTGTTCTTCGAACGCCTCCTCAATATCGCTGGCACCATGGCCTGTCGTGAAGGTTCACTCGGAGCTCCACGACGCGTCAGGTCTCTCTTCGAGCTCACTTGCCGTCGACGACCTTCTGATCGACGGCGCTCCCGCTTCTGGTACCTTCTTGACTTTTACCCCATCTTCCGGAGTAGTACTCCGGGTCGCGGCACCATTGTGGAGAAGCGCCTTAGCAGAAATCTGCAAAGTCGTCCTCGTACAAGCCCTATGCGATAACGTCGGGGAAATTCCGCTGTTTGAGTAGCGTATCTCTGGGTGGGGTGTGATCCAAGTTGGTTAGGAACCTTGAAGCGTGCTTCTCAGGCGCAGCGCGGATTCTCCTCGCTCTGCGTCGCTCTTGCTCTGGCGTCTCAGTCGTGCGTGACGACGTCCTCTCCTCTTTGACCTTGGGCGTGCGGCGTTATCGGGCCGGCGTTTCCTCGGTTGTGCACGGCGTTATCGGGCCGGTGCGTTCTTCGTCTTCGGCGTCGAGTTATCGGCAACGCCTGGACGGTATCGTTTAACGTGTCCCTCCTATTAGGCACGGGATGCTGGAGGTTGATTACATCGATCCAGCAGCGGACGACGGGGCCGATTATCTTGGGGCTCTTCTCGGTCGAGGCTGCTGGCTCTTGGAACGAAGGAAATCCACTTGCGTATCACAAAGAGAATTCGGGACTGAGCCTTATGTTGTCCTTACCTATCAGTGCCTCCCTCGCCATTCGTTGGTTCTCTGGCTTTCTTCCTATCACTTCCCATCGCGCTTACCCATCATTGTTGTCCTGATTTACCCTGATCACATGACTGAGTTGTCACATCGGGGTCGGTCGGGCTGCTCGATCGGGGTCTACTTAAGTTGCCAGATCGGGGTCCGTCGGTCGGGTTTATAGATCGGGGCGTAAACATTGCCTCCGATCGAGGTTCCCCATGTCACAGGCCTTGTCCACGGTTGTATGTAAGAGGGCAGGACTGCCGTCTGATCCGACTCTGTCTTTCCTGCACAGAATTCCGGTTCCCGTCGCTCCGGGTCGACATCCATCAATCGGTCTGCTCGACTTCGTCGTTCTCCGGCACTCCGCTTTACGTCGGCATTTAGCGTTGTGCCGCCCTCCGACAGTCCGCTTCTTCACACTAACATGTCATATTCGGTTGAACTGATTGAATAGATACCACCACGGACAACCACCTAAAAACAAGTTCGGAGTAAGCTTTTTCCTAGTCTACAATAAAGAACCGAGTACCAAATGAATTGCGAACTTCCGGGTAGGTGTTAAACTAACTTGAATATAATGCCGTATTTGATATGTCGATATCCTTTTTTGGGTCAACCGCTGCGCAGGTCAAGTCGTGCGCAACTCGCTTTATGGGTCAACCTATGATAAAAATCTCGTAGACGTGTTGCTTTCTTTGCCCAATTATAACACAATATTTGAAAATTATGTTAATAACCACGTTCAGTGCAAAGGTTTTGGGATATAAGTTAGATCGAATCTTGCCAATATGGCATACACTATAATCTCAATCTGGCAGTGAAATAGGTGTAAATGTGAGAGGTCGAGGGCGAGTTCTGTTGCATCTCATTGGTTGTCGTATCGGCCCAGTTACTGTAATTGAATGCGAGTGTCAATAGCGTGAGTTGGATATAAAAGGGAATCGTTCTTTTTCTTACTCCTTCCCTCTCTGTTCTGCTGGAAATAGCTTCAGATCCAGTCTACCAAATTGACAATGATGTAAATGCTAGCGCTACGGCAATGTCTACCTATCCTGTTTCCGCCAATCTTCACCGATTCAATTTTTGTCATATTGATGTGGCCTTCTTGACCCCATCAATAGGTACCATCGACGTCGCATTCTAATAACTGTAACAGCGCAGTCATTAGTGTAGCCTACGCAGTCCCGTGCAAGGTGATCGACCGCATATACTCAACCACAGCTTCCTTCTCCTTGAAGATGCACTCGGGGCTCCTACAATGTATGATGAGGTACTCTCGCATACTCGGCGAGCACGTATACCAGGAATTGAGCCCCGACGTCAGGAGATCCTGTTGTCCACAACGATGAAGGTAGGCAGATTGAGATGGTGCATCGAGAACACCGCGCTCAGCTCCATGTTAAACCTTTACAGGGGTTGTTCACAGTCATCATGAAGATGCTCCCACGCTTCCATTACCGACGAAGCTTCTTGTTCACCGATCCGTAGCTTCATAATCCGCTTTTGCAGTGCTTGCTTTCAGTGAAACAAACACCCATTGATGGTTGTGTTCGCGAGCTGGTAGCGAATCACAGCGATCAGCGCTGCCTTGTTGTCGGAGGGGATGGATTTGGAGTCAAGGCGACGATCCGTCGTAACAACCAGGAAGTCTATCGTCTGTGAACGTCCCGGGGTACCACTGGCATGTAGAAGCCGCTTGCATGGTCGTAGAACATATGACGACACAAGTGGCAGAATGGCCCGGGTACATGTATGAATGTACCGTCGATGAAGAGCGTCGCATTGCGGTACAGCAGCAGCTTAAGGATACCGATGATACGGTCCAGTGCGAGCACTTCGTTGTGGTGCGATGTGTTATGTTGTGCGGATGCATGTGGATAGACACATCAGAAAACTGCTCAATAATCTGCGCGGCGGCACGAGATAGATGACCAGGCTAATGTCTCCGGGTTGTGACAAATTGCTCTCCTTCCTGTTGAAGGTGCCGTACCGGAAACGGATATGCCGTCACGTGATAGACTGGGGAAAGATGTTGGAGACCCTCGAGGAGACGGCGGGTGAGTCCTGCGAGCCACTTGTGACGAACTAAAGGAGAAAGGGTGTGGTCCGTCGACGATACGTCGTCGTGGTCAGCTGACGAGTGACCCAATATCAGTGCGTGTGAGCATCTGTCAGCCTTGCTGTGGCAAGGTTCGGAGTGGACTCTCCTAGGAAAGAGATCGTTGTGGATGAGCAAGGGGCCACGGTCAACGTCGAACACGGTGACCAAGAACGTGTTGGACAAGACCAGAGCGGATCTCGACTCGGAGATGTGTCAAACCTTTGGAAAGAGGGTGCGTCTATGAGGATTGGTTAGTATTACAGCGAATAGCATGGAGATCTAGCATTACTGAGCAGGAGTATAGTTTAGTGGAACTAATATACATGCAGAAGTAGGGGATAGCCAGCGGTTACATCCACCCGAACTGCGGGGATGGCTCACTCTTTGTTGTGGCCCCTCAGGCTGTCGAGTGCTCCAAATACCCTTCTACATTTGACATACTACCACACAGCTGAAACGATGTACGATACTGGAGGAATATCCTGCAGTGATGCTCACATGCAAACACCGGAGCATGGTTTTGATTCGGGTAGCGATCATCAGACTTGGTGTAACTTTGGATTAAGGGTACTTCGTAGTATTTCGTGTCATGAACGTGTTCGCCTAACTCGAGCAATACGTGCAAACTTTGGGTTTTGGGGTCAGGAAATGTGGTTGCTAACCATCCCTACTGTATCCTCACCACACTTTCTGCATTTAATTTAACGGATTATGTCATTGCCCCCAAAAGAATTCTAGTTTTTTAGAAAGACGCTATTTTAACCTTCACCTTTAAAACTTTAAACATTTTTTTAATTTGTTGAGGTAATACATTATTCGGTTTGGAAGTATTATGACATTTGACAAAATTTTGTCTTTGTTTGGGTCAAATGCCTGGTTATTCGACCGACAGTTGACCCAAGAAGCGAGTTGCGCACGACTTGATCTGCGCAGCGGTTGACCCAAAACAATCGCTCCTATTTATTGTGCGGGTGAATGCGATAGATTCATAAAATTTCTATTTAATAGTCTCACTACCTCAAGTTCAAAATAAGTGTGACTTGATGAGATCTTCCTAATGACAGACCAAAGCCGCACTACCAAGCCAGTCATTTTTCTAGGAGCGAGCAAGATGCCGGGTTCCCCAGGACAGTGTCAATTGAGAACGAGGAAGTCTGACAAGGGGTGCCCCTAGAAATTCAACAAAATTGCTGTATCCTACTTCTTCAAACTGGAGGTGATTGCATTCTATGAAGATGGAAGCCACCTTCATGAAGTTCTTCCCTTCGATGACGCTAGATACACGAAGGGTTCAGAAGAGGCAAGTCTACTCCACGATCAAGCAGCGCGATTTTATTGCGATGACGTGTGCAACAGAAGCAGGTGCTAAATACAGCACTCGTTTGCCAGCGCTGCCAACGGATGTCGGGGAGCAGCTCGTTCGTTGAATCAGATCACTTCGTAGCGAAGGAATTCCCACCACAGGGAAACACACCATTTTCCCTGTGGTGGGGATTCCTTTTAGGGATTTTGGCTCCCAAGATGTTACTCAAAGTCCTGTTACATGGGTGTACCCCTGCGTTATAGACACAGCGAGAATCCTGTTCACCCTTTCGGGTTCATCCTTTCCTCAATTGTCAGCATTTGTATCCATAACGGGTATGCTCGGCGATTGATGAGGCGAGCGAGCAAATGAGACCATCGGCGGATCCGGACGAGTCATGCAGCGCTCCGGAGAACCACGAGTTCACCGTCGATGCGTGCTGTCGGTTGTGGCGCTTGTCGGATAGGATTGTCAATCTGAGCAAAAGTGTGGTACTTGATACCACGTGGTACATCTACATTAGAGTGCAGTAACACAGCTGACCAACGCCAGTCTAGCGAAGACCAGAACGACTGCTCGAGTGCCTAGCCTGAGGGGTGGCCAAAGCGCGGTACTGCTTCGGAAGATGGGTAAGTTTTTAATCCCCGTACGACCTGTTTTTTAATCATATTCCGGTCAAATAAATACTTGGAAATTATAAATCTAGTTTTCATTGTACAATGTTAAACATGTATCACACAACTCAAGCGGAGATCGTCGCTGCCGTCGCTGGACTGGGGTAAGAACTTGATCGACCAGATGATACTTACGATGTATAACCCCTATGTATCAGTCATATCGCTGGACACATGGAGGAGGATGTCACTAAGCAGCACGCCTACCCTTATTTGAATGGATTTTACGTCTAGTATATACGCGGATGGAGCTCACACCAGTTCACAACAAATCACCGAGTATGATTACTAACTGGAAAACCGGTTACGATCGAACTGGAACTTATCAGCGCGCTGAGAATACCCCAGCCTACAAATACACAGTCTCACATATGCAGTTGCTATGTAAATGTTTCGCAAAGCAGCCGCTGGCCTACTTGGACAAAACACAGGGGAGCCTTTAAACGAGTTGGTCACTGGTGGCAGAACCGTGGATGTACAAGTAGATCGATCGGCATGCGTTGGCGCCGCTGGTGGTGTTGCTGGCGATACGGGTGACGCATATGTGGGTCGACCAGCGAGCGGTGAGGGAGTTCGCACTCGTTGCGGATGTTGCGACACCCGGGTCTACTGCTACGCGCGGTCATCACCGGAAGACGACGCTTGAGGAGGCTTTCGTTGGAGCTATGCTATAACCCGCCCAGCCGGTTACGAGCCACTTTTTTAGACTTGATCCATTCTGCGTGCTTTTGTTAGCGTTCCCTACGCTCTACGACGATTGCGATATGTACGATGAAGCTTACTCACGGAAACCACTTTGATTGTGCATATTTTATGAAATTTCAGAGGAAGGTATATTGACTGACGGTTGGTTCAACCAACCGCCCTGTCCATTTTAAGGTATAACTCACAATTTGATTGATTAAAATAGGACCCTGTCATTTTGAATCGCTAATATTTGTAAAAACAAGCATATGCCTGGGTTATAGTCAACCCCAATAGGGTTAATGTTTTTTGTTTGCTCAGGAATCTTCGTCTTTGACGTCATTCAATTAATATGCCATGGCGATTATATTTTGTTATTTGTGCTAACTAAAAGGAATCAGCTACTTCACACTTCTTGCTTCGTAGGAGTAAAATAACTACACAATAAAGGAGATACAAGTCGCCATCCTGCTCGCGCGGGGCGTCAGCGACGGGGGTGAGGCTCCGTTTTCAGCTGGAATAAGCTAGTCGAGAGCCTCATGACGCTCAAGGGTAAGGGCGCAAGGAGATACATCCCAGCGTCTCTGCCGTTGTCACGTTGATGAAGGATGCGAGCCGCGACGAGACGGTATTGTTTGGTTGTTTCTTTTGACATTACCTTTTAAGTTAACGTTGTATTATTTGATTTTCCAATGTTGTGTTGTTAGGTTATGTCGATGAGTGCGTCCGTGACACCGTCTCGCAAATCGATAAACTGTTTGGGTTTTAACACATTTTTATTTTTATTTACAGACACGGTTTCACCACAGAAATCATAATGCGCCAAGAAAACGCTGGAGGAGCTCCATATGGTCGGGCGAAGTTTGCCCTGTCAGGTTGGTCGCAGTACACCCAGTACCAGAGTGGTGGTAAATTTCATGTTTGTGAAGCTGGTATAAACTTTAACATGCCACCACTTCGAAGGGGGAGAAGGGGACCCCGAAGTACTCGGAAGCCACTTCTACTTTGTACATGAGTGCGCATGGATGGATGATGTAGGTTGGACATTTTATGTAGAACGGCTCTTAAAATATGGCCTTTCGACGTACCCCTGGACAACTGTGAGTCCCATGTTTCGGAAGAGAGACGGTTACCTGTCGATGAGGTGGATAACGCCACAATGGCCCCAGTACGTTGGTATATCAACCACTCGATGTTGGCCTAATGAAACCGCTAAAGATGGTGATTCGTGGCGACTTTCCGATGCTTCAACCAGGGTAAGCCGAATGAGAGGCGTCTCCGAGCAGTAAATGCAACTATCGTTGCCTGGGGAAATAACGGAGGAGGAGGTAATACGTTGCCCCGAGAAGACTATTCCTCGACACCCGGAAACAACGATCTTTCAAGCCACTCCTTTCTTTTCCTACTCGTACTTATTGTTGCATTTTTAAGTATTAGTTATAAGCATTAAGCTAATACCATTTCATGCAATCGATATGCACTGTGTTGTACCGAGGTTTACATTAGGATGTAGATATTGTGCAATAGTATTGCAGATGGCATTCAGCATTGCCGTTTTATTAGCCGTCAGGACGCGAGAGGGATGAAGCAGGGTACAAGGCCACTGGTAACTTGACCGTGCAAATTAATGTATGTTTATCTGCTCAAGTTCATTTGCTCGCGGCTTCGCGGCACAAACAGCTGCTGCGTCTGCTTCGAAGACCCATGAGATATGCCTAGAACGTACACGTATAGCGGCATTAAATCAAAAATATACTACACTCAAGGGCTCCTGTAATTATTGTCGGTAAACACCCTTTCTTGTCATCCCTGTAGGATTCGCCCGGATTTTAGAGCTTCATCGTGCAACGCGCGACTTTGTCTGTAGTATATGTATTTTCTGTTTCATTTTTCCTCCACTAATTATGCATTATATACACCGTTTAAAATACAACTCTTTTTTTGTATTTAGCTTTAATAACTCAACATCAAATGGTGCGCGTCGGCGATATTGAACAATCTTTTGGTACGCATCAAAATTAAGCCACAGCGGTACTCGAACGTGACCGTTCTTGTACAAATAACGACGGAAAAATATCATTTTGTAATGTTTTTGTCGTCCATACATTAATTTCAGCCAATCAAAAGAAGTTGTGAACACAAATAAAATGACTAGTATCAGACGATAGTCCGGGTGTAGGAAGCTCGGCATGCTTTCTTTTAAAATGGGAAAGCAAGCTTCCTACGCCCTTAAACAGAATAGATATCTACTTGTATAAGCTCAGCGAATGGGGTCTACGCTGCCGCTCGTCAACTTGGCTACCTCCACGGTACCGTCGAAGACTAGTTGAAGCAGCGCGACAGCATCGCCGCTTCAAAGGTTCGGCGAAGTCAAAGACGTTGAAGAGGAGGATGGGAAATGAGATGGCCCCTTTCTCCTCAGTCGTCGTCACGGACATGAATGATCAGCGCCACCAAGAAAATGCACATCAAAATGATATTGCTTTTATAATTTTGAACACAACAATAATTTATTTTATAGTTTGTGAGACATCACTCATCATGGAGTTTATTAGAGACAACTTTGGAGCGTGGCTAGACGACTTCTACGAGACCAAGAAAATTGAATTGTGCGGCAACATAACTCTGGAGCGGCTGTATCAATGATTTATGCCTCGGTATTATGTTATACGATTTAACAATACTTGTAAATTTGTTTTGTCGCGGGAGACGGGTGAAGTCAACCAGGGTTACTTCACGAAGAGAAAGCCGGTTGAGGTCTTTGTTGACCTCAACTGCTAACCTCATAAGCGATCGCTACTCAGCGTGACTTGACGAGACTTCAGTTCTCGGACTTGAAAGATTATTCCTTTGCAAAGCAGCTACCCTTCTTTTCCACCAAATGCCCGTACCCAGGCCCAGCACGAACATGATTGACATGTGCATGTAGTCGAGGCTGTGTCTGAGATCGGACAGTGGAGCAGATTGGGGGTTGATGGTGATGGGAATCTCAATGTCTTTGCTGCCGAAAGAGGAAGTTGAACGCTTTAAATGTTTGGCGTATGTCCATCACCAACGTGATTGGAGAATTTACTTAACTTTCTCTCACTTAAGGCTGCTTGTCATGTGAACCTGATGGGGAAAGATCTCGCTTATGTGGGTGTACCACAGCCTCTTTTCTTCCAGGTTAATCGCTTCAGCAAAGTGTGCACACTGAGAAATCGGCACGCCTTGGCACTGTTGCGCGTAGAGATCTTACAGGCGATTGTGTCAGTGGATAGGTCGGCTGTCGCACGCGCTAGCGTTTACAAGAATCTGGGGGTCTGACCGAGTCACGACACGATGCCTGACGCACATAAAAATCAAGCTCCTTTTGTGATTTTAAAGCCCGAATACCGGACGGATGGAATGCTGGACTGGCGATATCGAGCGATTTGATCGATCCTTGCGATTGGGGAGGCCGATTCCGTGCGTGCGTAAGACGCTTTTGTTGGATGATATAATTTCGAGGCCTGCTATAGATCTCCTGAAACAGGTATCGGGCCCAAGGTGTAAATTGTGCTTGGTGTTGACGAACGGATGTCGCGAAGTAATGACGGCACTGCATTTGGGTCAGCTTGGAGTCATTGTTGGTGCCCATGATGGCTTCATGTTTCGTCGGGTGAATTTGTTCCTGATCTACTTCGTCAGCCAGGCGCTGCCTTGAAGCTAAACAACGTGGTGGACGCGGTTCCCTCTCGTCGTACCCGAGTTGTTGATGCAGCCCATGGGATTTGTACTCTTGGCTGCATTTTCATCACCGATTACTTGGGTGGGCATTTGATGCTGAAGCTGACGCCGAGGCAGTACAACAATCTCTGGACCATTCTCAATACTCAGCTTGTGTGGGGATCAGTTCGACCAACGAAGTCAAGCTCGGGTGGTAGTTGGGTCTGCAATGTTACTGCGATTATTGAGGTGACAGTGGTGTTAAAATAGATTATTGGCTCTGTGCTGAGAACAATGGACATGCGTCGCCCTGGAATGCTTGTTTTGCTGAATCACCCCATCAAGAAAAAGTGAGCGAATGGCGGCAGAGTTTCCCGACGCACTCGCAGTCGACTCTCTAGTAGAAACGCGTTCTTTCAGGTTTCGAGTGCAGGGACGAAAGCGTCTTTTCGATTACACTGGATCTGGTTCTTCACGGAGTACGAAGGAATGCGCGCGGTTGGTAACGAATTCATACGCGAACCAATAACAATATTTGAAGATGGAATATGCGTACTGCAAGAAACAAACGTGTATTGTTACGACAAATCCCAATGCAAGTGAGGCTCGTGCTGGCTGATAAATACTCGCTGCTTGTTCGTGCCGGCTTCTAGCATCACACTGGCTTCGTTGAATTCCAGAAACGACTGGATTTCAGAGACAACGAGTCGAACGCGCCTTACGCTGAATGTGTCACCAGCAGCAGAGAAAGCTCGTTCACTTGGGACGGACGTCGCCATAACGGCTAGCCAATCACGGGCCATAATTTGAATACAAAGGAACTGGTACATGCTCTTCATCCAGCCGCAAACGTTTTTGCTACCTCGTCATGGAGATCATCATTTTGTCTCGATATGCCATCCACCGATCCAGCTCTAACGCAAAACTTCCCCATCGAAAGTCGCAGGTTCATCCATTCTGAAGTGGTCATCTATGAGCTCGTTCAATGCCTTGCCAAGAACGGCATCTTGTTCTTTCTTTTGATTTAGCGGAGGCGGTATGCCACGTTGTTGTTAGCCTTCAAAGCAATTTGAGCTGTACGGCTCCTTAAAAATGTGGCGTATTCGTCCGTCTTCTGCTTGAAAGCAGTTGCAAATGAGGCCGAGTAGGGCGATATCGCCTGATCAACTACCTTCGCAGCGTGGCTTTACACGAGCTCAAATACGACGACTGTCATGGGTAATGTTAACCCGACATAATTGTATGGAGTACACTTGATGAATTTTGTAAGTTCTTGCCGTCAGTGAAGGCGGCAAACACAGATTGGTGCGGCAAAAGGGTCCGTCCGGCGCATTGACTAAACCCGTGTAACCTTCGTGGTGGTCTATGATACACCACTGCAGTTCCTCGATGGGTTTTCGCAGGTTGACCGCAGATGACACCATCTCCCAGGTACTGTTTCACTCGTGACACAGGATAGCTCGGGCTGTCGGGATGGCACATTCAGAACGACGCAGATCCGCTGGAGTGCTTCGTTGAGTGCTGTGGAGTCCGCCAACTTCTTCGGAATATCGCGCACGGTGCCGATGATTCTATGTACAAACGAGCCGTCTTTAGGGTCTCTTTGACTCCTAATGGCAGCACATGTACCAAACACCGAGCTTGAAACACGTTGAGTGGTTCATCAAAGAAGGCCACGGTGCTGAGTTGCTCTCGCTTCCGATCAAGCTAGCCAGGAACAAGCTTCCTCTCAGACTCAGCCACGATCAACAAGTACCTCTTGTTCGAAATCGTGACATGCATAGACAGGGAGATTGATCGGTCGTTATAGCCCGCGTCCCGCACCAACGTGCACGTTACGCCTGACGGGCTTTCACTCCATTTACCTGTCTATTGAGGTACTGCTCACTGTTTTCATTGTGCTCTATGCTTTATTCAGAATGAACTACTTACACCCAACATGATTTAGTAGGTTTAGTGGAAAGGTGCATTCCCGAGCGCAGCGGTAGAAATTATGTTTTCCTATGGAAGGATGAAGCCACGTTGATGAAGCATCAGAGCCGGTCATGGTCTTCAAGACGCGCTACCCAAGCACGAAGGTACATCGCGGACGCTAAGATAGAGTCGTAGGTTTAGTACTCATTCAAGCCGACGGTTTTCATGGACCGGGAAATGTATCTGGTGTCATGTCTACCGCCGACGACGACACTATGGCTTGGGCGTATTCTTGAATCTGGTGGGGTAGTTTGGCTTTGATTAAGCGTACAATAGCCTTGTTACACTTAGCATTATCCGTATTGATCGCCTACACCGACCCCAATGGTTCTTCATCCATCGTCTTCACCACTTCCAGTAAATGATCAAGCAGGCGAACTCCAGTATTCGGATATTCCCTTTTAAACCCTAGCATGACAGATCGTAGATGCTAGTGTGTGTCAATCCAGTGCAGAGTGACCACCATATATCCTCTATTCGCCGCGGGTGTCCACATGTCCGTTGTAATACATGTGCGACTGGGACGGATGTCACGGAAAATAATACAGCCCACAATTCGGGGACCCGGTCTCAAGGACCGGGAACTCGCAGTTCTCACGCATTACAAGCCAAAGGTTTCGATAAAGAAATTGCATAAAGTTAGAAAATTGGATCACGCGTTAGAAGCGAAAGATCGATAAAAAGGTAAAATTGGATCACGTGTTACATCTCGATAAAAAGAATTGCTTGAAATTGAAAAAATAGAAATGCTAGTGGCTAAAATAAGGGGTAACCCTTTTAAGCATGGACGAGTTTAAATTCTTGATCAGATGCGAGGGTAGAGTACCAGGAGCGAAGCTGCCGCGATCGCTCCAGAGCTGGTTCCATGAGAACAGTGGAGCGAGTTCCTTTGTTGACCGATCGAGCATCATTGTAGTCAGAGATTTGGCGTTTTGACACCAAAACCACATGTCCTACATTCGAGTCGGTAAGCCTACGTGCATGTAGGCCCCAGGAGGTACACACGACTTTCGTGTGGGTCTCATCAACGACGAGAAAATCTTGTTTGTCCACTGATTTTCCCTTTTGTGGCAATTTCTTTCGCCCGGCCGATGACGTGAATGACCCCAATAACGGTAACAGCAGTATCTGGCGTAGCGTCGTTCAACGAGCATAGCGATGTAAACCGCAGTGTAGGTTCCGACGTAATAATGTCGGTTGCGGTGACTCTTCGTTAAACCGCCTTGTCGTCGAATGTAGCCTCGAGTGTCGAGCTGGGCAGCGCAAAATCGCGGTGGTCTGGTTTGAGGCGGCCAGCTAAGAATGAACGGGTCGTGCTTAGTTCTAGCACATTGTAGAACTGGTCAACACATTTGTTGAAGATCATGGTGCGCATCATGCTTGAGGCGGTATCAGATATGAATAAATCAAACAGTTTACCACCTCCATGTAAATTGCCGTATTCGCGCAACGGATTCCGAGCAAGAATCCGCGCTACAAATTCCGAAGACGTGGGGGCACCGTGTTTCAACTGGTTGAATGTTAATCGAGGGATTTGATTCGCCGTCTCTGGGATTTTATTTTCGGGCTTCATCTCATACTGTAAAACCGGGAAACTGCGTTCACTTTCATCGATATCCGCTTTGTCCTTGGTTTGGGTGGGGCGCAAATTTCGGTTTTCGTCGGAGATATTAGTGTCAACTGAAGCTTTGTTCACAGGGACTTTTGAATCGTCCTTCTTGTTCTGTTGGGTATCACGCAGAGTGATGTCAACTTCTGTAGCGGCCATATGTGCGTGCAGGTTCATATGCTTGTTTTTTTGGCGTCAGGACTGGAGGCAACGAGCTATTTCCATTGCTCTCGCGGGGGCGAGTCGCTTTCTTTTCTCGAAGGCTTGCTTGGTCAGGTTCGTGTTTGCGGAAGGCGGTAAAGTAAAAGTGAGAGAAACATCGTTGAAGCAGGCGCGGATAGCCGATTTGCGAGGTAACGGGTGAGAAAGAGTAGTCGATCAAACGTATCAAGTGCTTGCTTGAAGAAAATGAACGGAAACGGTGAACAACATCATGTCGTTTAACGGTGGGCGCTGAGGAAGTGAAATAGTGTATAGACAGGCGAAGCCAGCCCAACGTATCAAAGGGATAGGATCGCGAGGACTATTATTAAAAAGTAAAAGATGGCAAGGAAACGCAAATTGACTAGTGACCGAATGCTGAGTTAATGATTTTGTCAGTCCAGTCGTAAACATTTGCACATTCATTCACCACACGGATGGTAACGGCTTCAGTGTAAATGTTGCGATCCACTTTGCAACATGAAAGCGGCCCTGTTTGACATAACAATCAAATGCATCGGCCGTGATTTGGAGTCTGTAATGCGCTCGTAGGAAGTCCAAAACGGGGATGGGGCTTTTTACTGCGGCTGGATTAATGGCACGCAATGTACAACCCTCCGTCCGGAACATGAAGAGCCACTCTACTACGTCAAGTTGCCCGTTTTCTGAAGGTGCGTCCATAGCAGCGGTAGTGCAACCTTCATTTCGGTTTTGCATTCAACCATTTTACAATATCAAGATGGCATTTCCGTGCTGCATTGTCTATTGCTGCTGTTGTGAAAATTGCATGTATGTTTGCGTCAAGCCATTCAATGACATGCAGATGTGCATTTGCAGCCGCGTCATCCATTGAAGTTACGGTTACGTTTCCTCCGGGGACGTGGTTCATCCATTGAACCATATGTAAGTGCCCTTGAGCTATAGCGTTGTCTATAGCACAGTGAGAGCACCGTACGGCTCTGTGTTTGTGATTCTACGTGACGATTGCATGATGATTATGAGAGGCAGTCCAATCCATGGCGTTAATAGAACCCCCACAATATTGACCTCGGACATCCATTGTGCAACAACAAGATGTCCCTCAGCACATACTATGTCAAATCCATTTTGTGGACAGATTAATTCTGGATAATTGCGGATAATTCATTGGAGTACCGAGAGATGTCCAATGACGGCAGCGTAAAACTAAGTTCGACGAGTGCGCCCTCTGTACTGTTTTCAGAACATTCAAATGTCCATTTCAAAAAGCACCATCAATTGCTTCTGTAGTACACCCTTCAGTCCGAATATGGTGCAACCATGTTATAATTGTCAAGAAACCATTTGCTGCCGCATCACCAAAAGCGTTTGTAGATGCCATTGTCCAAAGGTGAGACTGTGCCCAACGAATTTAAGCAAAAAAATTGACGCTGCTTTATCGATCGAAATACATAGGGGATATGTACGCGGACCATGATCCAGCTCGCTAACTCGAGGGTAAACCAAATAGACAGTATTCTCCTGTCCGCGTCGGCGTGACTGATCTTCTGCACCAGCTTAAACAAAATACTGGACTATCGAAGTATGACCCTGCGCAACTGCCCCGTCGACGATTAAGAGGAATACATCTCTTAGTGGTACGGGGAATCGCGTGAGAACCCAGTTAGTCACGGATAAACTCCCGCTCATTCCCGCCACTTCAACGATTCGTTCTTCCCACCAAACACGGTTATATAGTCCATAGAGCCATTCAAGGGTGTTTAGATGTCCATTTTGTATCGCTGTAGGAATTGCACGTGAAATGATTAAGTCCGGGAACATAATAGATATGGTGATCATCTCTGAAAGGCGGCCATGTCTTGCTGTTATCAAGAAGACTGTCGCAAGCATCTTCGATATAACAAGTCGATGTCGCTCGGATAGATATGCGTTTCAAAAATACGCCTGGACACAGCTGACGACCGATTCCATTTATCGCAATGGCGAAAACTCGAGGAACGCGTTGATTAAACCACAAACGTGAGGTAATTCGCACAGTGGAACTGCCGATTGATACACCGACGAGATAGTGGAAGCGTGGGCTCTTCATGAATATCTACATGATTGCAGCATGTAATATGTCAGAAATGCGCCGCAATGTATCACGTGATTCTTGAAAACGTATCCCCTGGTAGGCGCTCATGTTCAGCCATCTAGCAGGGTCCCAGCGTCAGATTAGATATGAAAGTGGACAGATGGTGTGTGTTCTTACAGTTGGCAAATCGAGAATGAGCGGAGACAGCTATTATTTTGCTTGAACCTTTCTTTCTATCGTTCACGTCGTTTTTCTTTAAAGGTTTGTTTTTGTAACCAACGATCTTTTATTACATTATTATGTTTGGTCGTTGTAGCTGTTTTTTTCGTTTGATCATCTGAAACCGTCGTCGAAGAGCATTTTGCGTCTTTGTCAACAACCAAACCGTACGAAGTACAAGCGCTGTGGCATTAACGCGGACAATGCGTGGACGATGGGGCAGGTAGATGGTGCAGACGGTGCTTGATGACTAAAATCGTATACTTTCAGAGCCAAGCGTAGATGGTGCAAAGGTCAGTGGAAATGATCGTGAGTACAATCATATTGATGATACCATTGGCGAATTGGAGATAAGCGAGTGGGCGATCAAGTAATATAAATGCGTCGGGCAATGTAATTTACTGTATATCAACCGTCGACGTCGAATTTAGTGCTGTTCAGCAGCTTTCAATGGAGGGGACGGGTGCAGCAATCGAAAGTGGACATCATATCAGACGTCACGGGTTAAGCTAGAAGTGAGAGCTACTCAGCGGAAATGGGATTGAGTGTTTTGCGTTGCAGTGCATAAGTGAAGGTGTACTTGTGTAGGAGTATGCTGGCGAGATTATTGGTGAAGGAGCTAGGTGAAGTCGGAGTGCTGTTTGCCCATGCGAGTATATTATGGGTTATGGCTCGTGTAATTTCATTGAGGCTTGTGCAAATCAAAACGATTACCGTATTCCTTGTGTGATTGACGACGTACCAATCATAATCCTTTATATATTGTGTCGTCGCACTTTACGTGCTTGGCGACATCAGTGGGCACAGAGACGTTGAATTATATTCGGAGTGAATACCGTCACATACGATTACACGAGAAAGTACGAGTATGTGACGAGTATGTGGTATCCCAGTGATAGACCGAAAATAAATAAATTCCAGCGGCCGCAAGCTACTTACTGCATTTGCGAAATAGCAGAGCGACGGCGGCGGCGCGGACGCTGGACGCGGGCGCTAGGCGATAGCCGATAGAGGTGGCGCGTCACGGTGCTGCAGCCCTCCGCGCAAGACCAGAATACATCCGTCCCAGAGATGTGGAGGCTGTCGTCGCGGCCTTCCGCCACCTGCGAGACGCGCAAGCGGCACATCCGGTTTCTTGGACGTGATGCCATCTCAATTTGACGCGTTCTAAACGAACAGCATTGCTTGTAACCATGTATCTCTTCGCGTCCGTGTGCGCTATTATGTCAAACATCCTGTGGATGGAAAGGTCCATTAATTTATGGCTGGAAGCGTACTGTGACTACGTTTCAAGCGTTAAGGATGCGTGCCATCATTGATACACATTTACTTTTTTTCGACTGCATTTTCAATCAATTTGTGTAGGAAGCGCAGTAGTCCACAGGCTAGATCGCATATGGCTATACTAATAAGGGTGATGTTGCTCACGGAGGACTCCAGTATTGCCCACGATGAGTTGTAAGCCCGGATGAAGTCGACAAAGAGAGGAGAACGCACATGTACGCGAGCGGTTGTTGATCGGTTGACCTTACTTAGATTCATGTAGGCAACACTACATGATGTAGCTCACTTCAAATATGGCGGTAAGTTACTATTATCGAATATATTCTCGACCCACATACGAAATATATAAGGATCCACAGACCGAAATACACCACATAATGTGTCCTTTCTCGTGGAATAGTATGTGACTGTATACTCGTCCAATTATATTTATATGTATGTAACTTTTATGTTCATGGATAGCCAAAGAAGGAATACGGTAAGGTCAAAATCTCAAACAGCCAAATTTCACAAAACAATATTGTGCATTTTTATCCTGAGCAAAGTGGATGTTATCCAGTTCAAATGGGTATTTTCCGTACTGCATTGTCTTGGAGCGTTTAGCTACAGCGACGGCATGCGCGCAGTGGCGAACCATTACGCTGACAAGCCCCAGAGTCATGCAAGACAGACAATTCTAAATATTACCTGCTTCAGTGAGTGTACAGCTTGCCACGCAGCTTCTGGATGATTAGAAACGTGCCCAAGCGGACGCCGCCGAAATCGAAACCGATCATTCGCTGCCGCTGTGCCAGCGTGTACAGACAGTTATTTTCGACGTCGTCTACCAGCGCCACCTAGATCGCCGGCGTTTACTTCACGTTAGAAGCGTGAGCCTGTGTCATCTCAATAAGCTCTGATGCGCCACGTTCGACGATGCAGCGGGTGATGGTGACCGGGATGGAGTTGTGGTGGGCCACGAAAACGAGAAGACAGTCCAGCTTTTGCATGAACGCGTCAAGCAAGTGCGCGCTCCTTGGTTGGCATTCTAGGCTCCGGAGTGCCGTCACAACCAGGATTTTGTGTTCGAGCTCAGTTTGCATTGGACAGCAGCCACTTTCATCTAAAGGCAAATTGATAAAACCAATCTAAATGGCGACGGTGTATAATCCATCCTCTAACACCAGCCAAACTTCCGAACGACTATTGAGTACACGAATAATGCGCTTCTGTCTACCTGTTTGGTCTTAAGTGTGAGTGTGGCAACAATCTGCCACACAGGAGCCAAATTTGTACCGTTACCACACCCGGTGTATATTTGCGCTCGATGATGTCCCCGCCAAGCATCAGATGAAGGCTGAGAGCACGATAGCTCAGGGGTGCCCCCACCAACTTTCACCCTTTCTCCACTGTCCTCGAGGGGGGCAGGGTAGGAGTAAAATAATCGGCATCTTGGCGTGATATTGAGGGCTTCGTTCTATTTCTGAGCTAGTCATCAAAGCAATCAATAGTCCGGAGTCGGACAATCATTTAAGAGGCTTAAGAACCAAATTCGAGTATGAGGTCAGCACTACACCATCCCAGCAACAAATTTGACAAAGAAAAGAACAGAAAAGTTGTCCCGCCAACGTACATTCCCTACAAGTAATTTACGGTGGTACAGAAAATGCACACAGATGGGAAACATCACATGACACGATCAACCAACAATCAGGATTGGAACTTCCACCTAACATCGTTTTGGAGCTGCGAAACAAAAACATCCAGGTAGCGGTTGACGAAGAAAAAAACTCTTGCATTCAGAAATTGCTGCAACCCGTGCCTAAATGATACAGATGAGGTGAATGCAAATATTACGTTATCGAAGGGAGTAGCCGCTGAGCATCCGGGATCTAGGCTGGCCACATCCAACTATTAGCTCAACTGATATCATTACCGCGACCTATGCATGTTTAAGAAAGGTTTTTGCTTCTGTTCAAGGCGAACTCGAGTAATACCTTGGGCTGGAGTCTGTCACACATCCTAATAGAAGGTTGCAGTTTATCAAAGTCACCGCATTTTTCGGGTAATTTCTTGAAGTCATCGGTTTAAGAAATGCTTCTTCTGAGACGCATTCCTTGGAGAAATTCCTCAAGCGGAGTTATTTTTGGTAAATATCGCCACCCTTTCAAACCGATAGAAACCGTTTTGAAAGGTTATAAGTGGTGACAGGAATGTGTCCGAGCCATTTTCGCATTTTTCCGGGACTGTTACATTTATATCATCTCGGACTTCGTACTACGTCGCCGTCGCTGACAGTTTCCTGCGATGCCCGGAGCCGGAGATGCTGCTTCTTATCACGTGTCTTAACGTGCCGCCCACGGTATGAACCTACTGAGCTGCTGACCGCCCCTCCGTGCTTATCGCTCGTTGCGATTACCTGTACTGTACGCCAGAGGAGGGCGAGCCGACCGCGATCAACTTGGCCGATGTGATGCTATTCCTGTCGCAACCAACGTTAAAGGAGATCAGTTTGGCGACGCCGGTATTACGCTGTCGGCTCAGCGTGACACGCAGCTGCAGCCTGAAAGATACAGGATACAGCCTGCGGTCATTGGACATTGTGGAACTTGACCGGTATTCGTGGGCTTGTCCCGAGACCGACTTTGGCTTTCTTTTTACCAACTTTGACCATGTGCGACCTGCTCGTGTCACGGCGAAATGTCTCTCTGGGCCCCGGACCCCTAGAGGTGACATCCCCTCTTTCAATAGGTTAACTAAATGAAAACGAATATTGTAGTTAATGACTTCTAGCGTTCTCATTATTCGCTCATTGTCGTAACGGCTCAGCAGAGGACAAGCGGCTCAGCATGCGCCAGGTACTATGACTCGGACGCGTCCCCGTCGTGGTGAGTTTTGGCTGGGGTTCTAGTTTCTAACGAAGTGCTTGCAAGCGGATGCCCTGTCTGTTTTGAATGACGTGCCATGTTGTGTGAGGGTGTTGCTGCAGGACTAGCAGTTTTCTATACAGGTTGCGAAGAAGGGAGCTTTTGCCTGGTCAGCTGCCACCCCATGCTAGCGTTATACCGCCTACCCGCTCTGCTGCGATACAGCAAACTTCTGAGCTTGATTCAGTTGCACGATGTGTTTCCTGGGACAGATTCGGTAAGGTTGTCAACTGTCTAACTCTATGAAGCTATTTTAAGTCATTTGGACGTGCTGATTGGGATGTTGTGTGCAATGTGTTACGTAGAACAAAGGCAAGGCTAAATGTGTAATATTCAAGGCTAGCCGAAAAACGATGCTATGTTTTGCTGTGTTTCCTTGGTTTGGTGTTTTTCACAGTGCTGGTTATCACGTGATGGACCGCATCTTTGTTTGCGCAGACGATAACTGCTGCAACCTGGTGATGAAGGGCGAATGCCGTAGCTGGTGAGGTCAATGTCGACCGCTGCAGATTGTGCTGCACATTTGACTGGCGCTGATGGTGCTGGAAGTGTCCGAGAGACTGCAGGAGCAGTGCGACGATCGCGGAGACGCATCCGAACAGCATTTTGGTCCCTTTTTCGAGCCCGGGAAACGTTTCAGATACTCGTGATGTATTAATTGCCACTTTCATTGCATCCTTTGCCCAGTTTCGCAGCGATGCATCGTAGTTGACTTTCAGTATCGGCGTCCCACTGCACCAATTGATAGGGCGCTTCCGCGTATAGCGTCGTTGCAACCGAATCGGCCATTGCGGTGACAACACGTGGGCCTTTATCGTCACCCAAAACATCATCTAGAACGCTGATAGCTAGACACTACGTGACGAGTGGCTTCTGGTGAGCAACAGAGCGGCTGCTTGAAATCGCCTCTGGCTTGACTCCTCCAAAGCAACGATTTCAGTAGATGTGGCCCCATTTTCAGCTAACAATGCAAACTCAATGTTAGGTAGTTTTTCAGACACATTTATGGCCAGCTCTAAGACAGTGTCAGCACTAACATCGTTCGTCTTCTTAGCACGATTCTGAGACCGCTTTAATCCGTCCCATCGTCGAAGCAAAAAATCCGCAGACTTGGGTTCAATTCCGTCGAATGTTGCCGCAGCAAATTGTAGACGTCGGTATACACCTGCTTATGGTGTTCCAGGGACGATATGCGAGCCATCGTGAATAGGTTCTTCATCAAGGCATCCTCGTCGGGCTTGATGTATTAGTCATTAACTGGCTTATCGGTCATGAGGACGATTCGCTGACCAGTGACAGGTGGAGGTGCTTTAGCAGTGCGTCGATACCTGGTAGTCGTATATAGACCGCAAGAAAATCACGCTTTTGGAGATTAAGTGCGCGGTTATCGAGGCGATCCACCGCACAATTTGATAAAAATTGTTGTGACAGCTTCATTTACCGACCAAGCGCGTTTGGCTGCTAGTTGCTCGGCACGAAGTAGTTTAAGAAGCGCAAATGCGTGGGCAGCAAATTCCTATGCAGCTTTATCCAAATGCAAAAACTCCATGAAATTCTTGCGGTTGAAGTGATTGTCCTTGGTGAATGCATTTATCTGCTGCAACGTGATATCGTTCGAGGGTGCACTTCTAGAAAGAAAATGGGCCTCTACGCTGCCCGTTTGAAGCTGAATCATTTCGAACAATTGTTCCCATGGACTGAGCTCAACCGGCTGCGCTGCATGTGTCCAGTAATTTTGGCTGGGTGCAAGCTCGCTGGCATTCATCGCCATCAACTTGTTTATGTACTCAAGCCAAGTCGACTCAGGAAGCAGACCACTGCACATAACAGCACTTTGGCACTAACAATTCTGAAATCTGTGCCTTAAAATTCGGGATTCCGACGGTGTGGCGCTCCTACGGCAAGATTGTTCTGCCCAAAATCAGTTAGACAAATTATTAAATGAGCTTGGCCTTGAATTTAGTACACACAGCTGTAGAAGGAAGATGGCCGAGATGCGTAATACCACCCACTTGAACCGAAAGAATACGATCGAGGAGCTTTCGGAGCTTGAGTGAAATTTGCTGAAGCCTTTCTTCTTCTTCCAACGCTGCTTGAGGTGACTTGACCCAATCGGCTAGTTTTTGTATAAAGAGCGATATTGTCACAAAGTCATCACGGGAAACCACCCGCAAAACTAGTAGATAGTGCTTGTTTACCGCGGCGACTCTAGATTTCCATTCTGTGACCACCATTGCGCGTAGGGTTTCACCCTGAACTATTTACACCGTTGATGCAACCGCGCAAACAAATGGAAATTGCTGGATATTGGTACTGACAAAGGGAAAAGTTTAGGATCCAATCGAGTTGGGTAGGGATAGCGTGAGTCCCTCGGTACAGTCGCACGAGTGCATACAGTGTCCGTTGGGATGGAACTTGTACAACCACGCCAGTCCGACTATCACGTACTCGCTTGAACTTTGTATCTTTCGTAAAATGCACGTCCTCGCGTAATCCCAAACTACCATACACTGCTCCTTTGGCTGGACGAATGTTTTGTGTCATTTGAATAGGCATATCTAGTATCAAATCAAGAAATGGGGCCATGCATGGCCACATCGTCAATCACAAGCATATCAATATCCATCCAGTCACCCGCATCACCTACTTTTTCCAAGCTTAGCATAAAACTAGCTAGCGTTCTTCCGCGTATAAGTGTAGCTGTTTTGCCTGTTAGCGCTGTTTTTCGTGTACATGATCCGCGCCCTCAACTAATACACAAGCTTGAAGCTGCATCAATCACGCGACTTTTACCACCTGGACCACCAAGAAAAAGTCTCAACTGATCTTTTCGGAGGACGTAATCGAATACATCCTGTGGAGAGTGCTCGCATTTTTTCCTCCATGTTTTTCCAACGCTTCAACCAAGACGATCCAATTTCGCAGAAAGCGATGTACTGAAGCATATTGAGAGTGTATGCCTGTGATACAGTTGCAATGGACGCATAACGCTCTATTTCCGTACGTTGTACCTCACTCGAAGCAAGAGGGGTCCTACGTATATTGTCTTCTCGTAGAGCATCGTCTAGCTGTTCTATAACGGTAGTGTTAAGTTCATGGTCGATAGATTGACGCGATGCACCAACAGGGTTGTCTGTTTCCGGATCACTAACCTATTTCTGTTATTATTTTGGTACGAGTGAGAATGACGACCATTGTAAATCCATTTCGCCAACCCTAAACCAAACTCTGCTCTGCAACGACGAAACCCGGTTGGGCGTTTCCGTTGTTCTAGCGCATATCATCCCTTAATCGGAAAGCTTTTTAAAATGCCTTTCACATTATCATCCGGGATACAGACTCAAGAAAAAAACAGGGTCAATAAGGAAAGTTTCATGTATTTTTCCATCGCGATTCGCTCCGCTCCATTCATACTGGCTATTGCTCTCTTATAATCTGTCTGAAAAAGTATCCATCCACTTGACTCATATCCTTCGTATCAGTTGAAGCTTGTTCGTTGTCCTCGCATTCATTTGCCCGCCCTTGGAAATAGTCGTCCATATTACTCATGATCGTCTGAGCAAAAGATGATCGTTGGGGTTCCCATTTTGCGTAAACAGTATTCCAATTGTCATCGCTGCACGTCATACTGTCCAAAAATCATGCACAGTTCGGAACGGCTTAAAAGAGCTAACGCAATCAGAGATCGGTTTGCCCGCTCATCGTCGGGGATGTTACATCCACCAACGGCATGTGGTCCGCTAGCGCTCGGGATTGCTTTTCTGCTGGAGGCAATTCGGTGTGTGTTGATTAATGGATTTCCCTGCTGAAAACACGTCTCTTCTCTGGTAGTTTTGTGCGGACCGCTCGAAAATACATAATTCAAAACTCGTAAATATTTAAATCTTCTAGTCTAAGTGGTCGGAAAATATAGTCATCAAGCGGCAACGCTGGTCGGATGGCAGAACTACTTTCGTTATCAACAGGGTCGCTGCAACCTAGTGTACAGTTATACGGCTTCTGTTGAAGCAACTGATTCATCATATTCCCAGGGGTAAATTGATACATGTTCCTGTCGAATAGCAACACGATCCTCGCAAAAGATAAAATGCCGCGAGCGGGCCAGCCACTTCCTGCCGGTTGGTTAAGTTATACGATAACGATGTCACGCGCGTTCATGCCAATTGTACCCGAGACTCATGATTGCATTCATCGTCAGTCGCTTTTCTTTGCGACGATTCAATGCTGTCAATGCAACCGCTTCTGAAGAATCAACTTGACTCTGTGCTTTTGTCACGTTCTTACAGCAATAATAAATTCCATCTGTTATTCCTTCCCCACCCAAAAGAACTTAAATATCGTGATTTGACTTAAATGTCGCTCTTATGACATCGTTATATCCATTCACGAGCTCTCGCGCCACTTTACGACATAGCCGCATTCCTGTGTGCTGAAAATTGGTTCGGGCAACGCGATCCCGAGGAAACATATAATGGCGTTGCGCACGACTTCTTGAAACAACTTCCTGCATAGCACACCAGTGCACGTTCAATAGCACAACTAGCGTTGAAACCATAAACTTAAACGACTCATCTGATATCCCCACATCATCCGACGACGGGGGTGATAATTCAATTGTGCGTTTTATAAAATCTTCATGAAATGGGTCTTCATCACGGCGTGTATATCCTCCTTGCAATGAATCCAATGACTCGAGGTAGGCCTGGTATAAAGCGTCTCCTTTTAATATTTGCACCGTCGTCGGTGTTGTATCCAACTATCGCTGCAAATACTATCGTTGGACCACAACATTGTCTGCATTGCTAATATCTTTCCTCCAGAACACCTCAAACAAAGACCGCTCGTGAATTTGCGTTGAATTTAGGGGTTCCATGATAGGTGATCATAATGCGGGTCTAGCTTGCGCTATTTTACGCTTCATTACATGTTGAGAGTTCATCTGTGCTTTGCAAACTCCACACTGGACCAGAAAAGGCTCCTTAGCACTCTTCGTTCTCCAGCGCTGCATTTAAACCAAACATCTGCCTTTGCTTCGGGTGGAATTGGAAGCGCTTCCAGATATTTGTAGCTTGAGTCGCAATAGAAGCACATATAATCATCGATAGGAAGAGCCAAATCTGTAGTAGCGATGCTGTCGGTGTACTCTTCAATAACCCGCTGAAGAGTTAATTCGTCACCTTGCTCTCGAAGCGCTTTTTCAAAAGCTTCACTATTTGGAAGATTTCTATTTAGCCAAATCAAGAAATGAGCGTGCAAAGTGCCACCGCCCTGCGTCTCGACCATCCCGAAATAATATTTCACCAAACCAAAAAGTCTCTCACGAGGTTGCATGCTATTACCGTTTATACCGAGCACATGAGTAATAAAAGCCTAAAAATATCGCATGAAAAGCTGCGCTGACGCCACCTCGTTTTTCAGGCTGGCTTCGCGTAATTGAGTCCTCAAAGGCATTTTTAAAGACCAATCAAAAATACTTTCACATCTGCTCACACCACTGTAATGGGCATACGACGCTGCTACATTCGGGGTCAAAGTTACGAATATTGCGGGTTGCCCGTATCGGGTTTGATAAGCAAACGCATCTTATTGATAGCTTCGTCTCTCATGATTGCTACCCCACAGCACACCGGTGCTGAAATCCACAGACCTTACAAATCTGTCAACGTTTGAATCCCCACCCGCGAGGACGCCGATTGTCCTTGAATACGGCCTGCCTTGCTCCGTTGTTCAGTGGTGATGTTTTCGTTTCCTTCAAATATGTCTGGACGCCGCTTCCATTTAAACGCCAAGTGCAAAACATATTCTGCACAGATAAACGAATAAAAGCCACCAGCACAAACAGCGGGTCCTCTGTAAATTGGCGCGAAAACAAAGCACTATAATGCTGTATGCAAGCTTTCGCGGACACATGGATTTTCCAATCCTCTCCTGGATGTCCTCTACCAAAAGGAAATAAATGGGGGACATATTGGCGTAAACTTTTTATCCTTCGCTTCTATTATACTGCGACGAATGGCGCACGAGAAAGCGTCTTTTAATATGCAGTCCAGCGCCCATTTCTGAGACGATCGAGTGCATCACATGCCGTTGGTGCGCGACCTTATCATACGTCGCCCAACTACCGTTTCCTCATCTTCGGTTCCGATCTGACCGCCATCACCCTCTCCAGCAACTCGATCTTGCTCAGTTTCCACCTCATCTGCACTGATTATTTGCATCTTCCATCTGTTCTGGTTTAAAAACTCAAACAAAAAGGTTATTCAAATTCATCAAGCTTGATCTCAACTGACGAATAAAATTCGTTGTGCTCCTTGTAAAAAGCAAGTATATTTCCACCATAGAACGTCAAACACGATGCATCTATTTGCTTTTGCTTTTTGCGCATCTGTAACCCCCTAGCAAGTACAACCCGATAGCATTCCACATTGCTCAAATTTAGAAGGTAGCGTCGCTGGTGGACCTGGCGTGGCCTCAAATGTCAAACAATGGGAGCGTATTGAGAGGTGTGAACCTCCGGCCATTACACGTGTAAATGCGACCACTGTAACAAGCTGCGTCATTATCCTTTCAATAATCGTAAATTCCAGTAACTGGCTTGGTTAAATGCCAAGAAAAAACATTTTTGATTGAGCATTTGGATAGTGTCACTGCTCTTAATCCCCATCACATGTGTCGCAGATCCGCATCTTTACAAATCCGTCCCTTCGAGCAATCCCATTCCGTGACAACATAATAATCGCCAGGTTGGCAGACATATCTGAGCAGTTGTATCGTATCGCGAGATCAGGTGGTAAGTTTCATCACTAATGCTTAGCAGTGCACGCATATGTCCCACATACTCGCCATTTTTAGAGCAAACATCCACATAACGTTGTCGTAAAACCCATCGATCACAAACACAGCAAACGCACTGCTCGAGTCCCTCAGACCTAATGCATTTTGCAACGTTTTTAGCACCGTCAGCTTTGCTTCTGGCGAAACAGATCTGACGCCATTCATTGCACTTGTATCAGATAAGGCATTTGTTCGTTTGGCATCCTGAATCTTCCGACGCCTTTATTTTAACTTGCTTATGAAGCCATTAGGCGGCTTGGACATCCGATGTTTCATCCGCTTTGCGCCGTTTATAGTATTCTCGTTGCTTTTGAAGTCTGTCGGCCTTCTGCTCAACAGTTTGCCGTGCTCTACATCTCTCGACTGCATCACAGTTCCTCTGTCTTCTTTCTTCGTAATTCAACACCATTTTGAAATGTGAAACAGTGAAAGACACGTCCGTTTTCCTTATCACTATCCATCTACTCGCTTTTTCAGTAACGGTATTGTCGCGCCCGATTGCAAAATGATGTAACCCTGTCACGTTCAGACTAGCTTCTTACTCATTTTGACATGCAACGAATACAGGCGCATACAGAAATGTGATACTTGCTACCGTAGTTGATGATAATTTTAGCACCTTGTTGGATGTCCTCGCTTGCGATGATACCAATCCGATACACCCCAGCTACTGTCCAATCTTCAGCTCTGCAATTGGGGGCACAACTGTGGTTGAAAAAGCGCGAGATACTATCAAACCGCCGGGGGCCACTTTGAAGTGGTAATCGTGTAGACTCATCATTCGTTTGTTTGCGCAAAATTCGTGATGCGCTCGAGGAGCGATTGGAGTTGAGCTTGGTTCTTGGTCATCGCGAGGTTTCCTTTATTTTCACAAATTGGCATTTTCGCATATGGAACCTTTGAAGGGTGTTAATCTTTGACGAAACGGACCATATGTGCGATCAATGTGCGACAGAGTGCAATGGATACGTATCGTCAAACTGCCGACGAGTAACTTGGTATTTGTGTGGTGCATATCATCCAATCAAGTGTTGTACACGTTTTCATTTAGAATGAGGGTATCGTAGAGCTTTCTTTTGGCCAATAAAAGGCATTATTGTTAAGTGTGAATACTGCCGACACCAAGCGACGTATAATGTCGCCAAGGTTCTTGAAATATGCTCGAGCACTATAGTGAAGAGATGTGAACATCGTTTAATCAACATATTGTGCACTCTACCGACTTTTAGCCTGGATTTTGTATTAGCCTATTTTCGCGTTCGATACTGGTGGTAATGGGGTTTCGTCTTCTTCGTCGAGTTGCCTGACAGTTGAGTTAGCGATTAATAGCATTTTCATAAGTCTAGGATGTATCCGTACACGGCGTAGAAGGCAATTATATGTGGTAGGCACATCTCCATTAGACAAAGACGTATGATTGCAAGGCAAAAGAAGTAAAAAGTGTTGAGTAGTTATATTAATAATCGGTACAGACGTTACTCTCCACTAGCAGCTGCACTGTGCAGCTCTCGTTGCCGTCTTTATTTCTGGTACCAGCGTGCTGTTGACGTCCTTCCGATTCTGCCATCTGCGAAGCTCTTTCTACAGTGTCGTTCAGGTCGTCCTCCTGCGCACGTCGGCGTCCTACGCGTCAGTGTCGAAGCTATCCTCCGTGTGTCGACGTCCTAGCAATTCTCCTGCGCGTCGATGTCCAGGTCGTCCTCCTGTACGTCAACGTCTTGGTCGACGTCCTGGTGTCCACCTACTCTGGCGTCCTTGCGTCCACGACCCTCCAACGTCACGACCTTGATGCTCACCTTGTCTACGCGTCTACCTCCTCCTCCGACACCGACGAACCGCTCCGACACCCCGTGCATGTCACCCTCCTCCAGCTCCCTTGTGTCCCATCAGTGGTCATGCATGTCCTCTTCCCCCAATGTCCTCGAAAGCAAAGTCTCACCAGCATCTTCGGCGTCCTCTGCCGCTCCAGCGTCTACATCCTCTATTGATCCACTGTATACGTCGTTGTCCTTCGGCTCCCGGCGCCGTCCTTAGCTCCGGCGTCTCAGTCTCCCTACCATTATCTTCTGCGGGCGGGCGTCCACGTCACCTTATTGCGCCACCACGGCAAAGTCCTCCTCGGCGCCCTTGTGTCGTCGTCCTCGGACGCCGGCGTCCGGAATCCTTGCACTCACGTCTTTCCGCCCCCAGCGTCCACGAACTTCCCCACATCGCGCCGCGTCCTTGCCATCACCAGATGTCGCCCACACGAAGGCGGGGGCATCTGTCTGTTGAGGGCCATGATTTAAAATGTATCTGAGCCAATGACAAATTAATTGACTTTTAGCTAATCATTGTGCTGTCGGCGGCGTGGGCCGCTGTCGGCCATTTTACGCAATGGCGGATTATATCAAGCATATGTTAAGAATCACCCTCAAAGAAGAACGTCAATATTTGAGGACTTATTTGATGTATTAGGAGAGTCAAACCAGGCAAATACAGTCCTAAGTTGTTGTAGTTATGTTTTGCCTATTTTCAAGGAAATTAGATCGTCTTCGACTAAGCTAGGAGTACATGTTACCGTATTTATTTTTACTGCTACCGGGGCTCCAGCACCACGACCGACGCACACACACGCTGGTTGGAGCACTTCATGAAGCTGAAATACCGCGCACTGGACGTGGGTGGTCCTACTACGACTGCGTGAACTCCGCCATTAAAACCTCGTCCTCCTTCACCTTCCGCGACCGTGACATCCAGTTGTGCCGAAAACAGTTGTCTTTTTGCCCCTTCTCACCGCAGCCAGCTGCCTACACATGATTTTGCTATCGGCAACGCATCCTTGTCTGCATCAACCTGCTCACTCCAAAGTTATGACGACAATTTCCGCTACTCGTTGATCAACTTCACCAACACCTTCACGAACGCATACATACGAGAGTCTCAAATACGTACAGGCTTAACTTGAACTTGCAGATCCCCAGAGTGACCTTTCCAGAAACGTTGACGCACTGCTTCGCGTTTGACAACTTCTGTTGGAGCAGCGCGATCTACATCTCAGACATGAGCGACGGCTCAATAACGGTAATCGCCGTAATGACCTCAATTTCCGGTGACCGTTTCCAGCTAAATGAAGTAATCCATGAGCCTACACAGACGGAGGCTCCAACTACCAGCAGATACAGAGTCATAGCTAGCGCACAACGTCGCCGACAGTCTTGCATTCCTAGCCTTCTCCCCTGTGAACTCACCATGTGCTGTTGTATGTCCTCTAGCGGCTGTCCCGTGAAGACCATGTTCTGCGCTCACGTTTCTAAGACGTCCTACATGTACGCCGCGACATGTGTTGAGCTGATCCTGGGGCTGTCTTGTTCCTGGTACATACACGACGATGCACAAAGTTCCAACGTACCAAGTGGACAGATTCGTGACGCTCTCAGCGCGTCATCCACGAGCGACGGTCTGGGATGACATACAATGACATACGCGGGCGGCGGCGGAGCAGCAAGACTCGGAGGTGTTTGCGTCCGTGAGAAGCGTTCAGGTGTCTCCGGAGCAGGAGAAATAGCGACCGGCTGCTGCTGGAACTGGGTGGAGGCACCACCACAGCCGTCAACTAGAGGATGTCGGACGTGACGCGGCGCACACGTGTGGCCTGAGGCTGATATAGCGCGCTGCGGCGTCACGTTCTGGCAAATCGATCTATCAAATACTGGTGAAAGGTTTCGATGACCTGAATGTTGTACGAATGTTGAGCGAGATAATATCAAACGGGTTACGCAGTACCGTGGAATTAATCCTGTGATGGTTGTCTATACCAAAATGTATTCTCAGTAATAATCAGCTCATTCCCAGAACAAGCCGTCGTCAGTCCGAAAATGGCTTACTTGAAAAATGGTGGGGGCGAAAAATGTATATTTTACGACCGACAATGACCGCTCGTATCAAAGATAAGGATCAATTTCTAGCTGATCAGTTTGCGTGTGCACAAGAACATTTGAAGCGTGAGGAGGAACAAAAGAAAAAATGGTTGTGTCCTTCTCATGGAAACTTAGAGATATGCTCACATGACCAGTTTAACACATTCTTGAAACTTCGGCAAAATCTAATATTCTCAAGAGTGGCTTCATACACCTTTATCCTTTACTTTAGGATGAATTCTTGCAGACGAGCAGATATTTTGCTTGCTGCTTTCAGTCGTGACCTATGTTGTTGATTCATGCTTTAAAGATGATCGCTTGAAGCACGGAGGTTAGGACAATTCATAGGCATGGGCCTCGTTCGGGGTGGTGATGCTATTTGATTTTGTTCGCCATGGTCGATTTCAAGTGCGGGTTCGTGACAGCTTTCGATCCTTGGGAAGTATATCAACACATGACTGACCGCTATCACACCGTTATGTAAGGTGAATGTAGAGACACCTTGCAGACAACGCACTCAAAGCTCGTTTTGAGGCCTAGGCGACTGTGTCCCTGGTTTTCAATGTTGTGGCATCGACGACAGCAAAGAACGCAACCCCGGTACAATGCAGTTTTGATTCAGACCTAGAATACGGTCGTCGAATCAACAGCTAAAGTTATTTTAAAATAAATGCGTACCGCTAGGTGTGACGTCCTCTTTGAAAGCCGCAAATCAATTCACATCTCAAGTGGAACCGCTTCTTGTAGACGAACGTGGTGCCCAGCTCGAATGTACTCGCTTGAAGGGTGTTTTCACCGATAGTGCTGAAAATGCGCGTGACGCTGTAGGTCTTTCAGAGAGAGAAATAGCAGATTCGCGGCAGAATACAACAGAGCTTGGGGTACTTTATCTATACTTTTGAAAGGTTTTGTAAGTAGTACAAAGTGACGTGCAAATAAATAGGGTTAGCTAAACTTTGTTGCCCTGAGATATAACTCAACAAAAACAACATTCACCTGCAGTAGAAATAAAAAGTATGAGCTGTACACACTGACATTAGCATACAAAGCCAGAGCGTTGCAGTCGGGGGTAGCAAGGAATACTTCGACATCTCGTTTTAAAATACCCTTAATAGACATCGATGCCGCCTTTACAAAAGAGCGTGACAGTTGGAATGATGTGCTATGCCTCCCAGATTTCCAGTTTTGCTCCATAGAGGCCTGATCGATGCAATGCCTTAGCTGATCAGAATCAAATTGGAAACTGCTCCATTATCAACGTAAACTACCTCAGGTATCCCTTCTAAAAAGCCCAAGATACCCCAGTACCAACAACAATGTGAATACGACGAATATTGGAGGAAGATGACACGTATTCAAAAATTGAATCCAGTAGATCGCCCAAACAATGATGTGCACAATATGGAGACGGTGACCTTGATCAGGAATCACATTGAATAGCGTCCCGCAAAAAGGCATGTTCCTCACTCAACTGTCGTAAACATTCCGTATGAGACCGCCAGTGTTTGTTCAATCTGTACTGTGCACGAGGCATGTGAGGTTTGTACTCCATCACGGCATGAAAATATCCACTCCGAACATTCAAACTGAAGCCTTATCACCAGGAGAAATCGTAGCTACCAATACGCCTCTCCATACATAGCGGTGTCAGTAATTATTCATATTCGTATCCTGTGAGCAGTGTCGTGAACCAGGCAGACAAGATAATTCGTTTTACGCGCCTGACAACAATCCGTCCGACTTAAGTTGCTCGATATGATACCCCGAGCGCTTGTATAGAAATGAAGCAATGTGAATGGCAATATTGTCTTCAGTGACGGAATCCATTTTCGTATCATGTGAACAGTGCCGTGAACCTGGTAGACAATAGTGCTTTATATATGATGAATCTGGCGTTTCCCTGGCTACTTTATGATAGGGAGCGGCTCCGGTTCCGGAACGAAGAAGGCGATCTAGCAAATCTCCATTTCGCCCAGAAACGAGCAGCAGTGCATTTTGACAGAAGTGCTTGAGCTTCTGGTATTTTTCTGAGTTCCTCTGTCATAAATGATTGTTAGGCCAGCTAAGCTTCTTAGTGAAGAGGTTATTGTGCTTGACGAGATGGATGGAGCGGTTATTGAAACGAAAGCAGAATAAATCGCTTGTACGTCTAGATCTCTTTTCTACGGTCATCGGTAGCAAAATCCCCACCACATCTAACAATAGCTTTGTATATGTTCGCAGCAACGGATCCAGTAAATCGGACCTGTCATGGCATAAACCCATTAGGTGTTCGATACGACATCGTCAGTAACTGCACCTTCCCTTTAAATGCTGAAACATGACGGGTGACGTCCAGTACCCAGGCCCCCATTAGCAATTGTTATGTAGCCAAAATATAACGGCCCAAATGTGTCCGTTATCTAGCTTACACTACAGAATGCGAGAAAGCGTCGGGAGACTCAGAAGACTGAGTCGTAGTATGAACTTTGTGACAAATTAAACTCTGATTTAGGAGAGGGCCCGTCGAGACCACTCAAATACTAACTGACTGAAAAATCTCTCCACTTTCAACTAATGAGATAATGAAAGCGCATCCCACGCTAGGCGTGTCTTCGTAAATATCAACCTAAATAGATATATCTATAAATGAAACTACAGACTACCCCCCTTCTCAAAGTTGCACCCATGCCCGCGTTAGTGCTGTCGCAGAGAGAAGTTGACTACGGCAACAGTCGGATCCTTCGGTATCGCGCGGCGCAGTCGCCACGCGGACACAACTCGACTCGCAATGTCGGACACAAGCACCGAGTGCACTGTCCTAGAGCCTTCCATTTCGTCGACGTACTTCGTGATAGAGAGCGACCTCAAACCTTGGGTTCCTAATCATTTGAACGGTGTCAACGAACCCGAGAACATCGAGAATATGAAAGCGTTTTTCACGCGGTAGGGGAAGACAACCAGTCACGCCAACACGCACGACGTTGTGCAGAGGTCGTGGTGCGCCTTCATCTGCCGCTGGAACGCCGCGCGGGGTGAAGGGCTGTTCTTCGCGTTCCTGTTTGAAGATCGTGAAGCCGTGCCCAGCACTCACGCTATTATTAACGAGATGCAAAACAGCGTGTGCGAGCTCGCGTATCGCGAGATGCGGATCTGCTACGCGCATCCGGCCGAGGGTGCCCGAACTGCACGTCACGACTGTACCGTACGACTTTTGACAAATGGGAGCGGCAGCTGATAACATGACCGCTGGGAGTAGACGAGGACCGATGGATCGGACGTTACGACCGAGCGCGAAGTGAGCAGACTCGGGCGATAAGCGCGAAGTGAGCAGACTCGGGCGATAAGCGCGAAGTGAGCAGACCCGGGTGATAAGCGCGGTCGTTTACGAGGCGGGGAATGTGGACGCCCGCGCAGTCGCTCGCGTGACTGTTCGCGCGATCGTGGTCGTCAATGAGAAACTCGTGACCGCTCGCGCTCGCTTGCACGAGCGGTCTCGTGGTTGTTCCCACGTCGGGGACATCTTTCTTCAGTCAGGCGCGCGGCTCCCACATATCATCTACCGCGGGTGCCCGATCCAGCGCATCCGATAGTGATTATCGGGTGCTCAGCAACCCTTCGCACGTATACAGGTACCGGGCTCCTGGTTCAAGCGCCTATTTGTGGTCAACAAGACGTTCCACGATCGAACGTGGAGTACCAGACGCATCAACCAGCGATGGTCGAACTCCGTGGCGATACGTATCCTGTCGCGGTGGTCGTGGAGACTGTCGGATCTGAAGTGGGTGATGCTTCAGCGCGGCTGACGATTCAGCAGTACTTGATTATGATCCACTAGACGAGCGAGGCGAAGAGCGAGGTTCTGAACGATCAAGCGGCTGCTGATGCGGAACATTAGCGGGCATGCGCTACTGAGAGCTCATCGTCGAAGTCGGAACAGAGACGCCAAGAGATGATGGGGTGTCTACGTCACCTGGAGCGCATCGTTCTCGGGGTGTCAAGATCGGCACCGTCCTCGCGTGAGGAGCGATAGATCAGGTTGACTCGTCGCCAGCGCCGTCGTCAAGGTCGTTCGGTTTACGAGGAGGATCCCCGTTAGGGATTGTCGCAGGAACGTACGATTTGAGGCGTCCGACGAAAACGTCGGGAGCAGACACATCGCATAGAAATGGAGAGGGTGTAGGCACCCTCACTAACCTTGACAATCTTGAATGGGTCGATGAAGCGCAGCGTGAGTTTGCTTGCTGGTGACTGACTGCCGTCGACTGGATGTCATTCATAGATATCAATACGCGTTCGCCTCGCCAGATGAATATGGTGTTCTTTCGACCACATCGTTCCGCTTTTTCATTCTGCTTGTCAGCGGTGACTTGCAGCGCGTCACGGGCGAAGCGCGTGACGATCTGACGATGCAGCAAAAATCGGACACAGCTGCCGAGCTGATCGGTGTCGGTAGTTCCTGGGGAGCGAAGTTGGCGTGGTCCGATGCAGACTGGATGTACCGCCTCTCCTGCAACACCGTCGCACGCCAACTCCAGGACTGCCGTCGCACACCGTCTTCGTCAGACTTCTTCGCCAAACCGCTTCAAGACTGTTACGTAGTAGCACTCGCCGTGTCAAGCTTCGATTCAAGCTTCGATTCAAGTTCAAGAGTTCAAGGGTAGGGTACTTATGGCCACATCGTGAGATGCGAGTATCCTGTGACTTTTAGAGCGAGGACATCGTGGGGAACACTAGGTTGCAAACGGGTTATTGTTTAAGCACGAACTAAACGTTCTGTGGCTAGTCAGTGTGGTTGTGAACCAGTTTGGTTTCTCGAAAGAATCTCCTTCTTTGGGGCTGTGGTTTAACGCTTTATTGATTTTTCCGCCATCGAAAACCAGCGAGGATAACTTTCTTTCAGAAACCTTCTTGGTCTTACTGGACCTACATACATTGCTACTGCAACTGTTTCAGTGTGGTTTGTTGGATTGGTAAGCGGAAAACTCGCGAGCCCGAATAATCGTTCGTAAATACCACTGAAACCTTGACCGATCGCCATAAAGAGCTTGATATGCTGCGAAAGGACCTGTGGCTAACGACGGTAAAGCAACTTAAGGTTGTCAAATTGATTCGGAACGAAATTCCGGATTGCAAAAATCAAGTGCAAAGAACGTCGTTCACGAAATTTCGGAACAGACGCGAAAGCTTATACAACGGCCCCAAACGCTATTGGAAGGAACATTTGACCTCTCCGTCCAACTTTACAAGAAATGTTGTTAACAAGGAAGTTAGTCATTTTCTTAGGCTTTAGTTAGAGTTTCGGTAGAGTTATAGTGACAGTGCTGAGAAGTCCGGTTGATATGACCCAAAGCAGAGGTCGTGCAACTGAGCACCCGTCTCTGAGCCCTAGCCCTCGGCAACAGAGCAGAATGAGCTCGCCGGGTGAAAAGGAAACCACACGCTCGAAAACACGTTCCAGATCACGCACGCAAGCACAGCCGAATGGGTCTAGTGCCAATACTGATGCTAATTCGGTCGCACCCGCTCCCGCTGTAGCACCTGCACAACCAAATTCACTATGTCCATGCAGCAGCTACTAATGTATCTTACACAGCAGCAACAACAATATCAAGTCCAAGTGCAAGCCCAAATGCAAGTCCAAATGCAACAGGCGAACGAGCTTTTGAGTTTGTCGTTGCATCAAAAGACGAACACAAGAAGAAGGATCCTCTTGTGTATGAAGGCAAGTATGGCGAAAACATTGAATTGTGAATCTTTGCTACTGAGCAATACTACGCCAACAAGCGTCACATTATGGAAGCTGAGTCGTCAAACTTTGTAATTTGTGAAAGTCCGTGATGAATTGGTATCGCGCCTTTATCGCGGATTGCGAGCGCATGAGCGCTCACCAAACATGGTCCCAGTTCAAGCGTCAACGGCGTACGCGTTTCCGGCCCAAAGACTTCGAGTATGATCTTCGCGAACGGATATTTCAATTGAAAATATAGGAAACTATCCACGAATACGTCTCTAAGTTCCAAGACATTTTGTCTCAAAATGAGTTAGAGATAAGCGATCTAGATAAGCGTTGCTTTTTCCAGAATTGGTTGAGGGAAGAAACCGCGAAGCAGTGCAAAGAAGAGAGTCCGAGTACGCTTCAAGACGCCATGGAGATTGCCTCTAACTTCGAGTTTGCACATTACTCGGGTAAACCACCTCGCGTTCCGTCCAAGTCATCTCAGCTACCGGCCGAATCCGGTAAGCGTTCGTGTATTTCGTAGTGTCATTGCCTGTCAGCACTGAAGATTTCGATTCTATAATGGTGATCTGACAAAGCGAGCGAAGTTCGTTGCGACGAAGACAACGGACAGCACCACGGACATTGACAACGTGTTCATGAAGAACTACGTAAAGGATTATGGTCTACCCAAAATCATTGTATCCGATCGAGACACCAAGTTTACGTCCACACTTTGGCAGAGTATTGTAAGTGCTCTTGGTTCGCAGCACAGCCAGTCATCGGCTTTCAGACCCCAAAACGATAGACAAATGAAACGAACTATTCGATTTATCGGAGACTATCTTCGAGGTGTTGTCAACCTGGCTCAACATGATTGGGATGAATATCTCCACTATGCAGAAATTGCCTACACCCGACGTGTACACTCCACAATGCGAATATCGCCGTTCGAAGCGGATCTAGGATATGTTTCCTACATGCCAGATGATGTGGCATCAGATCTATAGTTCAAGAAGTTGGAGAAATCAGCGTAAGTGTTTTTGCTTCAGCAAGAGACTCTACTCAAGGCCACACATGACCGTATGACCGAAGCGCAGAAACGTATGGAGTATTATTACGACAAGAAAATACTTGTTCAGAACTTCGAAGTCAACATCATGGTGCTGTTAGACGGGAAGAATTTGAATATCCGTCACAAAGGTTTCGCCCAGTCGAACAAACTTGCTCCACGATACATTGGAATGTTCCCATTGTTGAAAAAGATCTCGAAAGACTCGTATGAGTTGGGATTATCGAAGGAATTGAAGTTGCAGCCAGTGTTTCAAACTTCGTTGCGGAAACCGTATCGCAAGGACCTAAAGCGAGGCAGCAAGTGAATAAGGTCGTGTTAGCCGATGGAACGGAAGGACAACTCGTTGAAGCTGTGATTAATGAAAGAATGTACAAGGGAAAACCGAAGTACAAGATTTGGTGGCTAGGCGAATTCAAAGCCAATGCTACCTGAGGGCCCATTGAAAATCTAAAGCAGCCTCATTGACCTCTATAGGAAATCCAAGAAACGACCGAACCCATTTTTGAAGTAGGCGTCTACTTGAAGGGAGGTCATTTGACGCAGTCGCCGTCCACAGAAGACATTGCCGCCGACGGTAACTACGTAATGTTGAACATGGAAATTTGTTTTGCATGTCTACCGATAAATCGTGGCTCAAAAACATACAAGATAAAATCAAGGATCTGAAACGCCACATAATCAGCATGTCTGCAAATAAGGTTGTGGATCAAGACATTCAAGGATAAGATTAAAGATCTAGACCGTCCCATAATCACTAACTTGGTTGGTCGAAAATCATATAGATCTGTTAGTATCCAGTACGGTATCTGGAATTTTGAATGAACTACAACTACACGGACGTTTTAGACAAATTTATTGGTAGAACAAATAGCAACTGGATTAGAGAATTATAGACTTTAGGATAGGACACTAGTTGGCCGCCAGGGCATCCGTAAAGAAAACAACTCAATCTCAATCACTTCACAATTTGATTTCAACAGTAACATCCTCTCCTGCAACACCGTCGCCCGCCAGCTCCAGGACCGCCGCCGGTCACCACCTTCGCAACACTTCCTCGCCAAGTCTCTTCAAGACTGTTGCATAATTAGGCCCCCGACGAATTTTAGTTGGACGACTGGAAGTTACTAGAAGGACTGACGGCTAAAACGCAACAGTTGGGTGCTGGTTTAATAATGTACCGCTGTTGAACTGCGTATTGATGTGCTGCGTTTGTACTGATGCGGAAGGGAACCTGTGATCTAAAGTAATGTGGCCTTATTATGTTTGCCGCGACCGAAGTGATCATTTTCTTTGTGACCTAGTTCGTTTGCAATCAGTACTAAAGTATACTATGTCAAACAACCTGATGTTGCTCCTTGTAGGATAAGAGACCTCGCGCATGGATCCTTGAAAGAGACTTGGGATTGGGCTACTGTTTTGGACAATTTTAGTCTTGGCAAAAAAGCATGGATGATTTTTGTAATTTCAGATTTTTAGGTTGTGCTAATACTGGGAGGACAGCTTTAGCTGGCTGAACAGCCTAACCAATTTAATTACACAGACTCGGGTCCCCCCAGGGTTTAATTGGCGAAGAGAGTGAGTACCGCGCCCAACTGGGACAGGGGAAAAGTGTCTCGTATTTTAAATTACCCTCGTTAGATATATCCGTCCGGAGCGCTGTCGTATACCTCCGTGTATACCCACCCTCGCCCCTCATTTGGAAAGAAACCGGGGGAGGGAGAAAATGGACCGCGACCTACGGGTGAAGGCTGTGGCGAGGCCGCCACGCCAGCGAGGCTGAGACGCGGCTGATGATCTCGCTGTCGCCGACGAATGTATCCAGCGACGAGGAGTGGGTGGATTCTTCGACCGGGACCGCAAGCGACACGAGCAGCCAGTCCAAACAAGGACGCGCGGACGGGGCAGCCCACGCTCGGTGCGTTCAGGAGGGTGATGATCAGGACCTTCAGCAGCCTGAGGTGGAGGCTCCGCCCCTCCAAAGATTTGAGTTTCAGTCGTGGGAAGATTGAGAGCGCTATCTGGGCGACTTTATGAAGGAATCGTACCAGGTATGCTATTGTTGTTGAATTGATGCGTTGTTTCTGACGTGTAATGAATGCTATATTTGTTTTGTGTTTGCTGATATAGTCTGCGTGTACGTACCAATAACACGGTGACAGCAAAAACAACCAAATCCGCTCGTCGGGGTCCAGGCAGCATTTATTGCCGGATGAGTGGGAGAACTACGGGGAGATCTTCATCTGCACACATTCCGGGATGTACAAGCCGCGTGGACAAGGCAAGAGGAAGTGTCTACGGTCGAGAGCCATGGAGTGCGGCGCTCAGGTATGATTGGGCTTGGTTGGGTGTATGTATGCTGAGTTGGGACTGATTGGATTCATTGTTTTATGTATGCTATTATTGAAGATTAAAGTAATGGATAGCTACAACAGCGGTATGTACGTTCTACTTGCGTTTGAAAAATTTCTGCGAGGCCGAGCCGCTGGGACACCTTGACAAGAAGACACTGCAGCGCCTGCGATACCGATAATTACGTTTGTGCATGGAAGATTAAGCGAGACCCGCATCTAAGATCAATACATAAGTTCATCAAATTTACTTGTTGTACGGAATTTCATTAAATGCTAACTCGAATACGCCATGCACGCTCAAATGGGGATGTCAGTTCAAGAGACTTGGTCGTTGAACGCAGCGCGCAAAGTTATCAGGCTGACCGCCAAAGTGCATTCCACACCGCTGATACACCAATAAACAGAGCGGACACATCATAATGTGACTTAACGTCCTTGTCCCCCGTCGACACCCGGCTCCCTGGTATCCGGACGGACAGGCAAGCGTGTATATAGCCCTGGACTGGCTTCCTCGATTTTGGCTTGGTTTGGGTGTCGGTCGGGCGTCGGACGGGCTCGCTTGGGTGCAGGGGTATAGTTGGGTGCAGGAGGCTCGTCTGAGATTAGTGAGTTGGGCGCAGTACAACGTGCCATTGGCGAATGTCGCTTGAGTCCATATGTCACCGATTGTGACTAAGGCCACACAAAATATTAGTGTATCTTGTAAATGGTGGTGTTCCGAATGTTGTTGGGCGAAGTAAGCTACATCTACCTTGTTTGAGCGCGACAGTGCACTATCTTCGTTAAACGAGTCACGCAGTCGCTTTGGCCCACGAAGGTGAGCGAGTAGGTAAGATGTAGATTTGGATGTGCGTCAACGTTTCGATTCTCAGGACATGCTTCGCAAGCTATACTTGCGCATTCACCATTTCCTGCTCGGGTTGTACCCGGTGTGAACGGGAAGTTGTACATGGTGCTGCTAGGCTTCTCGGATGTGTTTGCAAACGCGTTTTCTCTGGCAAAGACAACAAGATGCAAATGCACCTGAAGCAAGAGCTGGTGGAATACCCGTGCTCCGATAATGATGCCTTCAACGAGATGCTCAAGGAGAGGCTTCGCTTTCAACATTACATAATTATCAGCGGTAAGGGCACACGAAAATTGAAAAATTCAATGAGGCGGGAACTTAATTTAAAAAAGAATCTTAGCCAACTGTCCTCCCAGCCCAATGCTACGCCTCTACACCTTTTACTGACCAAACTCGGACTAAATGGCAAGTAAACCCGGACGAATGTAAAAAATATATTTCGGTTACGTTGGGTTACTTGTGTAGTTTACACCAACACTTCAAAAAGAGCAAGCAAAGCCGGAATGGCCCCAAGCAAACTCGGAATGAGATGAACTCATGTTCCATAGCGCATGTTCTTGTTTCTCTCGCGGTTATAACGTCTTTGTGGCAGTGCAATTTCATCCGCCCCACCAATGTAGGCGTCATGCAGCGCATGATAACTCGCGCTGCACGCTCCAAGAATTGCATTTGACGCTCATCAGCTCACCATTTTCGTAGCGGTGAGCACCGCGACGTCTATCGCAGATTGCCTCTCGATCAACTGCCAGAAAGCGCTTGACTTCCGACTTGAACACGCTGAAGCACCCCTCGATGGGGTTACATATCGGATAATAAGGGCCCAGTCTCAATAGCCCCATGTCCGCGTGTTCAACAACGCGCTGCTTAGTTTGGCTCTGCGTTGGTGCGTTGTCGAGGGCAATGGCAATCTTCTTGTCGCTAAAGCTCGCTCGGAACACCTCGGATTCTTTTACTTTTTGGTAGATCTCATCTACGAATTCAGCGTTGCAGTCCATCTGGATACTGTCTCGCTGTAGACGATGGTGGACAAGACCAATGCTGGAATTTACAACGCGTTGTCACGGCAGCAGCAATGGCGACCATGCTGCTCCTAGACATTGGGCTAAAGCTGTCACCCTCCACAATTAGTCGGCATTTGGTGGGGATGATGTACACCGTCAAGCAGATTCGTATTGAACCCTCAACTTGCAATAACGACGCCAACAAAGCAAAGCGGCAGATATACTGCTTCAACACCAAAACAAGGGCAACTGCGTCGTCTATTACGACGAGACGAACTACAGCGTATATTGCACGCGCAACCAAGGTCGAGCTAAGAAGCCCTTCAGCAGCAGCAATGCCTCTGCTGTAACCTTGGTCGACTTGGCACGCGTTCCTCCTCGCTTCAGGTTGACTCTACCGTCACAGGCGACCAAGTCGTACGCACTGGACTTGGGGGAGCCGTCGCTCGCTGCAACACTCATCCAGTCGGGACGGTCAGCACGGTAGGCGTCGAGCACCCGTTGGCGTTCGAGCTTTGTGTGCGGTGACTAGCGAGGGGACTGGCGAGGGGACTGTCGAGGCATCTGCCCTGCGGAGAAGGTCGAGCTGCACTCCAGGCTCCGCTCCATGGTCCACTCGTTTTGGCGCGCGCGTGAAAGCTGAGCTCATTCCGACTTTGCTTGGTGCTTTGCTTGCTCTTTTTGAAGCGTTGCTGGCTTTATTATATGTCTGCGTCTTGTTATTAATATCTGTCGCAATATGTTGTTTTATTTTTTGAGAAAATCCATTTCGCTCTGCAGCTTCAGCGTCATTCGGAGATCGCCCATTGACCGGGATGGAGAACAAGTTCATCCCGCAGGCGATCGACATCGTGACAAAGGCCATCAATGAGGACAACAGCAAGAACTACCAGGAGGCCTTCCGCCTGTACAAGAAGGCACTTGAGCACTTTATGGTCGGCGTCAAGTGTGCGTCGCGAGAGGGTGTACAGTACCGACTTCAATGTTGGAATGCAACTTACTTAATTCTTGACCTACAGACGAGAAGAATCCGACGTCTAAGGAGATCATCATGAAGCGGGTGGAGGGCTACATGACGCGGGCGGAGCAGCTTCGAGGGATGCTGGAGAAGGAGAACGCGCCCAAGGCGGTGGCCGCCGCCGTGGACATGGACAAGTAAGTCTGTTTACCGTGCTTGATGCAGTTTTAATACTGAGGTTGGTGCGTGCAGAGCGGATAAGGAAGACGACGACGAGACGGACGCAGAGACAGCCAAATTACGCGGTTCCCTGGCTTGTACGTACACGATTACGGTTATTCGTGCTGCTGTTGCTGATGGGTGCGTGTTGGATGTTTTTGTTTTTGTGCAGCGGCGGTTGTGTCGGAGAAGCCCAATGTTAAATGGGACGACGTCGCTGGACTGGATGCTGCAAAGGAAGCGCTGAAGGAGGCAGTGATTCTGCCTGCAAGGTTCCCGCAGCTGTTCACGGGCAAACGCCGTCCTTGGAAGGGAATTCTGCTCTATGGGGTACGCTCATGAGCAATTACTGTAAGATTTGGTGAAGTATAGTGTGTGTTAATCTGCTTGTTGATGTTCCACGTAGCCGCCGGGCACGGGTAAATCGTACCTAGCACAGGCGGTCGCAACGGAAGCAGACGCCACGTTTTTGCCGTCTCATCTTCAAGCCTGGTCTCCAAGTGGCAAGGCGAAAGCGAAAAGTATGACTTCGCATTGGCGTGTTGGAATTCAAGTTTCAGATGCTGTGGCTAAATCAAACGTGTGCGCTATCATGCAGGCTTGTGAAGAACCTCTTCGAGATGGCGCGTGAAAAGAAGCCCGCTATCATTTTCATTGATGAAATCGACTCGCTGTGCTCGAACAGATCTGAGGGCGAGTGACTCTACACGTCGCATCAAGAATGAGTTTCTTGTACAGATGCAGGGTATGGGCAACAATCATGATGGCGTCCTGGTGCTTGGCGCAACGAACGTACCCTGGGAGCTTGATCCAGCCATGCGACGACGGTAAATACATGCTTCGAAGCACTACTTTATCTGATGGTTGAAGGAAGCTCGGTCATCTGTAGCTGACATTGCACTGTCGTCTGCAGATTTGAGAAGCGCATTTACATTCCTCTTCCTGAAACGGATGCGCGTAAGATCATGCTAGGAATCCACCTGGGCGATACTCCAAATGAGTTAAGCGATTCAAACTTCACTGCCATTGCGGAAAAAACAGAAGGGTACGTTGCAGCACCAATTTGTTCTTGGGGGATCGAGCTGATATTAGTTTGCATCCCCGTAGCTGCTCTGGTTCAGATATCTCGGTGCTGGTTCGAGATGCGTTAATGGAGCCCCTCCGGAAGTGCCAACAAGCTCAATTCTTTACTCCGGTAAAAATGCGGTCGATCACCCGCTTCTGACGTGTGTACTGACAAAATTATTTCCCGCCGCTCGCAGTGCAATGATAAGGCTCATCCCGTTCGAAACGGTCCGTTCTTGACACCCTGTGAAGATGACCCACCGTGCGCATACTGTCACATGAAGCTTTCTGCGTGCCGTCCGAAGTGCCCCGATTGCAAGGCTCCATGTCGGCGTTGTGGGGCGCTGCGTATGCGCCTGTACGATTTGCCAGAGCGCGGCTACTCCGATGAAAAGCTGCGGCCGCCGATGATCTCAATGGTAATTCGCCTTTCTTGTTCCTTATCTTGATTAGCATGTGACTCACGCGTGCCTTCATTGTTTTCAACGGAAGAGTGACTTTACACGCGTGCTGGAGCATTCTACTGCTACTGTTGCTTCGGACGAGCTCAACCGGTTCGTGAAGTGGACACAGGAGTTCGGACAGGAGGGCTAGACCAACGCATAGATAGATGACTTCGTCATATTCATCTTTCTATACGATATATTCTTTGCTTGCGTATCTGAAACTGTGATCATGCTTTCGGCAGTGAGTCGATCAGACCTCCCAGCTCACCAGCTGAAAAGTGGTAAGCGTCATTGCAAAAATAGCAGGTGAGGTCCACGCCAGCGCTGGCCACGTCCGCTGCAATTTGCTCCAAGTCTGTTGCACCCATATCCTTGAGTCGTTGTGCGTAGTTATCCTTGGAGCAGCGGCAATAGTAATCCAGTGGTACGTGCTTGCAGTTGTTATCCGTGATATTGGCACCCGGGATCAATTCGTTCAGATACTCAAGCAGATCCGTGTTCTTCTTCAGCTCGGAGGCGAAAAATGGGAGCTTGTCAAAGGTCAGCTCTTCTAGTTCGTAATGGCGCTCGTGCGCCTCTGTCGGCGGCATTTTCTGGATGATGATACCACAGCTACGCGTGTGGTCTTCGGCAGCTTCGCTATCGATGCGTACGATGGTCGGAACCTGCTCCGACACGTCAAAAAATCTCTGCCAGTCCAGCTCTGGTATTCCGGACGCCTCGATAGACGTGTTGTACGGCTTAGTCGCACCGTATGAAATCTTGGAGACGTGCATGTGTCCTCCTGTTTCCAGCGCGCCAGCGAGAGACTGATCAACGTAGACAGCCTTGCCTCGGACCTAATCAGCCAATGTCGTTGAGTCTCCATGCCATTCAATACTAGGAATACTGTGGGCGCACCTCTCCAACGGCCATTGCCTCGACGTAGAGCTCCTGGATGTTGGGCGTCTTCACCATCAGCTTGACGCGCTCCTCGCCCTTGAAGAAGGAGCTCAGCATGACGGTGCCGGCCATGTACTCGCCCCAGAGCTTCGTCCCTTCGGAGGAGAGCGGTAGTTGCCATCGTCGTGCCACCTCATTGATTGCGTTGCGCGCCATCACCCCAGACACGCGCAGGTTGCCCACATGGCAGCGCACAACCACGTCGCGCAGCGGCCGCTTCCACATCGCTGCTCAAGTTGTCACCTGCCAACCGCTTATCATATGCTCTGATAAGGGGGTACAGTGTACCCCACACACCTGTACCGGTATCAATCGCACGCCCTCAAGGGCGCGGTTGCGCTACTCGTTAAACCTTCAACGAGACTTTAGACGACGAGAGGAACAGGCACTGGATAATAAAAAAGCAAACCGGGAAATACATTTCGCACGAGTACTATCTCCCCGGGGTGTTCCACAGACTTATCCTGCCAAGAGCTTTGTTTTCGTCCGCTGGCTCGTTGGAATCCGCCTTCCGTTACTCTACCTCATCGCTCCTGCTCGCAATCAGTTCTGGCCAAACTGGAACATGGTGGGCTCGTTAGAGGACGTGCCGAACTGGAACTGCTGTGCGTTAGCATCCGTGTCGGGCGCTAGGCTATCCTCCGCATCCTCCTCGCCGTTGAAGTATGCTTCCACGATCTTCATGGATTTCATGTAAATGTCTGTCATCGTCAAGTACAGAAGTTAGTACGCATGCCAAGCGGGACGACACGAGATCACAAATTACCTTCGTTGGCGTGGTACTGCAGCGCCTGAATTTTGTTCACACCGTCGGACTCGTCAATCATCGTTGCGATTTCGTTGACGTCGTTGGTCTTCTGCGCCTCGCCCGCCCGAAGAATGTTTTCAAGGCCCTCCAGGGCCACAATCACGACCTTCGCGTCCTTCACTTCGAGCAAGTCGCACAGAGGCTTGATACATCCTGTACAAAGCGACGATACTAGCGTTAGCTACAGTAATAACCCCAACTCCAAGTGCTAAGCTCACGTACCGAGGCTGACGAGGTGCATGATCTGCTCCGCCGAACCGCCCGAAGTGGCGTTCGACACGGCCCACGCAGCCTCCTTACGGATGTCGAACTCAGCCGTGGACAGGAAGTTGATCAGAGACGGGAAAATGTCGGCTTCGACGATGAACTGAATCTGCTCCTGGTTGCCGGCCGTGATGTTGGAAAGCGTCCAGCACGCCTCCTTTCGGATTCCCTTCTTGGGGCTCTCCAGAAGCGCACGCAGGCACGGCAGAGCGTTCAGGTTAATAATCACCTGCGTCTGCAGATCGTCGCCCGTCACAATGTTGCCAACCGTACGCAGTGCAGGCGTCTGCACAGAAGGAGAGTGGTGCATTAGGAGCTCCACAATTCGCCGGCACACGCCAGCCTCAATCACCGCCTGGATTTTCTCGTTCGAGCCGTCGGACAGGTACGAAAGAGCCCAGCAAGCATCCGTTAGCACTTCCTCGTCGTGGGTATAGATGAGCTGGCCTAGAGTCGAGAGTGCAGGCGACACGAGCTCAAACTGCGGCTGCGGCTTGCCACGGCAGAAGTTCGACAGCGTCCACGTAGCGTTGCGGAGCATCGTCGGCTTCGAGTTCTCCGTCAGCTGTTGCATGAGCGGACGCAGCGCACCGCAACGCAGCACCATGTCACGGCATTGGATGGAGTCACCGGCAATGTTACCAAGGGCCCACGGCCTGCTCGCGGACATCGTCGTTCGTGGATAGCAGCAGCTGGCAGAAAATAGGCACAGCGCCGTGATTGATCACCACTTCGGTATCCGCAGAGGTACCCGACGCAATGTTCGTCAGAGCCCAGGCCGCCTCGAACTGCAGGGTCGGGAAGTCCTCGCGCTGAAGGAACTGCACAAAAATAGGGACGACGCCAGTGTCGATCACCTCCTTGATAGGTGGGTTGCGTTCTGCGAGGAACAGCGTAAATAAGTCAGCCAAGCCTCTTCCTGCCACCTCGCAGCCTCTAGAGCTCACCGATAGACAGCAGCTTGCGGAACTTGGTCACCGCCTCGAGCTGCACAGCCGCGTCGGTGGAGTGCACGCCCGTCACCATATGCGGGAGCTCCGACAGCTACACAACCCACCAAAACACTCACAAATCAGTGCACGCCCTCTTCCAGCATATCCATCGACTGCTTACCCGCTGCATGAGCGACAGCTCCCGGCCGCGTCTCCCATACCAGTCGTTGCAGCAGAATCGCTGTCCCCGGTGTCTACATGGCACGAACGACACACAGTGAGCCTTCTCCCACAAGATACGAAGCGTCTCCAGGCTGAGACCGCGCCATTCATAAGGCTGTAGGCCACCCGACCGGAGACTCCCTCATATTCTTCTTGTTGCTAATCGTCTGCTACTGCTACGCGGCGGAGGTCGTACCATGCGGCGGCGCTGGTTGATGCGGTCCTCCTTGATGGTCTTGCGGATCTGCACGGTGGTCTCCATGCGGCTGCGGCGCGACTCATCGGCGTCGATTCCCTTCTTAAAGAAGTTCTTGCGCTCTGGAGCTTTTCCGGCGGGGAACGACATAACTGTTCGGCTCTGTGCGTGGGTGCGGGTCGGATCGGTACGCTACTGCGGCTGCGCGGCTTCTTTCCTTGTTTCCCCTTCGAGAAGGGCGCGCGGTACTGGCCGCCAACAAAAGATGCATGTGGTCCACGCACATAAAGAAAGCCACTGCATACAAATACCAAGAGGTTCTGGAGGTTGGCTATCTGAAAAACCTCAAGTGACAGTTGTGCACTGAAATGATAGCATCACGTCGCTGTGTCCCCTGCTTGTAAAAATGGCTATCTCTAGAATACGGACAGTCTTCAAGAAACACGAAACCTGCGAAAACGATTAGCCAAACGTCGCGGAGAGGGTGGACCTTCAAGGTAGGGATGATGAAGCCCTCGAGTGGACCGAAGCTGTCCGCCACGGATGCAGCAGCATCATCGTCCTCCTCCTCTTCGCGCAGCGTAATGATACACGTGTTCGACGAGTACCGCAAGAGCAGCAAGGAGTTCCAGTGCCAGCGCGACTTATTGCTGGCCAAGATGAAGTACTTCCAAGCGTACCTGAACGAGGCCAACGAGCACGACGAGATCGACATCTCAGTGCACTGCGACGTCGAGATCTTCGAGCTGCTCATGGAGTACATGCACCAGCGTGAGCACGAGTGGCGGCCGCGCATCACGCTCGAGAACATCGCGTCCATCCTCGTCTCGTCCGAGTTTCTGCAGATGGAGGACCTCGTGGAGGAGTGCGTGACCTTCATCTCCGGTCGCGTGCAGGACTTCATGCTGCTGCGCGTGGACTTTGGATGTCTGTCCGACACCATCATCGCCAAAATCGCCAGCAACTGCACGCCCGAGCAGCTGCAGGTGCTACACGACCCCAAGGACAAGATCCTGTCCAAGCTGCGGCGCAAAAGTTGGAAGCGCTGGTGAAGTCGCTGCACGACGGCGGGCGCCGCATCGAAATGTGCACGCACTGCGAACTGCTATTCATTAAGGATGATAGAGGGTGTTTTGGATGCCATAAAGGTACGCAACAGATCGGCGTGTACGGAGAGTTGATCGGAAAGCACCAAGCGAAAGCGGGATGGCATGTCGACATCTTTCTGCGAGAGCTTAGCACTAAAAAGAGTATTTCGTGGAGTGCGGCGTACTGGTACGTCTGGGGCTCCTCCAACTACTTCCACTGCAGCATCTGCAAGCAGAGGTGCAGCTTGCTTGAGTTGCATGCGTGCGCCTATCACCCAGGCTCGATCGTCGATTACGGCCCCGCTGCCAAGTATTCCTGCTGCAGCGCGAGGATTTTTAGCGCTGACGAGATATCCATGCGCGGGTGCAAGGCTGTCGCCCACATTCCTACTCAAGTCGCTGACAAGCACGCAGAAGTGAACAGCTTCAGCAACGTCGTTGCACTTCCCAACATGTGGGAGCAGATCCACGCGTGTGAGGAGGTAGCGAGGTCCCAAGGCCCTATATCTATCGGAGACGCAGGCGGCGGAGGAAGAGTTGACATTGCCTCGCTCTTTCATCCGCCTCAGCTGAGGAAAAATGACTCAAACGCCGTGGAGCGCGAGCCATCGTCCAGAAAGCTAAACGGTGCAGGCGAAGGCAACTCATTGGGCTACAGGAAGCAGTGCAAGGTGCTGCAACTGCAGGAGAAGGACCGAATCCGCTGCCAAGATATCGCGCGGCAACTGATGCAGCAGCGGAAAAAGGCAACATCCTGATGCGTTACATGTAGCCGTTAAAGCGATTGGTACCCCGGTGTATTACCAACAAATCGAAGTAACCAGGCGGGACGAAGAGAAATGTAGAGAACCGGGCTCGCAATTGGGTTTGAGCGCCTTCCAAACCACCCGACTTCGGGCGCCGGGTTCCCGTTCCTAGAGATGCAGAAAGCTCGTGAGGTCCTATTAATCCTGCTCACGTCGCTCTGCAGCTGCTCTTGGTTCAGCACTTCCATCCTGGTACTCAACCGTCAGGTCCACCTGCACTGCCTCTGTCAACGCCGAAATCTGCGGCTGGTCGCAGTCATTGACAGGGTTCGCAGGTATGTCTAGTTGAACAGTCCAGCAGTTAAGATCTCCATTAAAACAAATAATTTTGAATAGAGCTTCAAATCGAATTCCATAACTTTACCTTATTCAAGTTCATATATTTTTTAGGTGTGCAATCCTTGCGAGTGGGAGCATTACGAAGAAGAGCTCTGGCTCGCGGCCGGAAGGTTGCAGCGCAAGCTGCAGCGGCGCAAGCATCGCAATCGCGTGCTGCGCCAGACCCTGGGCTCTACCAGAATGCAGGCAATCTACATGGACGAGTTCCCCTCTGCGTGTCCAAGAAGCTCATGCAGTACTGGCCGGACTCTCCAAGGGTATGAATTACGTATATTGATGTTATGGCTCTGGTAGCTTGAGGCTCTCAACTGGTGTGATCGTTCTGTTGCTTTTCTTGCGTGTGAAGGTTACTGGTTCATCTGTTGACGCTCGGCAGAGTGACTCCAGCGCGGACCGGAGCTGAGGTGAGTTTTTGAGGACATTTTGGTCATGAAATGCTGTGAAACACTCTACGTGAAATCCGACCTCACACTTTGTGCACCCGTATCGTGACTTTTTATGTTTCGCACGCTGCAGAGGTGACAAAGTAGCTTGCCGTTGCTGTGCTCGGTGGAATTCGGAGTTATCATATGCAGTGATGTATCGATTCCAACGATTTCGACCAATGTCTCGCGTGTGCGCTTCTTCTGCTGCATCTCCCGTCGGCATTTGTTTTGCTTCTCGCTGCTGGTAAGGACATCAGCTAACCGGCGTTTAAATTTGCGTAATGATACACCTGTTGCAGCTTCTGGCTGTACTGTTTTGAGCAATGTTTGTGCGTTGATAATGGCAAGGTCCATCAGTCACGTGAACATCGTCATGCCCAGTCGCTTCTCCCGTCGGCGAATTGGATTTGTACTGCGCAGTTGATCGACTCGGTCAACTGCATTCATACAGAGATTATATGCTGTGATCACCGTCGTCGCCATAAACACTTTACGGTGCAGCATGCGATCTTCAGTCCAACGTTGAATAGGATATGTACCATGACAGCAAAATACAGCTTCCGGGGATGTTGAGGCAAGTGTTCGTACGGAGGGTGTAGCTTTCAAGTCGTTGGTGTAAAAGATGACAACCTTTCTGTCCTTGTAGACGATGTATCCTGCTCGTTCGGCTTGGACGATCGCCGGTTCATATGTTGTTCGCCTTGCCTTTGCAACTCGGCGCTGAGTATTCTGGTGGGATTTCTTATTTGCCTCCCACCCAGGTTCTGGACCCACGGCAGCTACCAGCTCCCATCCTCCGCGCTCACCAACATCAATTCGTTCCACAGCTGATTCAACTCCAGGTTTGTTCCACTTATCTACCAAATTGATGCGAACAGTTCCTAGCAAGTGCATTTCGCCGTCTGTGAATTTCAGCAGCGCCTAGCGAAATATGTGACGGGTGTAAATATTATCCGATACGAGTATCCAATGCCCTGTAGGTGAACGCAAAGCTCGCGTTTGATTTCCTGCCATTGCAATCCACATAGCCGTCGCCGAGTCGCGTTCGATTGCTACACCTTCAGACCGCAGTGTGTTGCTCAATGCAGTTCGCAATGTCGGAAACAGGTCTGTGTAGCGCTCAGCAGGGGTGGAAGGCATTGTGTTGCCAGACGAGTTATCCCTGAGAGAGTGCACGTAAAGTGAGCTCCACCCCACAACAGCATAAAACCGAACACCATATTTGTCAGGTTTAGATGGCATGAACGTTTTTGCTCGCGTCCGTGCCTTCGTACGCACTGTCATTTCGTCGATACTGCTGACTCCAACAGGAACAGCAAACTCACCAAACCGCTGCTGAAAATAATGCATCACGCCACGGCACCGCCAGAGCGGGTCGCGATCTTTGTCAAATGATGGATGCTCAGGAGGATGTAGTGTCAATGCCCCTTGAATCTGCTGAAACCTGTTCCTTGGCATCGTCTCAATAAACGCCTTCTGTCCGAGAAAGCGTCGGTCCGGCCAGAACTCTGCAATCTCATTCATTGGGCAAACGCTCATCGCGATTTCGAGGCCTATATACGCGTTGAATTCGCTCTCAGTGATCGCTGTATGCCCTTCCCCAACTAACACATCGGTCGTCCACTTCCGTAGACGACCTTTGAGGGCGGCCGTGAAGAACAGAGAGAAACCCCGTACTCCGCCTTCTTGTGATATGCCTTCGACACTTGCTCTGCAATCGCAACATGAAGGCTGCTGTGGCTGTATAGCGCGGCAATGTACTCCTCGGCTACTCTGCGTGTGTCGCTGTCTCGGCTAGTGTCTGCTGCTCTATCCAGCGCCTCACACGGCGGTTCAAGTTCTGCGCGAGCGCTATTTGCACTTGGTTCTGTACTACCGCACTGCGCGTCGGTACTGTCTGCACATCCAGCATCCGTAGGTGTCCGGAGCCCTTGATCTGGGGTTGTGGCACATCATCTGACGCAACGCCCTCCTCGTCGGCGTCCGCTTCTACCTCCCAGTCGCTTGTCAGGCCCTGGATGTGAGCGTCCAAGCTCATCGTGAGCGTTTTGGGAAATTTTGATGTGCAGAGAGGGGAGAACCTTTAACGATCTTATATCGGCAGTTTGAAAGCGTAACGTAGCGCTAGGAGATGGACTGGTAGAGGTCTGTGCGAACCTCTACCAACGTCAACGTAAACTCAAGTGGCTGCTGGTTGATGCTTTTGACCAATGGCATCCATCTATTCGATCTGTTAGAGGTTCCATGAGACCTCTAGCAGACACGGGAGCTAAAGGGTTAAGATGCTGCCTCCCGAACGGACCCCGTCTGCAGATGCTCAGTGAACACGGTGCGCTGCGGAACCAAAGCCAACATGATGCGGATGGAGAAAGAATCTATTACGATGGAGATTAGCATGCTGCTATATACTCTACGGCTGCGCCGACCAACAAGGGCGCTGTCAACTTAATTGAGTAAAGCTACTTTACCTACTGTTTTTGCTATGGGTGTGTCGGTGCGTTTGCCATCGCCACTCGCGATCATCGACGCGCTTCGAGAGCGAGTGGGAGTGGGGGATACAGTCATGGCTTCGGTGCGAATCCGACGCGTTGCACCGTACGCACGTACGAGCCCAGGACCCAAGACTGCAGTGATGGCGCTGCATCACGTGCAGCCTCCACCAGAACTCATCCAGACGCGACGCAATGGACGCTGCCGTTGCCCAGAGCGCTGACGTCGCTGCTGCTCAGAAGCTGCCGCTGCACGGGCGCTGCCTGCTGTTGGACTTCGCCTGCGAGCGAAACTCCTACGTGCTGCTGCGACAGCACGTGGCGCTGCCTGAAGCGGGACGTTGGCAGTGTGTTGAAACCACTGCACCTCATGCTGCTGCTGCTGCACAGACGCTGGCTGGTGCTGGATGTTTCCTGCCGGTGAAACCCCAGAGTGCTGCTACACACAATCACAGCAAGCAAGACACAGACAAGCACGTTAGATGTAACCACTGCTAATATAACGTACGGGTTGCGAGGGTAGGCTAGGCGGAAGACGTGCGCTGCGCGCATAGTGAGCTAGAGCTGACTTCTCGACACACCTCCGCCGAGCCAAGCCCTTCAAGTCCCTGCAAGGTGTAAGCCCTTGCTACCTCCGGTGTCACCTTTGTTTTCCCCTTTTGCGGAAGTCCTGCAGCGATGACGTGCAGCAACGGCGAGGGCTCTGCGAGCCCCAGCCCTAATACCACGTCGCACAAGCTTCTCAAGAAGCGGCACAAAGGCCGCCGCCTGAATCGACTTGCGAGGAGTGCTGCGCGCCATCTGAGCGCGAAGGAACAGAGGCTTCGTGCAGCGAATTAGTTCTCGTACACGTACTACGCACACATGTAAGCTGCATGATGAAGCTTTATTAGTTTAAATCAAAACTGCACGCTCGAAACTACAAGCCCGAGTAGCCAAAGCTGTTGTCGACAAAGGAAGTGGTCCGTTTTTGGTTCGAGCTGTTCTCATCATCGGAACTCATGTCAACTTCATCATCTTGGTTCACCTGCTAGTCTTGGTCGTTTGCTTCCTCTTCCTCCTCTCCATCGTCACTTGAACTCGAAGCCCCATCATTTTCGTCGTCATCCGACCAGGAAGCATACTCTTCCTCAAAGATGATCCCGATCTGCTCTTCGTCGTCATCTTTGACACCTCCAGTTGCCCCTCTTACGTTAAGGGGTACTAAAGAACCCTTGGTACTGGCTTCGGCTCAAGCCGATTCCAGAAAAGTGAAACCAGCTTATTTACCTTTCCCGGTTCGTCGATCGGAGTAGATATACTTGTGTGCGCTCCAATTTCTTTCCGTAGCCGCTGAAGAAATCGGCATCGTGAAAACCCTGCTCGCAATTCGATACAAGACAGGGTAACTGTCGCGTTCCTCGCCCCACCTTTCTAAAGGAGCTGCACGAGCGTGGCATCTGTGTTTCTGGGGCGACCAGTCCCGCTTGATATTCCAGAACCCTCCAGCCTGATGAAATGCCGCATCAACTTCTTCATTTGAATAGTCCAGTCGTGTCGCCACTTTACTGATCTTCTCCTTTGTACGCCGACGGTCCTTGCCAACAAAGCCACGGGGTCCTGCGACGGATCCAAGAAGTACGCGATTCCCATGGCGTCGGTACGCATATTATCTCGCCTCGTTTTAACAAAAACACGGATGGCCTTTGTTGTAGTGAAGAGAAATTTGGTGCACGGTATAATGCATTTTTAGCAGGTCGTGGAACGCCCAGTACCTAAACGATACGCAGCAGCGATCTGACTCCATTATACCGAGCTTCTTTATAATCGGCTAGTATAATCTTCGTGCGTGTACTTCTCTTCGTTGACGTCCTGGTCGGCGCTACTGGCGGTAGATTATACCTCCGTTTCTTGCCCCCTTTTATGCTTCCATGAAGTCGTCGTCGTCGAAAACACGGGTGATGGCTGCCTTGTTGCGGATGACGTTCACAAGCCATTGATACGAGGAATACCAGCGCGTAGCAACGGGAACCGAAAAGGAGCGCTTGTACGCATTGGCAGATTCAACACGAGCCATTTCCTCTTTTCTGCCTAAATTTGAGCGAGAAGTTTGGATCGCCTCATAAAGTACGTCGTAATCGTTTCTGCTCCAGCAGTCACCCTTTTACGACCTCCAACTTTGCCACGTCTTGCAGAAGAAGGTTATTGTGTGAGCAGCACAACCATTGCAGATAATCCCACGTTCTTTTTCGATAATTCGCCAAGCCTTGTCCAAAATTGGCGGCATTGTCAGTCGTAATCGTTGCTACTTTGCCGTGTCCAAGATATCATTCCATCCCGTCAACGACACTAAGAATTAATCTTGCAATATAAACCCCAGTTTGTGAGTCAGCTCCTGTCGCAATCGTGCGCACATGCACTAGGTCTATGTTCGCGTAATATTGATCAGCTTTTCACGTTTTGGATTCCACCATCCATCGATTGCGAGTCCGATATGCGGTTGTTTGTCCATAAGGCGAATTTCTCGTCCATCCTTTCGACGTAAGCCGGATCGAGAAGAGGGCCGCCTGCCTCCTTTGCAGAAGGAACTTTCAAATGTGGGTAGCAAAGGTTGAACAAACGTGTGAAGCTTGATAGTTCAACTACGCGAAATGCCGATCCAGACTCGTAATCTTAATCAGCAACCAGATTGTTGAGTTGATCTTGCGTAATGCTGCAAGTATGTGGCTGTAGTCCTTCAAAACCTTCATGGACAGATTGAGGTGCTCCATTTTCCCAGGTCTTCCTTCGCGCAGTTTCCTCTTCACGTTCATGGGCCACGCGCTTCCTCTTCATCCGTCCTGTCAAGGATTGGGTTGAGATTGTCGCTGGACGAAGTCCATTAGGCAGCCAGGCACATCACACGAAAAAGGCATCGAACGCAAGCACCGAAGCAAAAAAATCAGTAAATTGTAGCACTTAACTACAGAAAGAATTTGTTCGAGGATGTCACCACCACTAACCCTTAGGGATTGGTTCATTTTCTATTGCCTGGAAAAACCTTGGTTTTAAACGTTTTAAATTCATCTTTTTCAGGCTGAGGACGTTTTAACCTTTAGAGAAAATCTCACTCTCACTGGATAATTAATCGTCATTTCGACGCTCTCAATATCCAAGGTTCCTCGAGTGCGATGTCGCTACTGTAATACAACGGGTTCTGCAACGACGAGAACATGAGAACCCATCTCACCAACTGTGATGCAGTTCCTTCTCCACTTGGTCGGTTGATGATCGACGAAACGTTAGAGATCGATGATCAAGTGGGCATTCGTCGGAGAAACCCCAGACTATTTCCTCCTTTCATGGCATCGTTGACCAATTCCTAAATGAGCCTTCAAATCTAACCTCTTCGAGGAAGAGCTCTAGCCTCCCTTGCTCCAAAACCAACAATTTTGTCCTCGGTACGACTGAATTCTTGGCTGAGTTTACAAGACCGCATGACCAGAAGGACCTCGTAAAAACGTGAAAAAACTTTTTGAACGTTTTATTCCATTCAATTCGAGAAAAGTTGAAAAATACCAATCGCTACTAACCTTCGATTTGGGGATACATGTACCGTAGTTGGTGATTGCTTTTATAGGGGCGAATGGGTGAAACGGGAGGTATAATCCAAAATCTCCCCCACACTCTTTCTTGAATTACCAGACGACTCAAGGCCTGCGCCGCAGCCTCAAATCCAATGGAAATTAAAGGCCACTGGTATATAACTTTATTCGCGATTTATACACATTTAACCGAAAATCGTTAGAAGTAATGTTTATCAATGAAATGATCGAAAAGTGGTGCTCATCATATTATGTTCGACCTTAATTCGAACTTAGCACTCACGTTGGCCTGCGCCTCGCGGAGTATGAGCTGTTACCTACGCCACCCCACTGCAGCCAGCAGACACAGCCAGCCAGCAATCCGTGAGCTTGCATACGGCGTCGCGTCTGCTTATCTGCCGTACTTCTGGAACTCCCACTCTCGGTTGTCGAGCGGGCACACCTGGCGGGTCTTGAGCCACCGCGAAATGCAGTGGAAGTGGAAGGCGTGATCTGCAACAATAGCAGCAGAAAAACACAATAAACCGTTAAAATCATCCTATCAAGCCCAACTCAAGGCCTTCGCCGACGTACTGCAGACGCCCCAGGCCACTGTGCACTCCTCGCTGGTGGCCGACGCCTGGTTGGCCTGGCACTCGATGCACAAGTCCATGATGTGGTTGCGGCAGATGGCGCAGTTGTCCACCACGATGTCTAGTAAAAACAATTAATTGTCAACGCTCCATCAAAGATCTGCACGTTGTTTTGTGGCGAACGCACCCCAGGACCACAGCGCCACGGCGTTCCACTTCTTGATCTCGAAGCGCTTCTCCTCGCTCGCGTTCGCCGCCGCCACGTCCGCTGTCGCCTCGCTCTTCATCTCCTCGTCCATCGTCACTGCACTTGCTCGAGCTCTCGCTGGTTGACGGACAGATTGTGAATCGTTTCTTCCTCCCCAAGGAAACTTACCATATAAATTCTCTTAAGTACGCAAAATCGTCGTCGGACTTTTGGATGGGCAAATTCAGTTTTTTGCCTTGGGGAAGACACGTTAACGTTTTGTGCCAATACCCTCAATTGTTCCTATCACGCAACTAGCTCGTCGCTGTTGTCTGCACTTCCTGCAGCACTTCAACTGCCCACTGAGTAGTTGAGCAGCGACGGATCGATTTTTTGGCCCTTGGCGCGGCGCTTGCCTCGCTTGTTGGAGGAGCCGGTCTCAGACTCGCGCTGCCGGGCGTCCTCGCGTCCCGGCGATTTCTTGCCGCTGTGCTGCGTCTTCTTGCGCTGGATAAACTCAGTTGCAAACGCTGACACGCGCGGCGTTGAGCCCAAATATGCCGCAAGGTACTCGCGGATCTCGCCGGGATCCTCGACGGACGCACAGTATTCCAGCAGTGTCACGTTCGCGTTGCAATCAATGGTCGTCAGCTGCTTCACGGCCCACATCATAAACTCTGACGACACATTGTTCGAACCAAACGCATTCGACGTGCCCACTTGCACGCTGCCAGAGATTCCTGTCGGCTCTTTACCAGCCGACTGAGCAGCCCCAAAGTTCCAGAACGAAGCATCGCTTTCAGCCTGCGACGGCGATGGTTTAGCAGCACCGTTCGCAGCACGAACCTGCTGACGGCTCTTCAGCACAGACGCAGGCACGGGGCCTAATACTGACCGGGCCGGCTTGGGGATTCCTGCAGCAGCAACCTTGTTGCCCGCCACAATATTCATCCAGTGCGAGCTGGTCGGCGCATTCTCGTTGGCCTTAGCCCGTTCCAGCGCCAAACGTTCTTCTTCTGCCAGAATATCACGCATTGACTTCGAGTTGGTCTTTTTGGGTACGGCGGCAGGGGCACCCCACGGACTTGCTGCCGGTGCAGCAGGCGCCGGAGTTGGAGTGGGCATCGATTTAGCAGTCGGAGCCGGTGGTGCCGGACCCAAAGGAGCACTCGGTGCCACAGCCATCGAATCCACGCCCAGCATCATCTTTAATTGTGCTCCCATCTGCGCAAGATTCGAGGAGCTGGACTGCTCGTCGCCCATCTTGCTGATCGTTTCGCGTTGTTCTTCCTGCTGGATATCCTTCAGTGACTTCGACGAATTAGGTGGTGTAGTGGATGCCGCCTTGGTGACCCACGCGTTTGTTTCACTCTTGGCGTTCTCTCCCTTCTTCCCGTTCTTTTTAGGCGGGCTATTAGTTGTCGTTTTCTCGTCAGTCTTGTCATTCTTTGCACTTGTCTTCATAGGTGATGCAATCTTGCGCTGTTCTCGCTGTGTGACAGCTTGCTCACCATTTCCGCCAAAGGACTCGCGAACTTCATGAACAGCACGACGCTTTTCATCATTCTGAATGTCATGAAGCGTTGGGGCTGGGCGCTCCGGAGAAATCGGGCGAGCACCCCAAGCATCAACCACAAGGGCCGCAGCTGGGTTTTTGGCGCAGGAGGTCGAGTGGGTCCTTGTGCCATCGGACTGGTCGATCGCACCGACTGCAAACCACCCAGCGCGCTGGTGCCGTTGTCCAAACTAGACATTTCCTGTGCGGCATTCGGCCAAAATGCCTGGTCGCGTCTCTGCACTTCAGTATTCAAGAACATCGCATCTTGACCGAGGGGCTGTGGGTTCTGCAGGTTAAGCTGATGCTGTGAACGATAGTCGGACTGGAACGGAATTTGTATACCTTCTGACCGGAAGGTTTCATTTGCCGAGTTGTTGTTGTCCTGGTTTCCTCCAAATATGCCAAGTGCACTCATAATGCCCTCACGCTGGCTGCGTTGCCACGAGCTTTGCTGTTGCAGGAGCATTTGCTGTTGTTGCTGCTGCTGCTGCTGTTGTTGCTCTTGTTGATGTTGGAGCATCTGCTGCTGTTGATACAACTGGTTTTGTTGTTGCTGACGTGCCATCTCAAGGCGCTGCATCTCCATGCGGATCTTCTCTTCTTGGAGCATTCGCTGCTGTTGCTGTTGTAACTGCATCATCTGCTCCTGTTGCTGTTGTTGCTGCTGACGCTGCAGCTCCAACAAGCGTTGTTGCTCATTTTGGCGGTGCACTCCTCCAACACCCTGCGTCGGCGGGGCGGCGAAAGCCACCTCTCCGTGGACAAACTGACTCGCCAGTGCCCCAAAAGCGCCTTCTCGGCCAAAACGGATCGGAAGGTGCGGTTTAAAGTAACCCGCCTCAAACCACTCGCGCATTTCCGCTGTTTTGAACGGTCCCTGCTGCAATCCCTGAGGATCCAAGTAAAACCACTCGTCTTCAACTTCCAGGCGCAAGGACGAAAGGCCCGAGAATCCCTCCTCGGCCTGCAGCGGCGAAAGTGAGAAACTATTCTTCTCCTCTAGCACAAGTTGCTCGTGAGCAGGTTCCAGCGCATCGAACAGGTGCCCACCACTTGACTGGCGGCCCGACAAATCTGCCGTGTGGTCTTCCAATGGACCGTTGGCACCGTTCGTGTTGTGTTGCTCCTGCGGAGTAGAATCATCCCACTGCACGCCTTCATTGTCACTGTCATCAAATTGACCAGCGGCCGCAGCATTCTCCAGTTTCTGGTCAAAAGCATCCAAATCATCTTTGATCTCGTCCTGCCAAGCAGTACACCGTCAGTTTTCACCCATAATCACCTTTTACTCGAGACTTGTGCTTACCGGGGCGACCTTCGGTCCCTCGAGCTCCTCTCGCATCGCATCCATCTCTCTTCGGAATTTCTCTGCAGCTTCAGCCATACTAGACAAATCCTAGAACACAATCAAGCAACTGAATAAGCCACTCCAGTCCCTCCAACAGCACGACACAGCGACGTACCATTTCGTTGCTGTCTGTTCCAGGCTCTAGCACGTCATCCCACACGTCATCTCCAGCACGAGAGCTCTCAGTAACTCTAGCCCCACGCTCCCACCTCGAGTCTCTCTCATTGTGTCGGTGGTCGTCCCTCTGCTTGGGATTCTCGTTCTCGTCCCCGCGAGCCCCGCGTTCCTGGTGTCCGCGCGCATTCTGAGCTCCTCCAGCAGGCGCGTTGCCGCGTCCACGCCCCCGGCCACGGTTGCGATTGAGCGACCACTGCTTGTAGATCTCCTCGTAGTCGAAGGGCAGCGTGCTCACGGGCGGAAGACTGTGCTCGGACGCCACCGACGTGTCCGGCGGGAACGCGGGCGCCTCGGAGGTTGTGAAATGCAGCGCCAGCAGCTCCTCCTTAGAGTAGCGCAGCACTTTGCTCTTGCGTCGGTGCTCGTCTGCTGCTCCTGCGGCCGCGTCTTTAAAGGACGCGGGTCCGCCCGAGGCCGAGGCCGAGACAAAGCCCTCGCCGTCCTTGGACCACTGCGGGCGGTAGGCGGAGCCCTCGGACTCGGTGCGGCCGCGGCCCTTCATGGCGAACATTGTGCGCGGTCTCAGTGAGATGTTGCTACTGCTACTACTACTGCTGCTGCTGGCTCCGTTGGTGCTGGCGGCTGTCGGGGCTTCTTGGCCGCGTCTAGATGCTGTTTCTTGCGGTGCTTGGTGGTCTTAGTGACGAAGTCGTCGTCATGGCTGGGGCTGCTGCTCATGGCGCGCTTTTTGGCTCTCGGTTGTTGGTCGCTTCTGTTTCTTTTTGTGTGGGGAGGAGCGCGAGGCGGTGCTGCTTCGGCTAAGTACGGATTAAGATTTGTGTGCGTCACAATTTGCAATTTGTGCTGATCGTCATGAGCGGCGCTGGGCTGCGCAATTGGCGGTGCGTTCTCTGCGTGTGTAGGCAGAGTTAGGACTGCTTGGGGTGACATTTGAGAGTGTAAGGATGTGTGGACGTGCGACTGAATGCTCGGCGTCTGATTTCATTGCAGCGGCGAGATCGTCGAGGCTAAAGGTGCTTTGAACGATGGAGACGGAGATAAAGGCGACTGTGAAGCAGACGCGGTCGGTGCGGCAGCCAGGTCATTAACACTGAATGTCCGAGCTCTGGCGTCGGGAGAACGACGTCCTGAGCAACAGAAGGTGCTGCGGAAGGACGAGTTCGGTCGCGACGTGGAGGTCGTGGTCGACGAGAAGCGTCGCAAGAAGGCTAAAGGCGAGCGGAAGGAGGACAAGAAGGAGGACAGGAAGGAGAAGAAGCACAAACATAAATACAAGAAGCACACGCATCGCCACGACAAGAGACGTAGCAGATCGAAGTCGCCGAGTGCGCAGGGTCGACTTATTGGGACACCGCCGCCGCCAGATCCGTTCCGTCCTCAGGTACGTTCTGCATCTGTGACTGAACTAATGCTGTGCAACTGGAATGACTGATTGTTATTGGTGCGGTGCCTTGGCAGCTTGATGAAAAAAGGTATGGACGTTCACAGCGACGTCAGCGCGAGAGGAGTCTTGGTCGAAGTCGTAGCCGGCACGACAGCCACCGCCACGCTCAGAGCCGAAGTCGAAGCCCACCTGCCAGAAATCATAGTCGCCACCACCGCCGAAGCTCTTCGCGAAGTCGTAGTAGAAGCCGGGGCCGAGATCGAAGTCGAAGCCCGCCATCCTCTCGGTCTCGCCGCCGGCGCTCGTCGGCCTCCGTCGAGCGCAAGTGGACACATAACGCCTTCGATGACCGCAGCCCAAGCCCACCGCGACAGGTTGATCCACTCTATCGGCCTGATCCTGAGAATTGGGTATCACGTGCTGGGGGTGTCTACTTGCCTCGCAAATAGCGTCGTCGGTCGGAAGCGTCGTCCACCAGTTTTCGCGTCGGGTGAAGGCAGGGAATGAGTACGCTCCTCCGGGACTGGGATGAAGGTGTACAAGCTTGATGTTTAGCTCTTGTGGAATTGTTTCGAGTTTACTGCTTCGACAGTCATTGACTTCACCTTCCTCCTGTTCGTCTTTCAGGCTCGAAGAGCAAGCGCAAAAGGCTTCTTGAATGGTTTTGCAGTCGTTTTGATCCGACACAAGACGGTGGTGGCTTGCTCAAGAGTGAGTGTGGCGCAGATATCGCTCTCTTCTTGCCTCGCCTCTTGTCGTGGATGCAGAAAACGACCGTGTCTGCAATTGAAAGGACCAGCGGGAGCTACAGCGCCGCGACGAAGCCAGGAAAAGTGAAGTGTTTTGCCCTAGCAGAGCAAGTTGCTTGCCTGAATGTATTTTTCGGGGCTTCAAATGCGCATGCATATTATCGTGAATTTCAGCCCGCGGATGGTCTTCAATTGGTGCTGAAGATCGTGGCCTTGCAAGGCAATGATTCTCAAACGCTGAAACCGCTTGTGTCAACCACCGACCGAGAGACCTTATTTCGAATCATCCTACGGATCTCTAAGATGAATCGAGAGTGCAAAGAGGAAATTAGCTCTCTTGATGGCGAGTTAGCTGTGATTCATGGGATTTTAGCCAGCGGTGACATTGATGATTGGAAAGTTGAATCTCGCGTGTGGACTCTTTGTCGAGAAGTTCTGCTAGAACAGCTCGTAGGCAACCCCAACAATCTTGACCGAGCCCACGAGGCGATTGTGTTTATGCTGAAGCACTCAAAAGTGCGCCTTCAACTCTTTGGGGCACAGGTAAATAGACTTGATACCGCTTGTGCTTGCATCAGATGGGGATTACAGCATGTTGAGTATCCTTTCTTTATGGGATGTCGGTGCTAGGTTCTCCGAGAGGTGATCACAAAGGAGTCATTTTCCTATGATCCAGAGTATCGTCGACGAAAAGAGTACGATCTAGTGCCTCTGAGCCTGATCCTCTTCAATTCGGCTGATGTATATCTTCAGCATGAGAGCCTCGAGCTTCTTCACGCTCTTTTGCAGTCGAAGCACTTACAGGTTTGGACGTTCATAACCCGCAACATCTTCCTGGCAAAATTAACGCGTTTGAATGGCTGTACAAGGATCTCATTTGCGAGAAGCTCGTTTGCTTGGTTGGCGACAGCGCCAAGTCTCTCGATGCGTACGATGTTGCCTCAGTTCTGCTTATTACTTGAGGCCTCACTAACGAGCTTATACTGGTGCTTTTGATTCCAGGAAAGTTGAAGAGCGCTTCGTCTCGATCGAAGACACCACGGAGTACGAAACCTATGCTCATCTCCGTTCCTATTTTGCCCATGTGTCCCAAGCCGTCAACACTTTGATGCACTCAAACCGGAACTTACTGTCAACTCTGGTACGTTCACACTCCTTGAGTTTAACGGCAATCTCTAATTGCATATGCAGGTTGATCGACATGGTCTTCTCACACCTCTGGCATTCGTGCTCGTTATTGAGCGACATCACTCACTGAAGTGGCACGCCGCTGCCATAAGCATTCGATACATATTTTCTCATCATTACCGGGTAATGAGCGTCTTTATTGGCAGGTACCTGCGATCGTTTGCATTGATCACTTGTAATGTCTTTCATGATGCTGTCAGGGAGCGGCTGTGTGCCTCGCCGAGCTCTTCGAGGTCCCAGTGGCTGAGCTGTTCGTGTGGAAGGAAAAACGAGGTGATGATGGCGAGCAGCTCGCAGAATTCCTCTTGGGCGGCGACGATCACCAAAATCACCTTGCGCTCCGGTTTTATCAGCGTGGATGGTACCGTCCGCTATCTCCGAGAAAGCAGTCCGAACAGACCAGAGGAGCCGATCGCGTCCTCAACGACATCGAGCACAGTGCTGAAACAGCGGCGCGGGACTACTTTCCAGAGGTAATATCTTGCAGCAACACCTCGCTTGAATCCGTCTCGCTCACACACTTCAACGCTGATGTAGCTGCAAGTGCAAACGCGAGTGGGTGAGAACTCTGACGACGCCGAGGAAATGGATATCCTAGAGGCCCAAGGCGGGCACCACCTGCGTATCCAGCTGCAGAAGCATTTCGCCCAGTTTAGACACGTATCAGCTGCGGCTGCAAGTAGCGACAGTAGCACAAACGAGCAATCAACGTGAAATTAATACTACGGGGAGCTGCGACCCCATTCCGCCAAGGTCTCCTTAGCTCTCCTCGGGGGTGTAGTGGTCTTCCAGGAAGCGCGAGAGCGTCTGCAGCTGCTCTGACACGACCTTGACCTTCTCCCGGCAGATCTCGACGTCCTTCTCGGCGCCGTATGTGCTGCGCGCAAAAGTTCGGTAGTCCGAGACGAGGTGGATGTGGTTGGCCAGCTCCGTGTGGATCTCCTTCACGAGCTGCAGGAACTCGGTGCACGCCGAGTTAAAGGCCAGTGACGAGCTCTCTTCTGACGACACGCGCGGCGCCATGAGCGACATGGCAGTGGCCGCCGTGCGCAGTGCCGTCACCAGTTTCTAAGTCGCACAAAGGAAAAGATCAGTCGGTATTTTACGCGCGAAAAACAGCGGCTGGGCGGAAATTGTCAGGCAGCGGTCTCACCTTTTCAACGGCGTCGAGAGCCTGCAGCACCTCCACGTGCCGTGAGCTGGACCATGGGTCATTTACCTCGGAGAAGTGCACGCGGCTATCGCCCTCGCCTTCCATGCTTGCGCGTGTGGGAAAGTAAGCAATCCCCTCGAAGGCGTTGGATCGGTTTGGACAGGTAATACCTGTTATAAATGATATGGTTAAAACACTGTGTTCGTGAGTGGAGAATTCGACCTCCAAGACCTGAAAAGGGAATTGGTCAATATAGAATTGGGTTGGCGTTGCTCTAAGGACATTGCCTCTCCTCTACAGACATCTTGAGCTTCCCTATGCCAGGCACCCAAGTCCGTACCGGTACAGTACTGTGTTGCTGCCGTTTGCTTGCAGCGTTGACTCACGTGGGACTCGGCCACCATCCGCTTCGCCGGCGCCTTCCGGTGTAATTGAGCGCAGACGGTAGATCAGTTGGCTTCCGCACGTTTGGGGTGTTTTTGGTGGAGCCTCGTGGCCGATTGCCATCTTGCTTCAAGCTCGCACTTGTGGATGACAACACTGCCACATCCAGATGATGCAGCCCCAAACTCTCGGTGCACGAACGTCGACTATAATAACCTTATCATTACGATGAGCTTGTGGAATGGAGAGAGGCGGAAGTGTGCGTTGCCATCGTCCGCCGTGCGCGTTGCTTGTTCTGTGGCGGGTCTCTGTGGTGCAGCAGTGTTTGTAAGCTTACCGGACGGTACGACTTCAGTAAATGACCCGCAGGTTGCTCTGCGTTTCGCTGCGTCGTTTCGGCGTCGTTTCGTGGTGTCCACGTTTTACGTTGCACGCCCTCGCAGAACTAGTTTGAGTGCAGCAAACCCTACAACGAGTTTTTCTGAAGGTATCACCACCTCAATCAGCGTATTAAGTGCGCAATAATATCCTCACACCACATCAACGCCACATAACGAGTTTCCACCCCCTTGTCCTTTTTCAAAACTGTCAAAACCAGGACAGGCCGACCGTCCTTTCCTGTTTTTCAGCATACAAAAACCCAACTCATCCGCTGTCGCCCAATCTTCACATTGCAAATGCCATTCTTGGTCTATCCCGTCGAGCAAGACATCAATCAGCATGGCGTCGGCCGCGGAGATCCGCGCCGAGAACGAGCGCTTGGCGCGTGATATTCACGCGCTTCTGAGCGCTAACACAACGCTGCAGAAGCAGGTAATGGCTCTCGATTCAGAGCGCGACGCGATCGAAGCTTCGGGCAGCGAAAAGGTGCAGACGCTGGCGCAGGAGCTCGAGTCCGTCGACGTGGAGCTCTCACGGTTGCGTTCGCAGTGCAAGTCCATGACGGAGATTCTCAGGAACGTGGAAGACCAGAACGAGGTGGAAGAGGAACCTGCACCACTGCCACGCACCCGTAAGCTCTCCTCGGCCATCAACCAAACGCTTCAGCGCGCCAGAGGCATGTCGATGCCTCGCCAGCGACGCTCATCCACAGTGGAGATGGTGGCCCACGGCCTCACTAAGGCGGCGAGCTACATGATCCCACCCACAGGAAATCCCAGTCCCGACGGGCCTCGTCCGCCTAGGATGAACAAGGACAGCCCGCCGATCCTGTCGTACGCCAAGGGCACCACGGACTCAAAAAGAGTCTGCTGTTTTCCACGCACTCGCACTACGGCAACTTCCGACGGCATAGTGGACCTTATCGCAAAACCCGCGATACTGTCATGCGGATATGAGCTGCTTGCGTCGAGCTCACCGAGGCAAGAGAGAGAAAAATTTGAGCTCACTACCCTATTTAACACCAGCCCAGCATGTCCAGCTCTTGAAGCTGTAGCTATCCGGTCGAGCATCGGGCGCCACGCCTACAAGACCACACGTCCAGATCACTCACCACAGGCCTTCTGCTGATACCCCCGCTGCATGTTTTCCCGACGGGCCGCGAGAAGGCTAGGTCAACGACAGAAGAAAGTCTTGGTACACTATGCATTTCATCGTACTCCTGTCCCAGTTAATACAAGTGCCGCACCGCTTTGTGCCTGCCTTCATACCCTGCGAATCGTTTGCAGCTGCTACCGGTAGTACTGAAGTACTACAGTACGAAGTACTTCGAAGTACTACGTACTACATAGTAGTAATACTACTACAGTAGTAGTACATGTATACACCTTAGCAATCGACACCGAGCACATCGACAATGGTTGATAAGCTTATCTTTATTATGGATCGTTGATGGTTGATACAGCGCTGGTTAGCTACGGTAGCTGGACAACGCACTACTACTAGAGGGTGACACGCATATAATCGAAGCGCCAGAGCGGCAAACACGCTAACCTGCGAATTCGTGCTGTCGCCCCTGGCGTCTCTTCGTCTACTTACAGCGCGTTGGCCGACTTCTGGCGTGCCATCTTCTGCGCCTTGAGCGAGGCCAGCGTGGGGCGCTCGAACTGCGACTTGCCGAGCTTGCGGTTCACATAGTACACGCGGCCCGTAGAGCGCGACACCTTGGCTTCCCAGCCGACAGGAAGTGAGACCTCCGGCAGTGCGTCCAGATTGAACGACTCGCGCACAGGGCGATCCACTGCAGGCTTGGCAGTCGGCTTCACCTTAGCGCTCTTCGAGGTAACGATCGTCGTCGACGCGACGTTGTCGGACGTACTCGCCGTGTTGTCCTCAGGCTTGCTGTTCGTGCGCTTGTTCCGGGACGCATTCTCGTACATGCCCTTCACGACTGACATGCGGCCCTTCAGTGTTGACATGGCACCCGTCACACCCACCTCCACACTCTTTACAATCGTGTTGCGCGTGGTGTTCGTGGGACTGTCCTCACCCTCGACCTCCGAGACATCAAATCCGTCGCCGTTCTCGCCCTTCTTGTTGGAGTTCCAGAAGCGAGAGCCGACACTCATGCTCGGCATGCGCGGGAAGTGACGCTCCGATGGACGCGTCTCCGACGAACCACGGTTCAGGTCATCCGATCCGGTGAGCGAGTCCATCAACACGGTCTCGCGCGGCTTCTTCTCCTTCTTGGAGCCCAGCGTACGGAAGATCGACTTCTTCTGCGTGGTCTTCTTCTCGGGGACGCCCTCGACGTGCAGTTTGGCAAGCTGTTCAGCGATTTTCTTGTTATCGGCCTCAAGCTGCTTGATCTTCTTGTCCTTGTCACGCACAGTGTCCTGCAGCTGGCGAACCTTGACGTGGTTGCCAGCCGAGGAGAACTCCTTGTCGCTTTTGAACTTCTCAATCTCGGCCTTCAAGCCCTTCATCGATACCTTCATCTCATCGTTCTTTTCACGCAGCTTCTTGTTCTCGTCCGTGAGAGAATCGATCATGCCACCAGCGTCAGCCATGACCACACTGGAGGCGGCGGACGTCTCCGCCACGCTACTGCGGCGCTGCAACTGCGCATTACGCTCCTGCTCATCCTGCAAAGCTGCCTTCAGCTTCTCCAGCTGGTAAGCCATGTCAGCCTCACGACGCTTCTCTTCAAGATCAGCCAGGTACTTCGGCCGCTGGATCGTCATACGAACCACAGCCTGCACACGGATGACCATCGCGCGCATCTTAACGTAGCGGTGACGCTTGACAAAGCCACGTACATACCGCTGGATGATGACAGCGTAGTGGTTGCTCTTCACATCAGCAGCAAACTTGCGGCCTTGAATGCCTCGCCAGTGAGCTTGCGCCAAAGTAAGACCGTTCAAGAACGTGTTGTATCTCCGCATGGCGATAACGCACCGGATCACCGACTGCAACTTGATAATCGCTTCCAGTTGCCGGAGGTATTTGATTCGCTGCGTGAAGCCAACCATGACGTTCTGCAGGTACGTGGCCTTGGCATCAAGGAACTTCTTACGGCGGTCCTCGAGCTCTTCAAGCACACCCAACTGGAAATACACACGGGTCTTACCCATTTGGTACTGTGTGGGTGACTCCAACTTCAGCTTGTCCATGAGCAGCTGGCACTTGTCTGCCGGCGTCTCACCTCCGCTCGGCACAAATAACCAGAACTTGGCCAGGATCTCCGTGTGCTGCAATCGGTTCGGGTACGCTGCACGCGAAATACGAATAGCCTCAATCACACCAGCGCATCGCAATTGTGACACCACCATCGACTGATCCATGACTGTCGCGCTCTTGATCGGGTTAGGCTTGATGCAACGCACGTAGTGCACGCGGGTCGAGTTGATGGTAGCCATCAGCTCCGTCAGGCTTTCCTTGAACTGGGTACCGACCGTCGAAATTGACAGCGCACCGCCACGCTTGCGGCGGCCACCCGAAGCGGCCTCTGCCGTAGTTGGCTTAGGCTCCGGCTTCGGCTCGAAGAGCTTCGAGATGAACGGCTTGGACGAACCACGCATGAGCTCAGACAAGTCAGGCAGCAGTGAATCCTTGTGCTTCTCCAGGAAGCCTACCGAGTCGTACATTACAGGAGCAGCGTAGTGTTTGATAAGGAATTCGGTGCGCGATGTCCGAGGGAACTCAATAACGTGTGCCATGTCATCCTTGTGCAGCGATGTTACCTTAGACATGAAGGACTCCTCGTTTCCCTTAGGCCGCATCACCTCTTCGTTCAGCAGAGAGATGATTCCCATACGCGACTCAATCACGCTCAACACATCCTGGTTATCCGCGTATTCAATGTGGTCCCACACGATACCTTCTTCCTCATACTCAATCTGCACGGTCTTGAACACATCCTGCGTGAACTTCTGCTGGAGTTTCTCGTTGGCGTAGTTGATGCAAAACTGCTCGAACGAGTTGTGCTTGAAGTGTTCAAAACCAAAGATATCGAGCACACCCACGTGGTTTGACATGTTCGCATCATCGGCAAGCGACTGGTTGATGGTAGTCACCAGCCAGTCGAACACGTTGGAGTAGATGGCCTTGGAAAGTGCATCGCGACAGTCCATGGCCAGCTCTTTGCGCAGCGGGACACTGTACACATCATTCACGGCACGCATGGTACGTGAGCACAGCGCAGTCTGAAGCGCTTCCCAGGTGACACCAAGCATTTGAGTGGCAGCATTCGCGCCACTGTCGCCTTCGATAATGAGAGACTTCTCGTCATCCGATGCATCGGACTGCAGTTGCACCTCACCAAGGTGGAGCACACCGGCAAGCACCTCGAAAAGCGGCCGTTGGTCGTCGTGAGACAGACCCACAAGCTCCAGCGCCTCGCGCGTCTTCTTGAAGTGTTTCTCATCCGAGAGTCCTTCGATCTTCTGACCCGTGTTGTCGCCAGTATACACGTAGTGCTTTGCCGAGTCAAGAAGCAGCTCCGGTGCAATGTCGGGGCTGTCCAGCAGCTGGTAGAAGATGTGGTAGTTGCGCTCGGGCGCTTCGTGCTGGATAACACGCGTCTTCTCCAGCAGGTACGTGCGGCACTTGGCGCCCACAAGCGTACCGTTCTGGTCAAACTGCAGCTGTGTGAACTTGCCGAATCGACTGGAGTTGTCGTTACGCACAGTCTTGGCGTTACCGAAGGACTCCAGCAGCGGGTTCACCTCGATAATCTTCTTGATGGTCGAGTTGTTCAGTCCACCAGCAATGGTAGCCAGGTGGTTCATGAGGATCTTGGTGGTCTCCGTCTTACCGGCACCGGACTCGCCACTCACAAGGATCGACTGGTTGATCTCGGAGCGCATGTTGTCGTAGGCTGCCACCGACGTGGCGTACACGTGCGGCGGAGTTCCTCCTTGGGCTGGTTGAGGTATCTCAGGTGCTGCTCCTCAGCGTAGAGGTCCGGCAGCCACTTGTACGGGTTCACGGCGATACAAATATCGCCCGTGTATGTGTAAGGAAGCTCACAGAGGAAGCGCTTCTTGACGTTGTATAGGATGGCGGCCTCGTGCAGGTAGTTGAGCGTGATCATGTCTTCTATGCCCTCGGGCCCGACGTTCTCATTCTGGTAGGGTAGCGAGTCGAGCTGGTTCCCAGCCAGCAGTGCCTTGGTCTTCTTCGACAGCATGTCCACGCAGCGCTCCTCGGTCTCACCGTCGGGCAGCTCCACCGTGCACGTGATCTTGCGCGTCTTGCCGTCGCCCGAGTTCTCGTCGCGCAGCACCTCGGCTGCAAGCCACACGTGCGTCTCGTCTGGTACGAAGCACTTGGCGCCCACCACCATCTGCAGGTCGCTCATGGTGTCGTCGAACCCCTTGCTGGCGTGGAGACTCCTTCCTCTTAAACTCAGGCTGAGAGGTGCGCGGCTGACGGCCCAAAGCGGAATGCGGCAAAGGGGGCAACGCACCAAGGGGGCAGGATACCGGTAAATGGAGCCATGTTGCCAACGAGCAACGCGACTTATTTGCGATTCGTAAGAAACACCCTGATCGGGCAACTAAAGATGGAACAGAGGCCGGCCAGCGCAGCTGGTGCGCGAACAAAACACCTGCGTCAACGCCGGCTGGGATCGCGGTCGACGCGCCAGGATTTGTGCACGCTGCGCAGGCGAGTAAAGGATCGAGGCGAGCGTGCCCACGGCCGTGTGCCTGCTCAGAGGACAGTAATTACGGTGCGTGCGTCAAGTGGACGCGTATCCCAGTGAAAGCTTCTCCGACGTGCGAGCATGAGATGTCGCCGGCAAACATGCCTCATTTGCGCTGGTCGTTTTCTGCTCGACATGATTTACCGCGAATTGT